>JANSVA010000005.1:34985905-35012757 GCA_025504915.1 Erythroxylum reticulatum | reverse complement strand
AAGGAAACTATTTGTAAATAAAAAAATCAAACTGGATGAGGCTACTTTGACTATAAAAAGTTACTGTAGCATTAGGATAATGCAAAAAATACAATAATACTTAATAACCAATTCACTAAATCATATCTAACTTTTTCACAAATGCTTATTCAGTGGATGATATAACTTTGATGGTAACAAAAATAATAGTTGCAGCGAACTTTTTTAGGTACATGAAGCATAAAAACTTTAGCATTTTTTAAGAATTAGTATAACAACTTTAGTTTTTTTATCCAATAACCATCATTACTTGATATTTAAAAATTCATTATATTATATTATAGTATTTATTTAATTATTAATTTAAATAAAATATAAAAATATCATTAATATTATTAATAAAAATGATATAAAATTAAAATAAAATTATTTAATCAATTAATTTTTAAATTTATTTAATATTTAATTCATTATAATATAGTTAAATTGAAAATTCTTATTTTTGTTTAGAAAATCAATTCTCTTTTTTTACAATAGATATGTCGTAATTCAACTGTATTTTGATTTATTATGTTTATTTTAAAATATGTATTTATTATAAGATAATTATAAGTTCTCCATATATCTTTTTTTAAATTGAATGGTACATTACTGTATATAAAACTATTACACCATTACCAAAAATAATGAGTTCAAGGCTAGATAAGCCTACTGTTAGATTACAAAGTATCTAAAGGATTCAAGAAGTGAAGATTATAAAACTATATCATAATTGAGATCATTGAATCACAATTGTCATCTGTTATTCATGTCCAAAGAGAGGGAATGATGTGCTTGTTTAGCAAGTACACTAGCTCTGATATGATTAATTTTTTAGTCTACTAACTGATATTTGTCTTCCTTCTTATTAGTAAACCTAGATCAATTTCTTTCATTTCAGATCCTTTAGATGGTTATGGTGAAAGTTGTTATATAGAGAGCAACATTAGGAGTTCCCTTCTTGGTTTTAGTGATAATCCACTGTAGTACATTTGGGCAATCATATTTATTAGAATGCGATGATAACATAAAAGGAGTCGACTCCAGATAGCCTTAGAATAGCTACAAATGAAGAAGAGGTGATGACGCTCCTCAATTGCCATATTAAATAATAAACACAGGTCGTCTGCTCTACCGTGCCATTGCTTCCAAGTTTTTAGCCTATTTTTTATTGCAATCCATATGATGAAGGTTGCTTTGGGACTGAAAGTGTTATGTCATAGACGAGAAAACCATAGAATTACTTTGGAAGCATCAGACAAAAGTCGATAACAAGATTTGTTTGAAAAAAACCCATTCGGGTTAAACTCCAAGAGATAGTATCTTTCGTAGCATGGTTTGTTAAGATGTGAAGATGAGGCATAAGTTCATGAAAGCTTCAAAAGTATCCCTGCCAATCACCATTCTCTATCAGTGAAGAAACCTTAAGGCTTAATGCCATTCGATTTCGAAGCCTTTGAAAATAAGTAGGATGAGCAAGGGGACTTATGTTTAACCAATTATTAAACCATGCCCAAGTCTTCTCACCTTTGCCAATAGTGTGCTGGATGTGAAGATAAATAAACTCATGTAACTTCATCATTTGTTTTATAATCTAAAAACCATCCCCTAAATATTTAGCCTACCAGAAATTAACACATTTCAAATAGAATTCGTGAATTCATTTTGTCCATAATGCATTGTTGTCCATGTATATTCATCATAATCTCTTGCACATTAAAACATGTTGCAAATTAGAGATTGAGATAATTCTGAGACCACCATTGTTTTTTGGCTTCATAACCTCACACCATTTAAGCATTCATATAGTTACCAACCTGTCCTAACCAAAGAAAGGATTTCATTATCCAATCCAACTTTTTAATTACTTTTCGAGGTAAAGCAATATGAGCAACCTAATGCAGATAAAGACTAGTAAGTACTGAAATGATGAGTGTAAATCGAGTTGAATAAGAGAGGAATCAATTCTACCACGCCATAATTATGGACTTCATCTTTTCTATAATAGGTAAGCAGTCTTTAAACTTTAGCTTTGAAGCCATAATTAGAACTCCCAGGTAATGAAAAAGGAGAGAACAATGTTAGAGTCCAATGATTCTTTTAATTTCCACAAAGTTTCTCACATCAACTAAAGTATAGAAGCAACTTTTCTTTGAATTATCATTGAGTTCAGAAAATTTCTAAAATAAATCTAGCACATGCATCATTTTTTTAATTGAAGCGGGATCAGAACCAGACATCTGCATATAATAGGTGGATAAGGTTGATTTCTTACATTTGTGGTGAAAGTGGAATCCACCATTGCAAGGAAGCGTCCAATTTTAAAGTCTAGATAATCCCACTATAATAAGTGTAAACACGTAAGGCGATAAATGGTTGCCTTGTCTAATCTCCTTGGCAAGCTTGAAAGGTATCACAAGTACACTTAATGAAGATGTACTAATACAGGTCATAATCCATTGAAAAATTTGAACAAAAGATGCAATGCTTCAAGACATGCCTAAATAAAGTTTCAACTAACTTTATATAAGCTTTAAAAAAATCAATCTTAATCAAAAAAGTTTGTAATTTCTTACCCGAATGATAATCCTTCAGTAGCTCTTGTAAAATTAGAATGATATCTCCCATATTTCTTTCAGGAATAAATGCACTTTATCTAGGATTCATAATAGTCGAAAGAACTATCTTTAGGCACTCAGCTAGAATTTTTAAAATCACCTTATAGATAGTATAGCAACAAAATATAAGTCTAAAGTCTCGCATTTAACTAGGATTTGTTTATTTTTTTACTAAACTTATAAAGGAATGATTGATGACCTGAAGCATTTTGTTAGATTCAAAAAACTCCAGTACCACTTCAGTAAAGAGCTGATTTGTGATATCCCATGTACGTTGGAAGAATAATGCAGTGAATCCATCTATACTAGGAGACTTTGAAGGATAAATTGAAGAGAATTGATTTCTCTTTTTCTTTGAACTATTACCATCATCATGATTACATCAATTGTAATTTCAATATCTATTCTTTTTGGTTAAAAGTAAATCACCGTTAATTTTTTATGTTTTAAAATTACTTGATAAATCAAAATTAGATTTTAAATTTGATAGCTTTTATCATAAAAGTTTGTTTTTTATTTTTATTTTAATATAGGATATTAAATTTTCTCTTTATTTTTCCTCTGTCATATATATAATACCATTGACATATATTTGTGATATATTATTGAGCTATTGGTGTTTTATTATGCCTGCATACTTCTTCTAGATTTATACAAGTACTTTTTGTTCTTTTTCTGGTGTAGTTATGTTATAATTGGTTTATATGATGTTGCCTAAAAAACATGTCTAAAAGTGAAAAAAGGGAGAAAAAAGAAAACAAGTAGAAAAATTAATAAATTTATTAAAAGAGTAGGCTCCTCTGGTAAGAATCATAAGCAATTAGGTGAAAGTAATTTCGAAAAACATAAAAGAAATTTAAGTCATGAGATTCATATTAATGAGAATACTAGTAATTTGGGTAAGCACAATCATCTATTAAATGCATCCAATTTAGAAAATTTAAGGTTGGATGAGCAACTAATTCCTATATTGGATATTTATGATCCTAAAAATTGGGAGAATCTTGACAACAAGTAAGAGACATTTTAGTTGAAAAATGGTCTATAGGAGATTTGAATTTGTGTTTCCTTTAGACAATAGCTCTCGACATTTTCAAATTTTTATTATTCTAAAAATTTGAGTAATGAAGAAATTAGCGATAGAAAATAATTGGTTTACTCTAAACATATAGATAAAGTACATTGATTTTGTTGTAAATAGTTCAAATCTAATAGCAAACAAAATGCATTAGCAAATGATGGATTTAAAGATTGGAAGCATTTTAGTAAGAGACTTAAAGAAAATGAGAATAGTTTTGAGCACATGACTAACGTGAGAACTTAGAATAAATTAAGAGTAACATTGTGCAAAAATCAAACAATTGATAAAGATTTGCAATAAGAAATTGTAAAGGAGAAAGAACATTGAAAACAAGTTTTGATAAGAATAGTTTCTATTGGGAAATGCCTTGTTAAATATAATTTGGCTTTTTGAGGTCCAATGAGAAACTTTACCTAGATAACAATGGTAATTTTTGGGATTAATTGAGATGATTGTTGAATTTGATATAGTGATGCAAGATCATGTTAGATGCATTCAAAATCATGAAATTCATCATCATTATCTTGGTCACAAAATTCAAAATGAGTTAATTTCTATATTGACCCATAGTATCAAAACTTCTATCATAAAGATCATTAAAGTGGCAAAATAATTTTCTCTAATTCTTAATTGTACCCTAAATTTGAGTCATCAAGAACAAATGAGTTTCTTAGTACGCTGTGTGAATATGTCAAATAAAAAATAAAAATAGAGAAGCATTTTTTTAGAGTTCTTAAGGTAGATGACACATCTAGATTGAGATTTTTTAATGAATTATTAAAGGTAAGTTGTTTTTATGGTTTTCTCGCTTAATTTTGTTCCAAAAATAGTTATAAAACCTCAGAACTCCAAAAATATCGTGAGCTAGAAACTGCAATGCTCCCACAATCGTTGCCTTCATGGTTCCTCCTTATCTATCATGATTGTGCATGGGGCCATATTCATGATAAAGACTCCCATGCTCGCCACCACATTCATGATAAAGACTCCCATGCACGCCATACTTGTTCGCCTGTCACGATCGAGGGGATTTCCACGATTGTGGTTAGCCTCCATGTATTCATTGCTTATCCTTTCTTTAATTTCCTATTTCCATACACTTATGAACACATCAAACACTTCTTGAAACATAAAATTAAGATCAAATTCTTACTCTAAACCAAGCAAACACTTAAAACACATGCAAACACTAACAATAACACAATTCTAAATCTATACATATGATAATCCGCTAAGAAAACACTTAAATAATACTTAAATACCTAGAAAAACACACTATAATCTACGCCTATTAGAAGGTTTTTAATTTAAAAAATGACATGGATGATAATGTACATACTCACAAAGTAAGGTTAATGGATAAAGGTTACAAACCAAAACAAATGAGTTGATTTTGATGAAACATTTTAAGTATGGAAATGGGTCGGGTTGGGCTAGTGCCATCTCGATTCTTGGCCTGACTTGAGGCTCTATTGTTCTTGTGCTACCCGATTAGGCTATGGGTGGCTCGGGCCCACCCAACTTACTATTTTTCAAAAAATCAAAACAATGTTATTTTGTCATTGCCTGTCGGGTCTCAAGCGTGGCTTGAGCTCGAGCCTAGAAAATAGGGCTACCCTGCTGATTTTAGACCAGGCCAGGCCGAGCCCAATTTTCAAGCCTAAAATATTTTCTCCCGTAGCTGTGCTTAAGTCCATTAAGATCATATTGGTTGTAGTTATCTATCATGATTATATAATTTGGCATATGGATTTCAAAATAACATTCCCCAATAGGAATTTGCTTAAAGATATCTATATTACACAACTAAAAGGTTTTGAATTCAAGAGATTTTCCAATCAAGTATGTCAGTCGCAAAAATCTCTTATAGACTTAAGCAAATGACACGAATTTGGAACATCCACTTTAATAAGACAATCAAAGAGTTTCATTTTATAAAAAAATATGAATAAATTATAGGTTAAGAAGGTTATTAGGAGTGAAATCATCTTCCTAATTCTATGTATGGATAATATATTATTAACTAAAAATGACATACCAATGACCCAATATGTAAAGATTTGGTCATTCAAGAAATTCTCCATGAAGAATACAGGAGAAGCAACCAATATTCTAAGAATAAAAATCTATAGAGATAGATTAAAGAAGTTGCTTGGCTTATCCAGATCTATGTGCACAGACAAAATGCTATAGATCAACGAAGTTGCTTGGCTTATCCAGATCTATGTGCATAGACAAGATGCTAAAGAGGTTTAGCATGAGGATTCAAGAGGAAATTCTTACCCATTTCTAAAAGAAAATTTAATATTCTATGTTTAATTGGAATATTGGATGACAAAAGGATTAAATTAAACTTCATAACTATGAATGGACAGGTTGAATCAAACAATTTTGGCGTTCATTATATTTGGGTGGTCATGACATGTTACTAAATGTTAATCTTAATCTATGATTATAAATTTTCTAATTAGATAACTAAAGATAAATTAAAAGTAGTTTAATTGTTTAATTTTAATT
The DNA here is from genome assembly GCA_025504915.1 of Erythroxylum reticulatum. NCBI lineage: Eukaryota > Viridiplantae > Streptophyta > Magnoliopsida > Malpighiales > Erythroxylaceae > Erythroxylum > Erythroxylum reticulatum. The sequence continues at coordinate 35,006,523 of JANSVA010000005.1, read as the reverse complement.
ATAATTATGAATTATAATTAAAATTTTTAATCGTTGTGAACATATTAGGAACCTAATGAGATACACATAAAATAGTAGTTAAACAGAGAAAAATTAATTTAAATTAAGTTGAACTTAATTGTGAAGTTTGAGAAAAGGATAAAATATTAGATATTTAATCTTATTAAAAATAAAATTTATAATTTTTATTTGATAAGAAAGAAAAATCTAGTACCTTTTTTTTCTATATATAAGAAAATAGGCAAATGTTAGCTAGCAATGTTGCCTTCTTTTCTCAAAGAGTGATTTTTTTTTTTTTTGTTGCAGATACTATTTGAGACTACACGCTTAGACAACTTGTAGTTGATACTTTATGGAAAGACTTTTTGCAAGAATTCAAATCAAGTATGATTCAATTAACTTTTTAGAATTTATGTTTTTGAAAATTTTCAATTATTAAAATCTTATGAGAAAACTGAAAATCTTTTGCGGTGATTAGATTATGGCAACTTTTCCAAACAATATATTCTTCTTTCTATCTAATTTTACGGGAAACTAACAGATATATAATGAATCCGCATAGCGTTACTTTACTTTCTAAAGATGAACCAAGGGTTATAATTTAAAAGAAATTTCAGCGTGATGAAATTGATGATTAATCGCCTGTATATCCAAGTGTTGTGCGTGCGGTGTTTCCTCCGCTTTGAAGGGATATAAGACTATTCTGAATTTGTACTTGTTCAACACAATACAATCTACTTATAATTCAGAGATCCGACATTATATCCTTATGACCCTTTGGCATCATATTATATATATATATATATATATATCATAGGTCACATGGATCAGATCAAATACCTGAATACATCGTCTTAACAAATAATATAATTAATCAAAGTCAAAACAGTTCTTATACCGCAAACATTGGATGCATAACTTTTGCTGGCAAGTTTAGTAGACCCCCGACAATCACAAGTTTATAATTGGATTGGGTGTGCTTCATTAATTTAAGCCTACGGAAAGCTGTTGTTCTTCAAGGAAAAGAATAGTTGAATGATCCAGCACAAGGGGGGAGAGAGATAGAGCGATAGAATAGAAATAGGATGAGCACAATTAGGTACGGTCCTGTCTAAAGTAGTATGGTTCGTCCAAGATCGTCAGGTTATATCGAAGAATAAGGGAAGAAGTATTAGCTAGGGATTTCAAGACCATACAAGAAATAGGTGTAACAAATATATAACATATTCTAGTTTTTACGTCAAAGAATTTGTTGTAAACTAACATACACAGACTGTAATTTTTGAAGTTACTCAAATCAATTATTTAGTAGTTTTCTTTTAAATATCATAGTTCCTAAATTTTGTTCATTTTCACTTCAAATGATTGGGTACGTTCTACAAAAGGTTATTACTTATTAGACAAGATGGAAGAGCCACTGCCAAGATACATGCATCTTACCTAGGATATAAAAGCTACCGAGTCATCACATGTTATTCTAATTTACGAAACTTGTGCGTAATTCAGTGTTGAGATTTCAAGTATGAATCGTGTCTAAACTCTTATGGTTTTTGGAGGAATTAAACTTCTCGATTAATAATGAATTACAATTGTTTTGATTTATAGGGAAATTCCATCCAAATTCCCAAGGTAAAAAAGTTTTCAAGATGAGCACAAGTTCCATGTAGGTGTAGGAAGAGCAGAAATAGTTGTATAAGACTGCGTAACAGATGTTCTATTTCCAAATTCCTGTTGACGGAGAATAGGAATTCGGAATGCCCCAAGACCTCCGATCAATGTAAAACCAGCAAACGTCAGATCATAAAACCTATATGAAAAGACCTATGCCTGCCTTGATCTACTTCTACTTCTGAAAAAATAGATGTGCAACAGGAGTTCAAAAAAAAAAAAGGCAAAAAGAGATGAGAAGGTAACTTATACTAACAAGATATTGTTGAAGGGGGAGTATGTGAATTTAAGAACAAAACATCTGTTTGTATTTTATATAATCATTTCATTTAAAACAATGTATATCAGAATAATTATTACACTTGTGTGCTATAATAATTAGTAATTAGCAGCGACCTTACGCTCTAAGAGAGAAACACAAATAATAGTAAAGAGACAAAAAAGAAAGGTAACGTGGCGAGATAATGGGTGTAGTGGGTCCCATGAGAACAAGTCGAAGCCGTCCCTTCACTCACATGCACATGCACATGCACATGGGGTACCTAAACCTTTCACAGTCCACTGTTACGGCGGCTCCAATTTCAACTCTATTATATAATTACGTACCAACCGTATCCCCCACTCACTCCGCTCAACTTTATCTTAAAACAAATTCCATCTCTACACGTTTTCTTTCGCATATGAAAACAGAAGAAAAAGAAAAGTGTGATGGCATCAATTCATCTTTTTAAAATTAGTCGTGTAAGCTGAAGATTGTGTTATTTTGCTATTATGTAACTAAGCAGTTGTTCATAGAAAAATATATAGAGGTAAATTAAGTTCAAATCTTGGTTAGCGTTTCATATAATTTCAATTTCACCACAAAAGAGATTAAGCTAAGCATTTCATACCTTCCTTTCTAACTTAATTAGGTGGATCACAAGATTTGAAGACTTCAGGAAAAGGAAAAAAAAAAAAAAAAAGGCTTGTGTTTCCAAAACAAGAGAACAACATTTACTGGACGCATCATTTGCCTTGGTTTAAAAGGGTCTCCTTCACAAATATCTTCTTATGAAAAATTGGATATTGTCCCTAAATTACTTCCGCCTTGAAAATCAAACCAGTTACGAAAATTTAGCGGGGACGCGTGCTCCATCAAAGAGCTTAAAATGGATCCAGCTACTTGAGTGACCTCACAAACCTAGCGGCTTTGATAGCTATGCATTCCCGATTAGGACATACAAATAGCCTAGCAACTTGATGAGGAACTAAACCCCTCACCACAAAGCCAAAACACTAAAACGATGTTACCATCCACGCTATCCACCAAGAACTGGTGTTACGTACAGATTTAGGTATCAAACTAGTGTAATAAAATTTAAAAAAAATTGATATAAGCAATGAGATGAATCTATCTAAGGCATTTCACATTTGACTCAATTAATTTAGGTAAATTTAGAATTCTTTAGATCTAAGCCTAAACCTATATCTGGAGTGACAGTATTAAAGAGTTACTTGAACTTACTTTAGATTCAACTTGACTAAGTTTAACTTAATCATTTTCTGTGAATTAAACTTAATTATTTTTCTTATCAAACTCAAGTTAAGTTTGAATTAAGCTTATTATACTCAAAAAATAAGTACTTATGATGAAGGTTTGAAATTCATTAACGGAAAATACAAATAAATATGAAATTCAAAAGCTTAATTAAACTAATAAGAAAAACAGTATGTATGTCAGTATGATCTTCAAAGTCAAAATGTTTAACTAACAGGTCATTTAGTTCTACTCTTATTTTTCTTTTATAATTTTTATTTTTAATGTTTAATTTTTAGTTTATGCTTTTTTGAAATAAAACCAAAAACATGTTTAGTTATCAACGTAGGTATATTTTTATTACTGATGATAATTATATATTAGATAAAACTTTAAAATAATTTTTTTATTAATTAAATTTATTTTAAACTCTTATATAATATTTATCAATAAATTATCAGCAAAATATTTTATTTTATTAAAATTTCATTTTAAAATTAATATTTATATTAAATATATTTTTATTAATCAAATTTATTTGAAATTTATATTTTTTGAAGATATTTTAAATTTATTTATATTTAATTTAATTATAAAAATAAATTAGTCATAGGTTTTACTAACACTTATTTTTAATTAATTAAATATATAATATTAACTTAAATTATTCATAATTCTTAGTAATAATTAGTAAAAAGTCAAATAATTAAATAATATATATTTAGTTGATAGAAACAAAAACAAAAGCTGCTTTTTGTAGTTTTCATAAATTTTGAAAACTAAAAAAATCAAAATACAAAACTCAAGCAAGCAAGATTTTTACTAAATTTGAAAATAAAAATATAAATAGAAACAAACAGGTCCTCAGTATTCATGTCCTTCTCTCATCATGTTATTCTTCTAATTTTTCTCTTTTAAAATATTCATAGCCAATTAAATTTCTTTTACATCTTCAATGATTTGTTATAATCAATAACAAACAGGTCATGATATGTTGGCAAACTATATGCCATAAATAATAATAGCAAACAAGCTTATCTTTGGTTTTGTTTTGATCTAAAGGGGTTGTTTAGCTAATATTCAATCAAAATAAGGCTTCAATTATTTCACTTTCTAAATTTGTATGGTTAGAATTGAGAACTTTACCTCAACACTAAAAGTTGACTCTTAATTAAAGCCATTTTTAACAAAATTTTGCAATTAAGACTAATTATCTTCCACCACTCCAAAACTTTAAAGTGAGAAGTAAAATAAGATTTAGAGTAAAGCATGCCCTCCTAATATAAATATATCTAATTTGATATTGTTCTCATTATTAACTTTACATGTATTCGAAATAATTAAGTTGTACTTTGTATTTAACAAATATGTCATACATAATGAATACTATACAAATTTTATTATCATAATAAGTACACTTATTAAGAGTAGTATATTTATAAATCTCTACTCTTTTCTGTTAGTTAATTGATATGTATAAGTCTATACATTTATTTATGTCTATTGATTTAGATTAGTTTGAACTATAAAAGTGTCACAAGTTTGACTTGACATTTGGATTCTAAAGCTTAAATTAGAAAGTGAATTGAGGGATAAAAAATTTCAAAGTTAATAACTTATGACTATAATGTATTTACATGGGCTTTAAAATCTCAACTTATATGCTTTTGGGATACATTGTAGGCATCTAGGGCATGATTGTGAGTTTGTTGCTTCTCTATGGAATATGTCGTAGGTAAGTTTGTATATTTTATCAAAATAGTAAATGTATTTCATGAAAAGATGGAACCCTTAATCTCTGATAATCTAGTGCTAGTATACACATTAATCAATGTGAAAGTTCAAGTGAAGTGTAGGGATTTTGAGAACGGGAAGGTCTTGCAATCTGAATCTTTCCCTTAAAAAATCTAAGTAATTCAAATTCATTAAAGTATTCTCAAAATGCCTACTACATAATACTTTTTTGTCAATCTTACGAAATTAATAAATGTAATCTAATTTTTTTCTAAATTACACTAACTACGAAGAAAAGTCTTTTATTTTTTGGTAGGTCCCTCATTGAGTTTTTCTATCTTTTTTGCATTAAGATTTTAAGTTCTAATTTCCCATTTCTAAGCGCAAGTTTGAGACCTTTAGGATTTTCAACAATGGTGAATCAATAAAAAGGATAGAGCAAAGACAATGGAGGACTATAACAATCTTTGAAGTCGAGAGTTACAAATGAAAGGTTAGATATGATTTTAAAAGGATGATGACATATTTCTTCATCCCTTACTCCATAAAAATTAGGCACCCTTTTCCTTTTGAGAGTGTTTGTTTCATCAAACTTGACAAAGTAAGTGTTTATTATTATAGCTTTTTAGTGTAGTACGAGACTTCCTTTGAATGAATTTTGATACCAAATCCTATAAGACATAAGTTTATCACTTAGACAATTACACCTTTACTGTTGGTGTTTCATTTCTCCTTTATAAGTAGCATGTCATGTAAAAATCATTGAGTAATATGTATATAATTTTAAGTTTATACACCAAATTAGTATTATGCAAACACTCTAGTTAGTTCAACCTAAATGTCAAACCTACAATGGACCTAAACAATCTACTAAAAGGGACCTATGAGTGAAAAAAATCAATTTTTGTTCCTATATTTAATGAAAAAAACACTTAAGGATCTAGGTAGAATTAGAGAGAAATAAATTTATACCTCAATAAAATAAATTAAGTCGGATGCCCTCTTAAACTCTTATGCTCAAACTTTAATGAACTATGAGAATCTCTTTCATCTAAAAGATGAGTTACTGGAGAAAGATCTTTTTGTTTAAGTTAGTGTTAAATATCAACATAATTGTACGCTTTATATATATAGGTAAAATAATACAATTTATACATAGTTTAATTAACCATATAATGTATACTTTTGCATGTATAGCCAAGCTTATGTTCATGGCTCACAATAAGGATGATGCCTCATAAAAGAGGAGAATGATAGCGTCACAGGGAAATTACCAAAATGGAACTCATATAAGTATTGTGTTTTTCATTATCTAGATATAGACAAAGGAAAATAAACCTCCTCTTAGCCTACCTCCAACATATTGCTCATCATAATTTGACTTCTCAACCTATTATTTCAAAGGCAAAGGAAAGAAATTTGGCCTAAGGAAGAGGTATTCAAATTGAAATAAATGGAGTTGATGCTCAAGTCTACAGGGGTATTATGTTGCTTGAAGCTAAAAGGTCACACTTAATCACTTAAGCTACAATCGTTCTCTTAAATGCATATCTATCTCTTTCCTCTAAGATACCCCAAGTGTTTGAACTCCTTTCATCTTCTTTAGTAAATTGATTTACTAGTTGCTCGTCCTTTATAGAAATCAATTTGACTTTAATGTTCATCTCAACAATAACATTTTAAAGAACTCCTTGTATTTTCACATCACAACATCCTTTGCTTCATAACATTCGTTCAACTAGTTGAAAGCTAACTAAGAGTATGATTTTTTAAGCATGTTTACGATTTTTATGTCTTTCACTAGTCGAATTATGCATAAATGGCTTCATATTTTACTTTTTTATTGATTGTTATAAAATTATACTTCAGCTAATATTTGATATGTATCCTTAGTGGTCTAACTCCATCCACATTATGTTATAGTGGCAAGTTCACGACAAAGTTGATAATATAGGCTTGAAATTAGTATTGAAGACTTCTTCTTAAAGTCAATAGAATAAGGAAGAGATTCTCTATGCTTATATGTCTCTTTTGTAGACTTGAAAGATTTTGCTCATGTAATAAATATATTTTTAGTGTTTAAGGTCTCTTAACAACATGGTACTCATTGGCTCATTTGAAATTTCCAAGTAAAGATACCACTCTTCCTCATCAATTGGTATAGCTAAAAGTGACAGATTTCTCATATATTTTTTTAGTTATTGAAAAGCATTTGCTTATTCTTCATTCCACTTAAATTTCTTTTATTGATCTAACAACTTTAAACTAACTTTTTATTTGTAAATTTAGGTATACGTATTTATATGATCTTGAGAATAATTATCTTCAAATTTACCACGATCTTATTTTAATTGAACTTTATTGCCCTTTGACTGACCATGGATCTCAAAACATGTTGCTTGAGTTGCCAAATAAATAGTTTTCAAGATTAAGTTTCATGTCAAGCTCCTCAAGCATCTTAAAGCATTCACCCATGTCTGCTATATAATTGAATCCTAATGTGATCTTCACTATCATCATATCATTGCCATAGGCTTTCATGTTTCTTTTTAATTGTTCTCGAAAAATTATGTTGATGAGCTTTTCATATGATGCATTTGAATTTTTTAACTAAAAAAGGCATCATCATATAACAATTTGTCTTGTTGTAAGTGGTGAATAAAGTCTTCTTTAACATGATTTGAACATTTAAATATAGTTATATCTTAAACATGTATTCATAAAGCTTAGCATATGATAACCTGATATTTTGTCCACAAGTTAGTCAATTTTAGAGAGAGAATAATAGTCTTCCGAGCGCACTTTTTTTAAATATGATAAGTCCATACTCATCCTCAATTTTCTATTGGACTTCTTGACCATGATAACATTCATTATCCTTCAACAATCAAGAAATGTTGTCGTGAATGTGATTAGTAGTCATTGGTTAGTTTTGGCACTGGAGTATAACTCCGAAAGTTGTTGTACTATTCCTTGACTCATTTTCAATATATATACTCCATTTAATTTTTCAAAAAATAATGATAACATTCATTATCTGTTGGGGATGGTTGACTTCACTTATAAATCTTACATTGAGTTAGCTTGTCGACATCTTCTTATATTACAATTTGTTTTTATTTTGCGAATATTGTAGTCTTATTTTTAACATGTTTGTATGTAGGATCTGTATAGAGCTTATGGGTGATTATTATATAATTATCCCATGTTAATCTTTTGGGAATCAAGTGAACACATTGCCATATAAGGATATATGCTACTACATTTCATATTTACTCCCCCAAATCATCAAGGGTAATAGGTTAGTTTTTTAGTTTCGTTTTTAGTGGCATATATGATGTTGAATTATTATTTAGTTGTTGAGAGCATTAAGAATCTTCGATGGGGTGACTAAGGTAGTTTTCTTAAACTCTTCATGGGATACGATTGAAATTATCATCATTTCTTATCAACTGCACCAATTAATATCTACATATTTGCAAGTTTACTCATGTATGTTGACTAGTTGTTATCTACAAGTTTGTATATTTGTTGCTCTTCTCTGCTTATTTAGATTAGTCTGAAATATCCAAAAATATAAGAAGTTTGACCTAACATTGTAATCTGAATTTTAAGTTAAATAAGATTAAATTTCGAACTTAACAACTTAGGGGTTGATTGGTTATACTTCTGTTTTCTGTTGTAGTTGTCAGTTTTTGTTTTAAGTTTTTTATTTTTGTTTTTTAAATTAAAAAACCTGTTTAATTGTTAATGTTAATATAATTATATTTTATTACTGATGATAATTACTTATTAGATAAAACTTAAAGATAAATTATTTTTAAATACATAAATTTATTTAATCTCTTATATAATATTTATTAACAAATTAATAATAAAATTATGTTATTTTAATTAAAATAATTTATAAATTAATATTAATTTGAAATATATTTTAATTATTAAATAAAATTTTATTTGAATATTTATATATTTTAAATTTAATTATATTCATTAATAATTTAATTACATATAATTTAATTATAAAACTTAAATAAAATAAAATTATTCATAATTTTTATTGATAAATAATTTTAATTGATTAAATATATAATCTTGAATTAAATTATTTATAATTTTATTAATAATTAAATAATTAAATAATATATATTTGAATGAAGTAAATCAGATTATGGAAAAAAAAATAGAAACATGACACAAAATCACTTTTTATGGTTCTCACAATTTCTAAAAACTGAAGGACACTAAAATCAAAAATAGAAACTAAAAATTCGAACAAATAGGTTTTTTTTACTGAATTTAAAAACAAAAACATAAAATTAAAAACAAAAATGGAAACAAACACTCCCTTAACATTCTAATATATTTATTTGGGCTTTCAAATCTCAACTTGCTTATATGCCTCTTGATAAATATTAGATACTAGATTTTTGATATTATAAATATTGTCAAATTATGTACAGCCAAAAAAATCAATGTACTAATAACTTGTAAAGCTATAAACATGCTTTTTAAAAACTTAGATTTAAAACGATTTTGTATTTGAATCTTAAAATAAGTTACTAAAAAAATTGTTTATAAATTTTAAGAAGTCGACAAGTTATTTGTTATACATGTTTGTATAAGTTTTGACTCGTTTTTAAAACAATATGAATATAGTAGAGTTCACAAGTTTTTGCTGAATGTTTTATTTAATTTTCAATTATAAATATATTTAAAAACTTAAATTATTTATTTTTATCATTAAAAAATTTGAAATACACTACTATTTAATAAACTTGTAATTATATTTTCTTTCTTTATTATATAATTTTGGTTTTTAATAAATCTTTATTTTATTCTCTCAAATAGGACAAATACATTAAAGATTAAGTATAAGAAAAAAGGCGAAGTATCTACATCATCATTACTCCGTGATAAGTAGTCACTGTATAACTCCTGAAATGGTATAGTAGTTGAAAATTAGGCACCGATTAAGATACATATAGTTTTCTGTGGGATGAATGAACTGACTTTGACAAGCGTTGAGGACATTGTCGTGATCAGAGTTGTAATGGGGCATTAGGGAAAGAATCAAGCATCAATGCTGCAGCCACACTAGCATATGCATATATATATATATAAACACACGTAGAAGAACACAGGAGTTGGAGGAATATAGTGAAAGCGAGGTGCCACTTAGAAAGAACATAGATACATTGAACCTTTGCTGTGCCTTTTGTCTATTTAATCGTTCTCTTCTGTTCTTAAGTTGACCAACGAGCTGATTTTTAAGCCTTTGGGAAGGTCCATTGCGTTTCACGCGTTAAAATAAGTCACCAGGTCAAAACACGTGGAGATTTCATTTTTCATTCTTGAAAGAAATAATTTCCCTTGGGTTAGGTATTAAAATTGATCTTTCTTTAATATGACAAAATTGGAATGAAAATGTAGGGAAAGAAAAGAAAAGCTTCAAAATTCAGAAACGGTTAACTTAATAAATGTCGTATCTGATTCTTTAGAATCGTACCACAAGATTTGCCCCCTTGAGACAAGTTACTAATGATGCTTAAGCAGCTAAAATCATTTCATTCCACCTTTTATGATGACTAAAAATATTTGAAGTTGATAAAGATCCAATGGAGTGAATTATGTTCCATATACAAAGGGAAAAGCTTTCCCGTGAGAGAGGCGTTGGAATTTATTAGTAAATTTGCAAGTTAAAATATCTCACTATCACCCAACTGTCCTAGTCCCACACCAAGTCTTCTTCAACTTACAAGTTATATATTAATTGCAGCATCAGATCTAGCCATCTTTTTTTCCCCCTTAAAATAATGTATACGAGTTCATTTTTTATTTAATATTCACATCAAATTTAAGAGACTACATGTTCGGTAATCTTTGCTCCGAAATTAGAATCCTTTAAATATATGAAAGACTGGAAAGCACCGAGCTATTGAGCGAGCATGAGCTGCTATTCACACTCATTTACTTAATTAAAACAATATTATTAACTTAATTGAAGATTTCATTCCTTTTCTACCATATCATGTTAAGACCATCCAACATGGTGTGTAATCTTGATCTTTCCATAATGAGTTTAATTTAGAGGGAAATCCTAAAATTACATATTGTTCGATAGAAGTGGATTTTAGATCACATTGATCTGTATCCTTAGATCAATTCTTTAAATTGAGTTTTACATGTGGAGATTAAGAAGCGAATACTCCTTGTAAAAGATCTAAATCTATGATATAGACTATATAGACTTAATAAAGGTAGCTGGGTGTCATGGATTTTAGTGCCTTTAGGTAAATGAATGATTTCTACAAGGGTTTTTATTTTATTGGAAAGTGTTTTCTGAAGATGAGAGAGAAACTATCCTAGAGAAAGGTATGAAGAGAAATAAACGGATGAGGTAGGAACTTCACTCATAATTATTTGGGCATCTCCCTACTTACTCTTATTAATAATAACTTTACCACTGTTATTAGAAAAGCGTATGACTTTGGTATCCTTTGGGAACCTTGGCTAGAGGGTTACGGGGATAACAAGAAACCATCATCGATATAATAAAGTGGTCCTTTATGAGAGTTCTAAGATAGACAAAGAAAACTAGTAGCTAAGAACCTAAGTATGCTAGCCGAGACACAAGCTCTTTCTCCTCAAAGAGCGTCAACTCTCAAGATCTACCTCTTAGGGATCCAAGCTGAACAATCCTCCAAGAACTTATAACTCAAATAGAGTCATAGGTTCGATACTTTCTGATGCATAAGATCTTTATACAAAGGCAAGTACAGAGCATACTTGTATCTCCGTATGATAGAAGTAAACTTATTGAAGACTCAAGCTTTAAGGAAAGAGAGAGAGAGATTATAGAGAAAATTCATATGAAAACATACAACTTTTATTGATAAAACTAGCTTAAATTCGAACTTAAATTTGAACTTGGTTACATTGGAAGAAGTCTCTTGCTTTTATAGGCAAAGGAGGTTATAAAAAGACAAACATATTTGGATAAGAACAAAGTCACATCACACCCTAAACGAATAAGAACAACATAATATCAACTACTCTAAATAAGAAGAACATCACATATATTATTTTAGACAAGAACGATGTCACATCATATAATAAACGGATAGGAACGATGTCACAATAGAAAAGACACTTAAATATAAAGACAAACAATTAAATAAAGAGATCCACAATAATAGGTGGAATCTTAGTCATCATCCCTGTCAGATAGGATTTTGCCACGATTGCAGATTTGACAGGGAAGCCCCTCCACTCATGTTGTCAGTACCATCACTAGTTATTCTCTGTCTTTTATGAGGCTAGCTTCCCCTGTGCGTAAATTTTTCAAAAATTTATTTAGATCCTCTTATTGATGATAGGAATTTAATCATCTAGATCTTAGGCATCTTAGAAGGAGGAGGCTTAAGTTTGAGATAGTATTGCAATGTCAAGACCTAAGTTTATTGGATTGTTTGGGATGTGAAAGTCTAACATTTGAAGTTCGCCATGAATGAATTCTCTTGGCTAAGGTCTAATAGATGTAGAGATAACTAGCAGTGTATATTTAGGAAAATGGTTTAGATCATTAAGAAAATGCCTAAGGTTTTTAAAAACATTATCCTCATATCTTGACCATTGTACTGAGGTATGTTAAAATACACTTGATTCTTAAAGTAGATAGATCCATCATGTGTTGTGCTATATGGTCCATGAAAAATAAAGAAGCAATGGGAGGATTGCTTCTCTAATGAAGTCCCTCGTAACCTAAGATCCTCAATAACCTATCAAAGTTGCATCCTCCACATCATCAGTGGTTGATACCAGTCAAGTAAGGTCTACAAGAGGGAACCTTCAGTCTCTCTATCATATAAGTTTTTGATAGACCTGTAAGGAACGAAAAGAGATATCACATGAACAAAGGGTAGAGAGTGCCCATAAATACCAAAATGCATTTTTTGAGAGTAAGCCATTGATGAAAAATACAGTAAAATATGGTGCTGGTATGTTGAATAGGGATGGACAACAATGTAATTTTTCTTTGTTGAGGAAGAGGTAGAGGTAATAGAAAAGACTTATCTAGGCAAGAGAAGTTATTTCATCAACTATAGTGGGTGTGCTTGCAATGAGAGGGAAGAATTTCTTTGTCTTGGAAATGATGGGCAAGTCGACCATTAAAAGTAAGAGAGGAATATTTATAGAGGGAGTGATAAGGCTAACATACTTTTGAGACAGAGACATGAAATCTGCTAGAATGTTATAGTGGCCTTTGGTGTGGTAAACTGTGAATTTATGGCGAGAGAACCAATCTTTTCAGTAAAGCAATTGGCTCTTCGGTAAAAGTTTTTTGTTTAGATCTAGTATCTTTGGAAAGGATGTAATGATCGTTTCTATTGTAAAGAGATATGGGCTGAGGTAGAAATTAAACTTTTCTATACCTTTTTTAACTACCAGAATCTCTTTGTAGATTGAGTGATAATGTCTTTCGAGGGTTAAATTATCCGCTAGCGTGTCCACATTAAAACCTTTTTCCCTCTATCTCCTTTATTAAAATTTCTTTTTAAAAATCTTTATTAGCATCAATCTCCAAGATTTGTTTTCCTTTGTCAGGAATCTTTAGTGGAGGCATATGTTGACTGATCTTTTTTAATTGCTTGACTGCTTTTATCTAACCAGGCCCCATAGTGTTGGCTTTTTCTTCAGTAGCTTTGACAGCTGGCATACATATTCTAACTTATGAGGGATGAAATCCCTAATATAATTCACAATTATGAGAAACTGTTGGATTTGTCTTACAGTAAAGTTTGTGTCTAAGAAGTTTAGTAATTCACCAGCTATATATGGCCAGGCTAGTGAAGCGTCATAAAACTTAATGCCCAAAAATTCTATATGGGCTGAACCAATTTAGCTTTTATAAGTTGAGAGGATGATCTTATACTTCCCTGTAAGGTCCAAAAATTGTTACCATAGGGCCTGATGTTCTTGTCTAGTCTGAGAGTAAAAGAGGATATCATCATTGTAAATTAAAACATTTGATATGATACCATCATAGATCCTTATCATGACTCTTTGAAACAATGTTGAGGCAAAATTTAGCCCAAATGACATAATTGTACACTAGTACTGGGTGTTAAAAATGCAAAATGTTATTTCATGCCGATCTTTTGGGTCAATACCCAATTGCCAAAATCTAGCTTTTAAATCAAACTTTAAGACTATTTTGGTCTCTTTCAGAAATAATAACTACATATTTATCTTAGGTAGAGAAAACTTGTCATCTTAAAGAAAATGATTTAGAGGCTTGCAATCGATAAATAACCTCTTTTTTCCATATAAAAAGCTTGAGACGCCCACTCTGATTTGGTCGACTCGATCAATCCTTATTTTAGAAGTATAGCACATTCTTCTTATGCCATATTTAGGTCCTTTGGATTCATTCCTAGATGAGTTCTGACATAGTGGATGTGGACGATTGAATTGGTCATTGCTCTCTGGGAAAATATTAAAAGATCTGATCTATGATATTTTCATATCCAGTAGGAACATCTTATAGCTCGAAGATGATGTTGTCTTTAGTGTACTCATGAAAATTTTGTTTGTAACGAATCTCTTTTAGCAAGATTTGTAACTTTTGCGCTTGGTAATATATATCCATCCTAATAAGTATGCCAAGACTAAAAAGATTACTTCTTAATATTTTTGTCCGAACGATACTGCGTGGGAAGAACTTTATCCTAATCCTTCTCTTCGTGATAAGATCTATCTTGAAAGATTTACCATTAGCTGCAGTAAAGTATTCTTCATATGGTTGTCATTCTTCCATTAAAAAAACATGTGGTTTCATTACACTTCTAGAAAAGCTTGTATCTATATAACCAATAGCTGAGATTGACCTGTGATACTTCTTTAGAAGCAATTGTAGCTTGACGTATGGTCGTATTACTACTGGCTTCTTAAGCTCTAGCTTTAAATAAAACTATTTCATCATATGCATTGGTTAGTCATCTTCTTCATTAAGAAAAGAGACTTCATCATCAGTAGACTTATAATCAAATAATATGAATAATGTCTCTTCATCTTCACTAAACTATTCTTTAAAAAGAGATTTGATGTCCTCATCATCTCTTATGGGCATCATAGCTTCAATGGACAATAGGATTTTTATATCATTTTTAGAACTTTTTAGGAAGTTACACTAATCTAACTTTCTAGTTTCAGAAGCATGCCTCTTGAAGAATCTTACTCTCTTTTTCTTCCTTCTGGTGAAAGGATGACCTCTTAACAATTTTCTTTTGAAATGATTCTCCTTCTTTGTGTTACATGCTCATTTCTCCATATCTTTGCATTTAATCTTTATGTATGACTTCTTGCATGCTTATTTGAGTTAAGGTCCACCTTTTAGCATCATTTTGAAGAACTTATGTTGCCTGTATAATTCATCCAGTGTTACCAAAGCTAAATGGTAGATTTCTCCGAGAGTGATTTCTGACATGTCTTAGTGAAGATAATTGATTGTTCTTTGTAATTTAGGTTGCAACCGATCAAAAATAAAAATTATAATATTTTCAGACATTTTTTAAAAATGCTTATGTAAATATTTTCTATTTATAAAGCAACACCTTTTAAGGTACTCATATCTACTTTATCGATTAATAAGTTGGAAATCTCTAATGAACTCTTTATGAATCATTTCTAACAAGGAACTGGCTTCTAACAATTATAAGACTTGCATGTTCTTATATTCACCAAGGCTTTGGAACCATTCTCTTAAAGTTCCCATCATTCTAGAGACAAAATTTATCAAGATGTCTGTAAGAGATATATCAGGTCTTATCATCTGAAGATCTATCTAGGCACTGAAATCATACATTTGACCTCTCCATTTAGTTAGTGGAATATCATCAAAAGTGAACCATGGGCCTGAAATAGGTTTGTAGATAGGAGGTAATTATGGTCTAACTAGTTCAGTCATTAACTCAACATCGTCAACCTTAGGTTTAACTTCTGTGTGTGGTTGAGAAAAGTATGGAACAACCATCATCATTTGACATATTTGAGTGATATCGACAAGTTGTTCTGTGTTTTTTGAGCCTTCTATAAAAGAATAAGAGTCTTAGCTATCAGTATGACTATCAAAATTATTTGATATATGTGACTTTTAGAGCTATCTGGAACTAATTGAAGGGTAGCTATAAATTTTTGTTTAGGAATGGGTTCTTTTGTTGTATGTAGGAAAGGTCTTTCTTTTGGTGGCGAAGTTGGTGGTGTATTGATATGTAAAGACCTAAAAGTTGACATAATATCTTTTATTAGTAGGTTTAGCTTAGAAGATTTTGATGGTTTTACAAGGGTTTTCTGAACAATGGATTAGACATTTGAAGACTTTTTCATAGTTAGTAGCATCAGGATAAGATGGAGTGCTATAAGTAGGTCTTACGGTTGGATATATCAAGGGGTATGTATCATATATAGCTCTAGATTGTTGTTTTGCTATTCTGACTCAATTCTTTTGAGCTATTCTTAAATATTTTAAAGTTCTCTTTCCTTTTTAGAGAACTCTGGTTCATAATAATGTTGGTCATTATATCTTATCATATCCAAATCAAGTTGGGTAGCTTGATAGAGTAATCGTTGACGTAATTGTCACACTTAAAGAGATATAGCATTAACTTTTGAATTTAGTACTTATGTCTATTGGGATAAACCGTCAAGCTTTGAATCAATTCTGTGAAGGAAATTGTTTTGTTCCATAACATATTGTGCCTGACAATTTAGTACCTCCTTTGTAGTAGAAACAAGCACATAATTGTCGTGTGGAATGATACCTGTTGATCTTGAGTATGACCTTACAGATACCCCGATGGTTTTATTATTCTAGGCTTCCAAAGGTTGAAAATCTTCCTCATATGATCTCATCATCATACAAGGTAATAGTTTAAGGATCTCCTTAGGGATTGAAGAAATTATTGGCACAGAGCATCTTGGTTGGATCAAGTGTTCTGTTCTAACTTCTCACACAAGTTTAGAGAGATCCTTTTGTCTAATCTTAGGATTCGTAAGATCAATCCAAGGTTTCAAGTCCTAATTTTCATCATGCTTGGGTTGGATTTTCTTTTCTAGTTGGCATGAAGATTTTGACTTTCTACTGGGCTCTTCTCTCCATCGAGGGATATAAACTTCGTCATCACTATCAAAATCGTCATCCATCTAGCATTCATAATCTAAATTGCATATAGATAGATCTACATTCTAGATGAAATGGTCATTGAGATGAATGACATATACGTCATATCCATCAAGGTGGACAAAATGGATTGGAGGGTCATTAATGCCTTTTTCATAATTTTGGGTTAGAAGAGGCTTTAGATAATTTTGAGTATTCTTTTCCAAACTTACTGAAAATAGATTTTACCGTTCCATCCTTAAAACTTTTCAAGATTGAAGGAGTGGTGGGATGAATGGAGTGTTGATGAGGAGTATGAAATTCTTTTTCGTAATTCGTGATTCATTTTATAGGCATAAACTCTACCAATTATTGTAATGATAATTGTCGCGAAATCTAAATGGTTGTTGTCCCATTCTAAGATCTGTCTGCTACCATATAAAGGGCATCTCGTGTAAAGTTTGAAAAGTTCATATCTAGAGCATAATTTTATAATAAATAAATGATTTCATGATGGAGTGTGACCATGATAATAGTAGGGTCTTGGTCAGCACCATCAATTTGAATATAAACTTTTAGTCTAAGTTCGAAGCAATGTTCATGATGATAGTTCCATTGTTGAGAGTGGTTTAAAGGGTATCGACTAACGCATTCTAGTAAGATGTGTATGTTATATCAAGGAAAGAAACTCTAACTACGATTCTAATTATCCAATTTGTTAGAATGCTTGATTTGATGCATAATACTTTAAAAATATAATGACAATTTTACTTATTAAAAGTATTTTTAACAAATACAAAAATTATTAGACAAAAATTATAAAGAAGAGTGAATTTAAGAATCATTTGAATAGTTTATTTATCATAAATATATTGATTTTTTAAAATTTCTTAAAAAATTAAGTTAAACTAAATTGTTTTTTCTTTAATTCTTAATATAGTTCGGTTGATATTAGCAAATGATATTTATTTAAGCTTAAGTGTTAATGTGATATAATTTTTTTACGAAAAAAAGTTTTGATCATTGAAATACTCCAAAATTTTCCTAAAAGCTTATTTGTTGATATACGTAATGCATACATAACATTCTTTACTTATTGTTGTGCTTATTCAGTACATCTATAATTTCAATGTTCGCAAAGGACTATATTGATATCCACATTCTCATTGAACCGCTTAACTTTTAGCATGAAAAATTACCAAAGAGCAAAAGAGAATTAATATGGCTCAAATAAAACGCCAATGAGTATAAGGCTTGGGAATTTTTTTTATTTAAAGTAAGAAAATAATTTTACCTAAAAATGGTGGGGGGTTACAAATTTGACTTCCTCTCTCGAATTGAGGTGGGTCACCCTTTAACCCCAGTTGCACGTTCCACCGCCGCCGCCCCACTTTGCAATTATCCACGTAACTCCTGCCTTGTGATAACTCATACCGACTTTTCCGTATACAGTATGTAACCCACAACGTGTGAACTATTGATTGTGTCTTGAAGATAAACTAAAATTGCATGCTCTGGGAGGACGGAGAAAGTTACTTTATGTTCACGTGCCTTCCTTTTTCACTCATTCTTATATGTAACTAAATTTTTTTCCTTATTTCTTCATCTTAACATTTGTGCTAAGAAACATTCATATCATTTGTGTACCGTAAATATATTTTAGTAAAGTTATTCATGGTTTGTTCTTCAATCATTTTCATTTTTAGGGTAAAGCACAGGGTAGATCTGTTCCTTATTATTAAATCAATAATATCGTGATTAAATAATTGAGTTGCATTCATTATTATAACATCAAGAGCCGTGCCGACTACAGTACTCTTAGTTTTATAACAAAAGCAGTAAACATATCAATCTTTTTCATAAAGACTTTCTTTTATTTCTTCTATATTCTTAGGGATGCAAGTATTAGCAAATGTTTATGTTCCGTCTCGACTGGAGTGGGCAAGTAAATATTAATTACTGTTATTGCATTAAAAACGCTCTGTCTCTCTCATCTTCTTCTCATACATTTGCTTCATAATGAATCCATCCAAATGTTACTGTATCTGTCTGTTCATTATTTATAAGAAGCTAACGTACGGGAAACAAACACGTAAACTAATAAATAAAGGACGGAACGCACCATAATATTAATCGGAGTGTAAGTGATCGCACCCAAGTGAGTGCCCACTGCACAACCTTTCCCGTATTTAAAATCAAAACCTCACCACAGTTAAGGCCCCCCACC
This sequence comes from Erythroxylum reticulatum, assembly GCA_025504915.1. Taxonomy (NCBI): domain Eukaryota; kingdom Viridiplantae; phylum Streptophyta; class Magnoliopsida; order Malpighiales; family Erythroxylaceae; genus Erythroxylum; species Erythroxylum reticulatum. The sequence goes on along the minus strand of JANSVA010000005.1, from coordinate 34,987,218 downwards.
ACCCTAAGCTTACATTGCACTATCCATCTTCTCTTTCTGTGTCTGCCCTTTTTGTTATGTCCTACTCCTGTTGCGTTTTTACCTGTGTGAGTAGATTAGGTGCATACCCACTATGTATATGATAACCAATAAGATAGGACTATGGGGAGGAAACAATAGAAAAGAACAATAGCAGCCCAACCTCAACATAAAGTCAGACTCAACCCTCTCTTCCTTCCCTTTTCCTCTCTCTCTCTCTCTCTCTCTCTCTCTCTCTTCTTGACTTGCAATAGAGAGCTTTTATTGATCGCCGTCGTCTTCGTCAGAGCTTCAACCCCTCCTCAGCTATTGTATGTTACTTTCTTTCCCTTTTTCTTATCTTCTTCTCTTGTTCTCTCTGTCTGATTTGCTTTCTTTAAGTGCTGGGTTCCATTCTGTCCATTAGGTAATTAGATCTGTGTCTTATTAGCTTCAGTTTTATTGATTTGGCCATACCTATTTCTATCTCCTTATATTGATGTTAAAAATTTAATTCTTGTTCAGCATCTGTTTTCTTCATGGGGTATTATCTGTGTTTTGCTTTTTAGTTGGTGAGTCATGTCGTTTCACCTGAAGAGACCTGTCGTTTAGGAACTCCATGGCGGCTGTTATGGTGTCAGGTTCCTCTTTTCTGGTTTTTGGTTTTCCAATATTCACGGACAGTTTTAAGTTCACGAAATCAATTTCTGATTTCTTGAATTGAAACTTGGGGTCTAAAAAACATGTTGGCATAATTAGATTTGGATGGAATCTTTGGTGATATCAATTTTACCTCATCCGGCCAAACACGGGTTAGATCTTTAAATCTCTGCTGTCCTAAGCTTACGTTCCTTCTTTTACCATTTTTTAGATAAATAAATTTCTTATATATATATATATAAAGAAATTGTGTGTTTTTGGGATATACATGACATGAGAAAATGCAGGTGAAGTTAAGACGGCACCCCCTCTCTTGACAGCTCTTTGTCGACCACTTGTCCTGGGTCCCACTTTTCTAGCCCGACACCCTACTGGGCTTTTGTATTTGTTGGAAGTAAAAGTTTTATTTTGCAAAGACTTTTTGATTGGTTCTCAAATATTTTCCCCCTTAGCTCTGAGACTGATCCATCCAAAGTTTTGTTGCTAATCATACTTGCTCCCTTGATACATTAAGCTATTCATAGGCCTTTGAATTTCAGTGGAAGAGGGGCTTTTAAACATCTTTTGATATGGAGTCACTGGTGTTAAATAAGAGTAGTATGTAATATTTATTTAACACTATTGCCCTTTAATGGAATTTTTTTTAGTTTCTTTGG
>JANSVA010000005.1:34948955-34964802 GCA_025504915.1 Erythroxylum reticulatum | reverse complement strand
AAGCCCTCTTGTTTCTTTAGGCTGGAAAACTTTATCCCAATTGACTAAATTTATCATCCTTTTGCCATTATTCGCACCCTACAAAAATTGTCGCATTATTTTCTCTAATTCATCGTAGAGCTTACAAGGTAGGCGAACCGTCTGCATGGTATAGATAGGAAGGGCCGCAATGACTGATTGAGTCAATGTGGTCCGCTCTACGAGTGATAAAAGATTGACTGCCCAACTTGAGAGGCATTGTTGAACCTTATCTAAAATATGTTGGTAGGTTTTCTTACTAACTCTCTTATGTAGGATGGGCACTCCTAGGTAACGTCCTAGATCATGCATATGTTTAAAGCCTAATTCTCTACTTAGCAAATGTGCCTCAGAGTGATGAACATTTTTGGAAAGGAAATATTGAGATTTGTCCTGACTGACTCGTTGTCCCAAAGCTTCACAAAAAGTGTTCAGAATGTCTCTAATCACTTGCACCTGGTCCATTGAAGCTTCTGCGAAAAGAATGAGATCATCCGTAAGAAATGGGTGTGAGATAGGAGGCCCTCGTCTGCTTAATTTGATAGACTTTCATTTGTCATGAGACACAGCGGTGTTAATCAAGTGACCCAGAGGTTTCATACAGAGGAAGAAGATATACGGCAATATGGGGTCACCCTGTCTGATGCCTCTAGTGGGAAGGAATCGATCACTAAGCTCGCCATTCCAGATCACTCGCATGGAAACCGATGAGATACATTTCAAAATAAGATTTATTAAAGAGTCAGGAAGTCTAGCTTCGTGCAGAGTATCTTTGATAAAATCCCAAGAAAGTCTATCGTAAGCTTTTTCTAGATCCACTTTTATCGCCATGATTCCTTTTTTGCCTTTTCTCCTTTTCATTGTGTGGATAACTTCTTGGGTAATAATAATGTTATCCGTAATCACACGTCCTAGAACAAAGCTGCATTGAGTTGGAGCTACGAGGTCTTCTAGGTACAGTTTGAGCCGGTTGATGATAATTTTACAAATGGCTTTGTAAATCACAGAACACAAAGCAATAGGCTTGAATTGAGTGATCGATGTGGGAGATCGGGTTTTTGGTATAAGAACCATAATAGTGCGATTCATTTCAGTTTCTCATGCTTCATGTCAAAAGATTGTTTGGATAAAGTGTGTCAAAGAAGGTCCGAAGATGTTCCATTGGGATTGATAGATGGGTAGCTAAAGTGCTCTGAAATGTAGACTGCCAGGAGGTAGGGTAGAATACTCGGTCTAGTCATGCCAGAATCAGGCCTCTTCTCCAAGTGTATGTCAGTCCTATAAATCCTAGATCTTGTAGCTGACAACATTAGACGCAATTTTGAAACTTTGTATTGACTATAGATTGTAGCTTGGACCCTCTGCGTTTATCCTTGCCCTTGAGGTTGCCATTGAAGTCTCCTCCTAAAACCCAAGGTTTAGTGGTAATTTTAGCTATTTTATGCAGAGAGTTCCACAAGAAGTGTTGAAGAGCACTCTGAGGGCTAGCATAGATAGCTGTGAAATCAAAGGAAGTATGATCCCACTCAATATTAACATATATAAATTGTCGATGAGCTAGTAGAATACGGATGGAGATATTAGCTTTCCAAAGTAACCAGATACTTCCTGAAAATCCTTCAACTTCGACTCTGAATGAGTGATCAAAACCCAAACTTCTAATAACCTTCATCGCTCGAGTCCCGCTAATTCTTGGTTCCACTAGGACTACTAGGAGAGGTTTATGGATCTGAATGTAGTTCTTTAAAATGGGCTTGAAGGTCTGACCTCCAACCCCTTGGTAGTTCCATATAAAAATCGACATATTAAGGAAAACAATCGGGAGTAAACACTATTACTCTTGAGTGTTTACTGTGTTATTCTCCAATACCCGTTATGGGTTTGTCTTAAGAATTTGTGGGATCTCTTCCATTTAAGTATCTGGTACATAGTCATGCTAGCTCTCTGCCATCATTTCTGTATCCTTATCTGGTGGTCTTGATGGGGGTATAATATTTTCATTAATCGCTGGTTAGGATGGGAGATTAATGCAGTCATTTCTCGTATCTTCCTCCATGTCTCGGCATCCTCCATCCTCTAGCATGGCTAGCATGACGAATTGGTCTTGTATCATTAGTTCGGTGTGTGAGGGAATGGAGATGACCACATGTTGAGGTGTGAGTCGCGGGGACGTCTCCATCGTCTTCTTTGGGTCTGAAATTTGTTGGGGTGGGTTGTATTGTGCTAATGGGGTCTGTGGGCTAGTAGCAGTCAGTTTGGGCAGTGTGGGTTGGCGAGTGGGCCGGCTTGGCCCAGGATCCTGCAGCCCAACTATGTTGCTGGCTCTCCTCGTCAACTGTGGAGTGGTTTTAGGTAGGTAATGGGGCTTAAAGGAAACTTTAGTCTTCTCTCCTGTTCGGCTATCGTTTTTTAGCCGTTCTTACACTTGTAACGTTCCAATGTTGTTGTCTGTTAGTAGCAAATACCTTGAGCCCCTCAAGTTCGCGTGATGAATGTTTCCTCACCTGTCGCTTCCTGGAGCTGTTGCGCGGTTTGGTGGTCGGCATGTTCTCCTTGGTACCTGGATCCATGGTCTTTAGATCTCCTTGTGAGGGGCGACCGTCGGCTGGCCATTTTTGATTCCGGTGGTGTCTGTCTGGATCGTCTCTTTGTTGGGGTTTCCTTCGTTCGTAATGTTATTGTTGCGGGTCGGGCAATCCGTGGCTCTATGGCCAACCATTCCATAGGAGAAGCAAATCTGTGGTAAGCCCTCATATGCGACTTTGATCATTTCACCGTCGAGTTTGACAACCGAGCGAAGTGGGGATCTAATGTCGATGTCGACTGCTACTCTCGCTAATTTGCCGTGTTGAGAGTGTTGGGTGTTGTCGTCAATCTTCACTGTGCATCCAATTAGGTTTCCGAGGGCTTTCAGTATGGAGGGCGGTATCTTGCTACCGAGAGTTTGGGGAATCGGACCTATGCCACAACATGCGTGATCTTGCCGAAAGATGGACAGAAGTCGGGAGTCCATGGTTGGACCGAGAGCGCGTGTCTAGCAATAACCCATGGTCCCTTAGTAAGAGCCTGTATATAATCTTCCTCCTCGACGAAATTGATCAGGTAGAAATCATTGTCAATATTAACTATTTTCATAGGGCCGATGAGTTTCCACAATGCATTTAATCTGGAATTGAGTAGGTTGTAGCCTAATGTTCTTCCTAATAATTTAACTACTACAGTCTTTTCCTATTGTTTGTCAAGTTTTCCTCGGAATGTGCTTGACAATTCAATGCCCATACCAAAATCCCCTTGAACCATGGTTATGTCCCCTTCGGCAATTTCTATCGGATCTTCTTTAGGCCATTCTAATTCGGTGTCCCTATTGTCAGATCCTGGGCGATCTCTAACTGCTGCGCTGTAGCTGTGCTGAATGTTAGGAGGAACGTACGCTTGCGGAGGGGGATCTTCTTCCCGTTTGCTTATAAGAACCTTTTTGGTAGTATGACCTGTGTATGCAGTTGTGATTGTATTCCTTATGTTCCCAACTTGTGAGTTTGGATTCCATGGAGTTGTTGCAAAGCTTTTTCAGATCGTTTTTGGTCCTTCGTAAGGTTTTAACAAAAACATTTTGTGAGCGTGAAAGCTGTTGCGGCAGCAGTTGAAGCAGGACACTGGGTTCGAACTCAATGGAGCTAATAAGCCCTTTTCTTGATACATACATTGCCGCCTCAGTTGCAACGAAGGTGGTTTATGTAACCATCATGTTAGTTGATTGACCTGACCCTGTTCTTGTCATTTCTTCCTCACCAACTAGCACCGTTTTAGTCTATTCCCTCGTCTCCATCTGAATTCACCATTCATTTTTTTAATACATATTTTCTATAAACTAATCCATAAACGCTTCTCCGGCTGATGTCACCCTCTACCATCTCCGCGTTTCAACTTGTCATTCCAACCTTTTCTGTTTTTGGCCAAAGTTCTCTTCTTTGGTCTTCAAAATCTCTTCTTTCTTGGTTTGCTGGCAATAGCTAACTAATTTTCCATGACTCCGGAAACAAGAAAGATACTGGACGAGTATCAGGTTTCAGATGTTCTTGGGAGAGGTGGGTTCTCTGTCGTCAGGAAAGGTATAAGGAACAGTGGTGCTGATGTTGGGGAGAGGAGATATGTAGCCATCAAGACTCTTAAAAGACTAGGTCCTTCAACTCCCGCAGGTTTGCGCTCGCGTGGGTCCATGAACTTTCCAACATGGAAGCAGGTATCAGTGTCTGATGCACTTCTGACAAATGAGATCTTGGTTATGAGGAAGATTGTTGAGAAGGTGTCGCCACATCCCAATGTGATTGACCTCTATGACGTGTATGAGGATCAAAATGGAGTGCACCTGGTGTTAGAGCTTTGTTCAGGCGGCGAGTTGTTTGATCGGATAGTGGCTAAAGACAGATACAACGAAATTGAAGCAGCTGCGGTTGTGAGGCAGATTGCAAAAGGGTTAGAGGCTCTTCACCAGGCTAATATTGTTCACAGGGACCTAAAGCCAGAAAACTGTCTGTTCTTAAGTAAAGAGGAAGATTCGACCCTCAAGATCATGGACTTCGGACTCAGTTCTGTGGAAGAGTTCACGGATCCTGTTGTCGGATTATTTGGCTCTATCGATTATGTCTCACCAGAAGCTCTTTCTCATGGCAGAATCAGTTCCAAAAGTGACATGTGGTCCTTGGGAGTAATTTTGTATATTCTGCTCTCTGGGTAAGCACTTGATTTCTCGATACCTCCAATAATATGTTTTAGAAATAATATTTACTTGCGGTAGATGAGAGATTTTTTGTGTTTATATTTCTTTCCTCTCTAACTTCACTTTTATGTACTGTATAGAGAATCCAACTTTCGTTTTCTGTCTGCGATCACCAGTTTCATTTTGTAATGTTTCAGATACCCACCTTTCGTTGCTCAGTCAAATCGGCAGAAGCAACAAATGATAATGGCTGTATGATGATTTGTTCACGTTCTTCCAAAGTACAGTCATTTTTCATCGTCATGTAGTTTGGGGGCTAAAGCACAGAGTTTTGGTATTGCAGGGTGATTTTAGTTTCTACGAGAGGACATGGAAAAACATTACTTCTTCAGCTAAACAATTAATTACTGACCTCCTGCATGTTGATCCTCAAAGGAGACCAAGTGCTCAAGAGGTATTAGTGTCGAAATCTATTTTCATTAATTGAGTTCCTATTGAGCATTCAGAATAGTGTAATTTAATGCGAGTATGCTACACTTTTGCGATAGGTTCTCAATCATCCATGGGTGATAGGAGATTCAGCAAAAGACGAGGAAATGGACCCTGAGATTGTTTCAAGACTTCAGAGTTTTAATGCCCGTCGAAAACTTCGAGCTGCAGCGATAGCCAGTGTTTGGAGCACCACAGTTTTCTTGAGAACTAAGAAGCTTAAGTCTTTATTGGGTTCCCAAGACCTTAAAGAGGAAGCAATTGAGAACCTCCGAACTCAATTCACTAAATTGTGAGTATTCAATTCAAAATTGTCATAAGCTTTCTTCTCGGCTGAGTGCTCAAAACTCAATTCGGTTTTGTCTGTAACTTGCAGCCTTTAATGTTCTATTTGAAACATCTTGGTATTTGTAGATGTGCAAAAGGTGACAATGCCTCTCTATCTGAATTTGAGGAAGTGCTCAAAGCAATGAACATGTCATCTCTAGTCCCATTGGCATCCCGCATCTTTGACCTATTTGACAACAATCGTGATGGAACGGTGGACATGAGAGAGATACTTTGTGGGTTTTCAAGCCTCAAGAATTCTAAAGGAGATGATGCTCTCCGTTTGTGCTTCCAAGTATATGTGCACTCAATGTTCTTGTTTTACTAATTCTTTACTTTTATGTGAACTAAATTAAGGTACAAAATTCCAACAAAACTTATACCCCCGGGAAAATATTTTCGAGTCTATTCTTGAAGGCTCCCAAATAACAGCTGGGGAGCAGGAATTGAAACTGATCACAGAAGAAGAGACCTCTTACCTCCATTTGTACAATAGAATTACACTTTCGACCAAATTCCCTTTCCTTTTTCCTTCCTTTAACCAGCCCAGGACATCTGAACTCTGATAAATGCTGTGATTCCTAGACCCTGTCCCCTTTTTTACTTAGACCAAGCCTTGGGGTGTTACACTGTTCTTATCTAAATCTTGAGAATTATCTTATGCAGTGTTGACATGTACTGCAAAACTGATCCTCTTCACAACAAACAAGAGAACACAAGTGGTTTGAAGTAAGCTAATTATCTTAATGTTTCTTCCCTTACAGATGTATGATACTGACCGATCAGGATGTATCACAAAGGAAGAAGTGGCATCATTGCTTAGAGTATTGTCGCTTTCCTTGTCTTGCAATTGAACTGAGCTTAAGCTTCTTTACATACAATATGAGACAGCTTTTCATTGAACAGGCTTTGCCGGAGGAATGCCTTCCAGCTGACATTACAGAACCTGGAAAATTGGATGAAATATTTGACCTGATGGATGCCAATAGCGATGGAAAGGTTACATTCGACGAGTTCAAAGCTGCAATGAAGAGGGACAGCTCCCTGCAGGATGCGTTGCTCTCCTCACTTCGTCAACAATAATTCTCTGACCTTCACTTCACCATTTATAAACCCCCTATACTTCACCTGGAATTCTATGTCAGTGGGATTGGCAGGTGAGACCAAACTGATTTCTATTAAATTCCTGCTGAACTTTAAAAGCTTTTATACAAATTCATAGAGTAGTGAGTTGAAACCTAAACCGATATTACCTTTGAAATCAGGAATCAACTAAAACTTAAGACAAGTCTCTACATCCCTGATTCCGCGTTCTGAATTATGAGTCGAGAAAAGTCAAATGTCGAATATTCCGTCTATATCGGCAGAATGTAGTTTCTGTTTAAACTTTTGGATAAGCTATAGTTACAATGCTTACTTTAAGAAACGACCAATTTATATGCATTCTTTCGTTGCTAAGCTAGAAATTTTTGGATTTGCTCATGTTCATGAGATATTCCGCATGATAATCAGGAACCATGTAAGAACGATATTGGACCAGCCCTGCCCAGCTCCAGATGATGATATATTTGTTTGCTAACTCTTATGCTGAGACCGATCGACATTATGCACATCCATCTTTTTGCTTCTCAAATTACTGTGGATAAGTCAGCAGAAAGTATTAAAACTTTGAAATATTATAATTCAATATGAATTCTCTTATCAGAATTGAAAAATAAAGGAATATAAAATGCCCGAGGAAAAAAATGCGTATTCGTTAATAATATTTATTATTTGCATATATCCATCGGTAGGAAAAATATAGATTTGTTACCTAATGTTGTATAATTGGAGTAATAGATTGGTTGGTGTGTTAATATGAAAAGCAAAGATTGAGGTATCGACATGAATTGCAGTTTTCTTATAGAGAAATGCTTGTCTGCAGCTAAAGAAGTTCAATAGTGCTAGTGTTGGAGGATATGAAATGAGCGCAAGAAGAGAGCAATTTTAAACTTACAGTGATTGACTTTGTGGCACTTTATCCCATGCCGACTATGTCAAGCTGACCTTTCGCTTACTGCATCAAGACAATCACCACGAATCTCAATTAAAACGAGTTCTTTATGTTTGATCCAATCTTATGGTTAAAAGGGTCAGACCTTGACCCACCCTTTTAACCAATTCCTATTTTGTGCCATGAAATTATCACCATTCACGTAAACATCAAGCCACCAAACGAACGGCTCGGATCAAAAGAGATGAAGTAAGAATTGGATAAAAAGGCCTTACGGGGTAGCAAATTAGTATCAAAGCCACCAGGTAATATCCTGAGTTTCTCCAACATCGCGAGTTTGAATCCCAAAAACATAATTTAAGAATGGGACTGTCGTTCAATTCAAAATGAAGATAACACTCAGATGAGTGTGGGCTTCCGGAGCGAAGGGTATATTTTGATAATTGTACATGTATTTACAATATATGATTCAAGTAAGGACCATCAGTGAGAAATATTTTTTTAGGCCAGATCACAACACCTACAAAGAATAATTAGCTAATCACAAGCAACTCGAGCACAGTAAACAATTCATCCAAGTAAAATAGATAACATAAAATTAAATGGAATACCAAATATACATAAAAAATTTTAATATAGAGAAAAAATTAGGAGTTAAATGGATAAAGAAATTCATTAAACCAAATAACAACTTACAAGAGTTTAAGTTCCAAACTATTAACCCTACCTTGAAAAATTGCCACAATATAATAAGAAATTATCCTAAACAAAATTTCAAAAAGAGTACAAATTGATATCCAATCTAATCCCCAAATATCAAACCCTAAGTTTTGTTGTTGAAGAATACAAATATTAAGTAAGAAAATCTTCTTTACTCTCTCGCTCTATGACTCTTTTCTTTTTTAGCGTTATTTTTGTATCGTACAAGATGTCCCACATGTTTTCCCTTTTATATTTTAAAAATAGAATTTTTATATAAGACACGGTCACCCACACGGCTGTGTGTAAGAATTTTGTCCCTCAATTTTTGACAATCATAGAGATACACAATTACAGTGAAGTACATGATTAGTGACACTATCGTATCCTCTACTTACACAATCATGTCTAACTCTATATAAGCGTGTCTGATCTAGAAACATTTCCTTCCAACTTGCACATGATTATAAAAACATACATGATCTTCACATACGATTGTGTCCACCAAGGACATGGATGTGATACAACCAAACACAGATGTGTCTCCAAAAGGTAACTTCAATTCGACAATTTTTTGTCTCAACTCTGCTTATTTATCATTCCTTGCAATTTATGAAAACATCTAAGTGCACCAAAACTTATATTTGCTCTAAAATGCAGTTAGTTCCACAATAATCTCCCCTTCCAATTTCGGGAGGAGCCATAATCACCATATTGTTTAATTGAAAGTTATCTCAATGAGCTTATTATAAAACTCAAGCTTGCTTCTGGGAACCACCTTCATCAACATATTAACGCCATTGTTATTTGTGTAAATATTCTTCAACTGCATTCGTTGCTCCTTAACTATAGATTGCAACCAGTGACACTTGACATCAACATGCTTGGAGCGAAAATGATACATAAAATTTGCGCTCAAATTCATGGGACTTTAACTATCACAATATACTATGTACTCATCTTACTTCACATTCAATTCTTAAAAGAATTGCTTTAATCAAAACATCTACTTTCTTACTTCCACAACTATAACATACTCCCCTTCAGTCATAGATAAAACTACACACTTCTATAGCTTGGATTGTCAAGAAATGGATTCCCCTACAAATTTGAACAAATAACCTAAAATGGATTTCTTGTTATCAAGATCTCCAACCATGTCCACATCTATATATCCTTATAGAATTTGCTCACTACCACCAAAATACAAACTCCATTTGGAAGTTTCCTGTAAGTATTTAAAAATCCATTTCACTGCTTTCCAATTAACCTTTCCCCAATTAGACAGGTTCCTACTCATCAACCTAATAACTTATGCAATATTTGACTTTGTGCAAACCATCAAATATATCAAAGAATCAACACCAAAAGCGTAAGGAATAGAATATATGCTATCTTTTTCCTTTTCATTGAAGGACAAGCTTCTTACTCAACTTGAAATGAGCTTCTAATGGCCTATTAACTGGCTTGATATGCTTCATATTGAACGTTTCCAGCATTTGTTCAATATACTTTTTCTAATGACAACCACATCTTTCCAACTTCCCTGTCATAAGTGATTTCTATGCCCAATACCTATTTTATAAGACCTAAATCTTTCATATTAAAAGATTGGACAAATCCTATTTCAACCTGTGAGTCATACTACCATCTTATTCGACAATTAACATATCATCAATATACAGAAGGAGAATAATGAAGTTACTACTAGAAAATTTCCTAAAATACACACAAGGTTAGCTAAAGTTCGCTTATAACCATTACCAATTATAAACAAACCAAATTTTCGATACCATTGCCTTAGTGCTATTTAAGCCCATAAAGGGTCTTCTTCACCTTCTAGACCAGATTCTCTTCCTGTTGAACTTTGAATCTTTCCAGCTGCTCTATCCATATCTCGTCATCTAGGTTGCCTTACAAGAAAGCCGTTTTCACATCAAGTTATTCAAATTCAAGATTCAAGTTGATAGGTAGACCAACATTGTTAAGAAAATCTCATTGAATTCTAAGTATCTTCTAGCGCCGAATTAGGTTGTTTCTTAAATTTTGAATTTAGGATCCCACTTTTTAATAGCCTTACACTAATATAATATATAGCTATTTAGAGCTGATGCAATTCAAATGGGCCTAGTGCACTAAGGTAATTACTTGATGAGATAATTCCACTTAGGACTTTAAGTTAGTAAAATCTAACAACAAAAATTTTAACACATAATTTAATAGTATAAATTTAAAAAGAAAATATTAAAAAACAAGGGTAAACTAAAATAATAGTTAAATTTAGCACCCTTTGTTTTCTCATCACGTTGAACATGTTATAGATTGGATCATATATCTTTCATTCATCATCTAACCAATATGTCTCATCATCCAAATATCATTGTGTTGTGAGATGATTTGGTAGAATTAACAAGACTTTCACAAGCACCAATTTGAGCGTGATTCTTATGAAACATTAAACTTAATAAAATTTCATTAACGATTAATATAATTTTATAAAAATCCATATAGAAAGCATATGAACAAAAGATTGAATGAAATCTTAGAAAAGCAAAGAAGTCCTAAAAGCAGCCTACAACAATTTCAGTAAAATTTTGGGTTTCAATGATCACTTCATCTCTTTTAGTTATATACTTAACTCTTTTATCTAAGTTAAAATCTCTAATGAATGTGCAAGCTTCCTAAATTCTCTTTTTAATGCTGATGATATTGAAAATGTATTTTTTAGTCTTAAATCCAATGAATCTCTAGGTCTTGATGAGTTAAATAATGTCTTCTTTGAAAAATGATGGCATTTGATAAAGAATTTGATAATATAAGCAGCACTAAGTTTCTTCAATAAGTGATACATGTTGAAAGGGATAAATAAGGCATTCATATGCCTTGTACCGTACCAAATGTTCCTGACCCCTCATCTTTAGGGAACTTTCGACTTATCAACTGCTATAACTTCATTTACAAAATTATTTTGAAGTTATTGCATATTAGCGTGAAGAAGGCTATAAAACCCCTTATCAATGACTCTCAGGCAACCTATATAAAATAAAGAGATATTGTTAGAGATAGAAGTTGTAACAAACTAGGAAAAGGTTGATCCCTAAAAATCAGGATCAAATCCTAATCTTGGTACAAGTGATGCATATCGTGTCCCTCACCACTCTGTAAATGAATTTATTCTTTTAAGATCTAATCATACAACTTCTATCGTTGAATTATGCTTTCTCTATATTCTATTTTTCTCGGTTGTAATATGGTATCAGAGCAGTGTCGATTCTAGGGTCGATCACTGTGAACACCATCTTCCATTTCGAATCTATACACTATAAGTACCCACAGCACTGTTGAATCTTCAACAATGTCCGAAGCTTCCGAACTCCTGTCAACACAATTAGAAAAATTATTGAGTCAGAATATTAGAAATGAAATGGCCAACATATCAATCAAATTGAATGATCACAATTACTCCCTGTGGTCGAAATTGATGCTTCTGGCCATTGGAAAACGAGGGAGACTCAAATATATCAACGGCAAGATGGAACAGTCGGGAAAAATAGCTTCAATGTTTTGTAAATGGCAACAAGCAGATCTCCAAGTTTTCTCTTGGATCATTGACGCAATTGAACCAGAATTGGTTTGACAGTACATCCAATATCCGACCTCTAGGGACCTATGGCTAGGTCTTGAAAAAACATATCAAAATGGTGAAGGGTCTCTGCAAATCTTTAACCTCATAACCAAAGCAAACAAGCATCAACAAGGACAATTGACCAATGAAAAATACTACAGTAGATTTCAGTAAATGTGGCAAGAGATCGACACGCATGAACCAAATCCAATGCAATGTGCTGTTGATATCACGCTATTTAACAGAATTAAGTGGAAGAATAGATTATATCAATACTTGGCAAGAATGGATGATAAGTATGATTCCATCAAGAGGGATCTATTGAAGCAGGATCCCTTGCCCTCAGTAGAAGAGGCCTATGCGGCTGTCAGAAGGGAGGCTACTAGGATGGCTATTCTAAGCCCATCGGTAGCTGGTGACAGTGAGGAAGGCGGCACATCATAGGGCATCATAACTGGACTGTCGGTGAAGGGGCATAATCAAAAACCCAGATCTGATTTCATGAAGAATACATCGAAGGAACAGGGAAAAAAACCAAAATTTGGATGGGGTCAAGAGCATTGATTAGAATCGGGGAGCTCGTCATTCTTGCACACTGGTGCCGATCGATTAACACTAAAATGCTCACACTATAATATGATGGGACACGTGAAGGAAGAGTATTTCCATCTGGTAGGGTTTCCCGAATGGTGGCGAGATAATCCAAAAAGACGAAATAGAGATAATTAGCCTTGATTGGGCAAGGCGGCCACCACAATGGGCAACCCTGAAGCCATCGGTGTTGGCAGCGGCGCCATTGAAATTGAGAGTGGAGCTTTGATAGCGGCTGGTTTTGGGAGAAAAGAAGGAGGCGGCACGAAGTATATGGAGCCAAACGAAGCAGGTATAGGGTTTGGGGTAAAGTATTTATCCCCAAACCCTCAAACTTTTGGTCCTAAATTTTTAAACCTTGAAAGTTTTGAAAATGGTAATTGTGGTCCTCATGATTTGGATGATGTCAACATTGACCCTAGCAGTAATGGCTTTGACCAGATTAGCCTCCCTCACTTACAACCAAATTGTATTAGCCCACCAAATTTTCGTAAATCCCATTTTGACCCCAAAACCCATAAAATTGCATATATTGCCCACAAACCCACTAAATCGAAATGTACTCAGTGGCTTTTTGATTGTGACACCACTGATACAATGACCTTTGACCCTATAGATATCATAAACCCATCACTACCCAAAAAGAGCCAAATTCAAACAGCCAATGGTGGTTTTGCACCAGTCCAAGGTACAGGATCAGTAGAACTATCCCCATCACTGAAACTATCCCACTGTTTATATGTACCATCTCTCACTTGTAAACTACTCTCTATAAGCCAAGTCACTCAAGAATTGAATTACAAAGTAATCATGAACCCTAGTTTTTGCTTATTGCAAGATATCCAGACTCAGGAGATCCTTGGACGTGGCATTGAGCGAGATAGGCTCTCCTACGTTGATGAGGTAGCTTAGAACGGGACAGTCATGCTAGCTCACAGAACCATTAACCAAGAAAGTTGGCTCTGGCACCATCGTTTAAGTCACCCATCTCCTGATTATTTTAAAGTTCTTTTTCCTCATTTATCCAATAATAGTCCATGTGATATATGTGTACTAGCCAAAAGTCATAGAAAAACTTTTCTTTCTAGTAACACTCGGGTTGAACATATATTTGATATGGTACATTCTTTACATTCTGATGTGTAGGGTCCAACCCCGAATTCTGGGAATAATATGTTTAAATTTTTCTTGATTTTTGTGGATGATTGTACCCGCATGACTTGGGTATATTTTCTTAAACAAAAATCCGAAGTTCCTCAGAGATTTATGCACTTTTATAACATGGTCCATACACAGTTTCAGAAATCCATTAAAATCCTTAGAACTGATAATATAGGAGAATTTGTCAATCATACCACATAGACTTTCTTCCAGGAAAAAGGAACACTCCATCAGACCACTCGCCCAAACACACCCCAACAAAATGGGGGTAGCAGAAAGAGAAAACCGCATCATCCTTGAAATCACACAGGCCTTACTTATTGAACCTCACGTACCCCAGTTTTTCTAGCCTGAAGCCATTGCTACTGCTGTTTATATCCTTAACCGCCTACCTACCAAAATATTTCACCTTAAAACCCCCTTGGACATCTTTTCCAATCATACCAAAATCTCGGCACCCTTAGCTCTCTCACATCGCATCTTTGGATACTCAGTCTTTGTCCACATGCCAAAATCTGAGCGTTTTAAGTTTGATACTTGTGCCCTTAAATGTGTGTTTGTTAGGTATGGGGTCCATCAGAAAGGCTATAGGTGCTACCATCCTTCTTCTCGTCGCATGTTCACCACTATGGATTATGACTTCTTAGAAATCGAATATTTCTATACCACCCAACTCAGTGTTTAGGGGGAGAAGTCAGAGACCGAGACACTGAGCTAGCTTCTAAATCCAAGTCCGTCAATTCTTGGACCTACCGGAAGGGATACCTCTAACAATGTAAAAATGCCCATCGAACCAAAATCACCCCAAGCTCCTCAGTTGGATACTCCTAGAGAGGTAACAACCCTTGTTCATGATAATAGTTCCACTTTCAATTACTCTGACCACTCTCATGTAGCCTTACCACCAGAAACTGAAACAGAAGCAGTAGAATCCACCAAGAGGTATGTTCTTCCTCCAAGAAGCACTCGGGGAGTCCCGCCCCAGAGATACTCACCAAAACATCATTCCAGAATATCTAGATACCCTATAGCCAATGTAGTGAGGGGGAGCTTGTCGGAAGAAGCCAGGGCATTTACTTCAGTGTTGTATGCTGAAGCAATTCCTTGAACAATTGAAGAAGCTCAGATGAAGAAAGAATGGCACCTAGCAATGGAAGTAGAAATGGATGCCTTAGAAAAGAATGGAACTTGGGAGAAGTGCTTGCTGCCAGTTGGAAAAAGGAAAGTTGGATGCAGATGGGTGTTTACTATAAATCATAAGGCAGATGGAACAGTGGAAAGATACAAAGCTCGGTTGGTAGCAAAAGGATATACCCAGATATATGGAGTAGACTACTCTAAGACCTTTAGCCCAGTTGCCAAAATTGATACTATTAGGGTATTGTTTTCTTTAGCAGCAAACCTAAGTTGTCCGTTACATCAATTTGATGTGAAGAATGCATTCCTGCATGGCGAGTTAAAAGAAGAAGTTTATATGGAAGCTCCGCCTGGTTTTTCCCACGGGTTTCGACAGAATGAAGTGTCGATTGAAAAAAGAACTCTATGGTCTAAAACAGTCACCACGAGCGTGGTTTGGAAGATTCACTGTGGCAATGAAGCGCCTTGGGTATAAACAGAGCAACTCCAATCATACTCTGTTCCTGAAAAGAAGAGGTGAGAAGATTACTTGTCTAATCATCTATGTAGACGATATGATTCTCATTGGGAATGATTTGGGAGAAATGAATCAGTTCCGGAAACATCTATTCAAGGAGTTCGAAATGAAAGACCTGGAGAGACTCAAGTATGTTCTTGGTATAGAAGTACTAAGGTCGAGACAGGGGATATTTATCTCTCAGCAAAAGTATGTGTTAGATCTTCTCGCTGCGATCGTACTTATGGATTGCAAACCAGCTGAGACGCTGATTATGATGAATCATGTTTTGAAGTTAGAAGGAGCAGAAAGTGCTGATAGTGGAAGATATCAGAGACTAGTAGGGCGACTGATATATCTTGCTCATACTAGACCCGACATAGCATATACAGTTGGACTTGTGAGTCAGTTCATGCATGAGCCACAGGTACAGCACATAGGTGCCGTTGTCAGAATTCTTCAATACCTAAAAGGAACATCTAGGAACGGAATCCTATTTCAAAAAAACGGGAACTTAGTGTTGGACCAATGGTGGTTGACAAATTAAATCCCACTTATGTTTTGATAATAATAAAATGTATAGAATTGGTTAAG
>JANSVA010000005.1:34929544-34948855 GCA_025504915.1 Erythroxylum reticulatum | reverse complement strand
TCACCAAAATTCAAAATAATACAATTCTACTAACCCGTAAAATTTTCCAATGTAAAAACGTTCATAATTGTCTAAAAGAAATCTTAAATCAATCCCATTATACCCGAAATTATTCATGAATGCATGTATATTCATTTTTTTATGTGTGTAAAATTAACTATTCACGTATATGTGCAAATCATGAAATGCATGAGCATGAAATGTGTTTCCTAATTTCTCCATAATCTCTCACATTTATAATTTTAGCCTTAAGGTGGGTAAGATGTTACATTATCAAACCTCATTCTCATTATATATGTGGATTATAGTATATTAAAAATAAAAATAAATTAAACAATATTTAAAGTTAATTAATTAATTATTATATTAAAATATAGATAAAAAGACAAACAATAATTTTTAAGATGAGATTAAACTTACCCAAATTCTTAGTTGACACACTCTAAATCTTTTTGAAAGCTAAGGCATGTTAAAGTTTCATGTCTTTTACCAATAAAAATATAAACACAAATCTAATAATATAGTAAGAAGACATATGATCATAAGTATAAGAAAATAAGCTATAATAGAGCAATCATCAGCAAGCCACGCTTAAATAAAAACTTTAATTTTCTAACATGCCAAAGAACGGACCTAAGCATTTGATCTCTTTATAAACAAGTATGCTTTCATTACGTGAAAAATGTAAAAATATTTCAAACTCTTATATTTGATATGCCAATGTAAGTTTATTGAAAATTACTTTGGCCAATCAAATAATTACAAAATTTGATTTATAAATAGTTAAGGGTCTATTAGTTTCGACATTAATTTTTAGTTTTCTATGTTTGGTTTCAAACTTGATAAAACTCTGTTTATTTGAGTTTTTAGCTTTAGTTTCTTCTAGTTTTTATAGCTTAAGAAAGCCATAAAATTAGTGTTTTTTTTTGTCATGATTTGATTTACTATAAACTAAATATAATATTTTCCTAAATACAATTTTAAAAATATTCAAATAAATAAATTTTAATTTAATTTGTTTTAGTTAATTGAAATATATATCAAAATAAATATTAGTTTATAGATAAAATTTTTCTTATTAAATTATTTATTTTAATAAAATGTAATAATTTTTAAATAGTTATTAGTAATATTACATAAAATGCTAAAATAAAAAATTTGTTTAATTAGTGTATAGATTAATTTAACTTTAATATTTAACTATTATCAATAATAAAAATATAATTATATCAACATTAACAACTAAAAAAGGTCAACTTATAGATATTGTGCTTCTCTATTTGACTTTATCTTGAAAAGAATTTGGAGCTGAGAGATTATAACTCTCTCATATGTAAGTAAATGCCAACTTATTATATCTATATTCAACAATGTGCATGTTTATTAGTGCTCACAATGGTCTTACCTCTTAGCCTTATCAATGCTATTGAAAAACTTTTTAAGAAGTTTATGAGGAGTAGCCTAACTACTTCCAAAGTAATTGCTAAGAGTAACTTGAAAGATATTTTGCTAGATAAGGATCAAGTGGGCCTTGAGATAAAATGTATAAGAATCACAAATAAGGTTTTTATGACTAAAGGTGCATGAAGATTGTTTAATGATCATGAGAACTTATAGGTGAAATGGATGAATGAGGAATATTTAAAGGGCTTCACCTTTTAGAGTATGAAAACTAAGGTTTGTACCTGAAGGAAAATTAATCAAATGTTGAAGCTTAGAGAGTTTTTAGAACTACTAGCTTTTGATTTGATAATTGGTGTAATATGGGTCCATTTTATCTGCTCCCTTCTTACACTTCACTACATTTTACCATTCCTTCTAAGGTCATAGTGAAAGAGATAATTAGAGGATATGAACGACACTATGAGTATAGGATGCTAGTTGAATTCTCAAATGCATTTCCTAATTAGGTTTCTAATCCCTCCAAAGATGACTACTTTGTCTAGCTAAGGCATAAGTTTGGTAAGTTCACTAACTCCTCCTATGTATTTATTTTTAATGCTCATCATAAGATTGTTCCTTGAAGGAAGTTGATGTCGTTTGAAGGTCTTTTACCTAAGGCCTCTTTCATTTTTCGGATATATATTAAAAAACATTTTTTTGACTCTTTATAAAGTCAAGTGTATCTGTATTTGCAACGATATATATTTCCTCTACAAATCAGTAACTAAAAGCATTAAATAGTTTTTCTTTACTTGTCCTTATTCTTATCATCCTTGGAGACACATCTGTCTATGGTGTAACTTATAGACACATTAAATTAATGGGATCAGGTGACTAGCTAGGCATTAGTTGTCAAAGTTTAAAGAAAAAAATGATACGGTAATTTTTAAGATGAGTTTGAGTTATTATTTTTATGGTACATGGAGGAAAAAAAACTATTTAGTATTTTATAATAAAGAAATAGACCCTTTCACTCTTTTAAGATCTCTCCACAATTGGATAACAGAGCTCATCATTACTAAAAGCTTTCATTTTAAATTAGTGTAAGGCTTACACTTAGAGGGCTAATATAGTTTGTCCACACTATATTGTGTCATCTTATCTTAGGAGATGAATTCCTTAGCAATTCTTTACAAGAGGCATTCATGAACAAGCCAAAGGAGTGCCCACTCCATTATATTGCTTCCTTTTGAGTATGGGATAAATTGTATGCTAGTAGTATGTCCTTAATGCCTAAACTTAGAAGCATTTGAATATCACTTTGAAAATTCATTAATTCATTATTGAAGCATTGTCAGGAATGGTGCTTTTTAGTAGAAAGAGATCCTAATTTCTAGTTATTTTGCCTGAGCTTAGCCAATTTTCATGATAAAAGTATATGGAGAGTCCATTACCTACATTTGAACATATGTTTTGTCTGACTTGATCCTTTAGTTTCAACAAATTTGTCAATGTCAATGAAGAGTTATGTTTTGTTTAAAATTTCCACAAGCTTTCCTAATCTATGTAGTGTTAATGAACCATTAACTGCACAAGGCTTACTTATCAACTAGAATTATCTAGATCCTTTTCATCATGAGCATTTTATTGGTGGTTAGAATATAACCTATTCCTAATCTCCTCTCCAGTTTAGGTTAGAAAATTTCCTTTTATTTAACCTTATATATAATTACTTGGTGCTATCCCCTATCCATAGGGATTATTTCATTATATTTCTATTGTTTTAATTATTTTTTAAAGAGAAAAATATAAGGACCATTACATATTTAGGCTACAAATCATTGATATGATCAGTTATATTCTCCTAGCTATAGTTAAGTTCTAACTGTACTAGTTGGAGAATGTTGTTTAAATCTTTTCTATGAGACGTTAAAAATCATTAGTGTATAACCTTCTAGATGAAATAGGCATTCCAAGGTAGGAAATTGTGAGTTTCTTGACATCCAGGCCTGTCAAGGAGGAGAACCACCTGGATAAGTGGGCTATAATTTTTACAATTAGGATTTGGCTCTTATTGATATTGACTGATAGCCCTAAAATTCCTTTAAATGTATTCAAGGCTAATATTGGTACACTAATTGAGTAATTATGTTCCTTTGAGAAAAGGAATAATTTATTGCAAAGGTTGGGTAATATATCTTTAGGTTCTTACATTTTGAATGGAGTTGGAAATTAGGTTCTTAATGAATAACCAACTTAATAAGTATAGTTAGCACCACCATACCAATTATGAATAAGTAAGGATACAAGAGGTCCTTTGCTTTAACTTTGATATAAGAGGTCCATTTTCCTTTACCCTCTTACACTTTGGATGACATTGGTGGCTTCCCCACTGACAAGGATGCTATAAGAGATAATGGTAATGGATTATTTGAGTAATTGCATAAATAAATTTAGAAAGTCAAAATCTCTCAATGAATTGATAATAAATTTCCAATCTATTGTATCAAAGTCTTTGTAAAAGTCAATTTTATGGCATAATCTCTACTAGTTTGTTTTTATTATAATTTTTAAGAAGTTTTTGCACTATTAGGATGTTATCCCCAATCACTCTTCCTTTGATGAATGCACCCTAAGATGGATCAATATAGTTTGCCAAAATATCTTTGAATTTATCTGCAATCATCTTCGAAATGATTTTATAAGGAGTGTTACAATATGAAATAGGCTTGCATTGTTTCAAGGTTTAAGGAAATTGTACTTTAGGAATCAAGTACAAAAAGGTCTTATTTAATTTCTTAAGCAACTTACCATTAGTTAAGAACTCTATCATAACTTTTGTTATCAAGTCTTTAAGTATTAGATAAGACTTTCAAAAGAAAAAAGAATTCAATCCATCATGTCTTGAGCCTTTGCTGGGAATAAGAGCATAAGCAGCCCAAGAGGTTAATGAGAAATTCTTTCTATGGAGGATTAATTTCCTATTTGAAGATAGAGCTAATTAATTTCAGTAAGGAAGCATAATTAAGAGTAGAAGCATAAGCTGAGATGAAGTAATGATGATCATCCTATTTCATCTTATGCTAATATTCTACAAAAGATTGAATATCCCTCTTTAGAGTAGTGATTTTATTAATATTGTTTCTTAAGAATATAAATTTGTGGAAAAAAGATGAGTTCCTATCTCCTTCAATAAGCCATTATACTTTAGACCTCTATTAAAAAATGGATTGGTTGATAGATAATGCCTGGTTATAATTGATCAAAGCTTCCTTTTCCTTTTCTTAAATCTTCCCATATATTGGATGTGAGTGAATCAATGCTTGGATATGAGTTTATCTCCATCTATTACAACATTAGTCATTATGTTCCTAATCCTTTTTTTCCATTAAGGATTTTTAGTTGTTCCTTCACCCTTTGTAATTTTCTTGAGAAATATACATTTTGTGCCTATGGAAGTTTGCATCAATATCCTTTAAGAGTGCCTATTCAAAATCCTTAATATGTGTAAGGTAATTGTTGAATCTGAATAGGAAACAAATCCTTTTTTCAATATTCTAGTCATACATAACAATTGGAGAGTGATCAAAAAATAAGGATTGTAAGAAGTTTCTTTGCGGAAGGAAATTTTAAAAGTCATTAAGCATTGATTAAAGCTGTATTTAAAAAATTTTTATCAAGAACAAAACTCCTTTCTATTTATTGCACTAAGTAAAGAAGCTATCTTCCATTTTAAGATAAATTACTTATAAGGAACATGCACAATCTTTGAAATATGCCATGTATTTCCTTAGACAATCATAGCCTTTAACCTTTGAGGGCTATAACACACTATTGAAATCTCTTAAAATTGTATCCTAGGGGTTAGAAGTAGAGCCAAGCTCTTTGAGTTTATTCCATAAGACTATTCTTAAAAAACACCACTAGAGTTGTATATAAAAGTAACATTTCCTTCCTATCAAGTTTCAATTAAGTTGATAGGTGTATAAGTTGATTACTATAAGAGAAAAGAAGGATATCAAGTCTATTGGGATCAAAGCTGACCAAAATCTCCCATAAATGTGGCATTAATGATTAATAATCACCTGTCATTACGTATAAGGAAACTTCCAGATTTCTACATTTATTTTCATCCAACTTTGTCTTTAACAAACCTGCAAGGCAAGGCTTTAGAGTAATAAGAAAGTCAAGTAGTGTATATTACTTAAAGGGGTTCTTGAGCCCTTTGAAATTCCACGACAAAATTGACATTATTTAGAGGAAGAGAGGAGTATCTTCTTTCTTTTAGATTTCCTCCTCACAACGTGCATAAAATTTGCCTAGTATGCTTGTGAATCTAAGTCAATATTAGGGAAGGTTCTTCCCTTCCTTCATCAGAGGTGTTACTTACCTTATTTTTTTATTTTCTCTCAAGGGTTTTGGAATCCTTATTACTTAGCTCATTATTCTATTATGGTTAACTAATTATGTTTTCATCTAAAAACTGAGTAGATTATGCTAACACTGAGTCACCATTCATATTTAAGGAACTCAACATTAGAAATGATGGTTCTGCCATCTTTTCCATATATTATTTTCTTTACAAGCTTGCTAGGGGGGTTATAATATATCACCACCTCAAGAACATCCTTCCCACAGATTTGATGCTTAGGGTCATATCTCCCTATGTCAAACTTCCTACCTATTATCTTCCATATACAAGCTTGATTTGTAGCTTAAGGCCTCCACATGTAGGAAATAAGTATCATATCTTCAAAGAAGTTATCTCGTTCATCAAAGCTTGTAAAAGGGATCACTTTTGAACATTTTGGTTAATGTCTATCTGCATACACGTTTTTATAAGTAAATCTTTGTGAGGCCCCAAACTATAACCTAATACGAATCTGCCATATCCATGAAAGTATATGTAATGGGTGTTAAAGAATATGAAAGTGATTGCTTAATATAGGAAACAATCAGTATTAACAGAATTGTTGGTGGTAGTTTAGTAATTTGAATTAATTGTGTTATGTATGCATAAATATAAATTAATCATAGAATAAAATGCTAAATGAATTAAGATGGCATCCAATTACATGGAATAAAGAAAAGGTATGAACAAATTGTAATTAATGAAAATTGAAAAGGAGGAACCAATGAGAATTAACCACTTGTCACTCTACACACCTTAAGATTTACATATAAATATGAAGAGGATGAGATGAAGCCAGCCCTAACACTCCAAATTTAGAAATTTGAGCTCCTTGCTACATCAAAATTCATACTAAATTTGATTTCGAAAGAGGATTTTGAAAGAAAGACAAGAAATTAGTGTATTTGAAGTCTAAGGTAAGTTAATTTCATGTATTGATGGGAAAATTAACTCCTTCCTCACCTCCTCTTCATCTAGGGTTTTGTTATGTGTATGTAATTATTGAAGATGAATTTTGAATGGGTGTGTTATATATAAAGGAGGAGAAGACCTCAGACAAAGGCAAAGGTATGCGAATTTTTGAAATGTTTGCTTGAATTTATGAGTATGATGTGAGGAGAATTGGTGAAAGAAGTATTCCATAGGCAAATAGGATGTTTTTGGTTAAATTGGACGTGTTTTTGTTTTGCTCCTGCACGATAAGCCCGAAAATTAGTTGATTTGGGATATGTACCTAGCTGAATGGATAAGTTCCATTGATCAAACTTCTGTAATTTGGCCATATCTTTCCAAGTTGGATAATTACAATTGGAGATTAAACTATAGAAATAGATATAAAACTTTTATGAAGGATCTAAAATTTGATTATGCCTCTAAGATTTTTGAATTCTGGCTTGAAGTTGAGTTCAGGCTGTTGTCCCTATTTTAGAATAGCCTGTAATGCTTTAAGTATAAATCCCGAAATACTTAACAAATTTTCATTAAATTTATTTCATTAGAAAATTAAGATACAAAGGAATATTTATATAGAAGTTCATTTTGCCTAAAACCCCTGTTTCTAGGTTAAAATGACCATACAAAATGGACCTAGAAACCTGTTATGAGAAAAGCTGGAAATTGGCTATGCATGTTTTCGGGTGTCAGTTGCCCCATTTTATCCCAAACATGAATTTTCATCACCCAAATGCCACCAAACTTCATTTAAACCTTTTTAGATGTTAATGAAACTTAACAAAACGATTTATAAGGGTAATGCGATACTTATCATGCATGTAATTTGTATATACCTTAATGACTTCATTTATGTATTATTGAAAAGGAATATGATCATCAAGTATATTAAATAAGATTGGGCATGATAAATATTTTCAAATTATAATGCAAGCATAAGGGAATGAGTTTGTATGTTATGAATTTGTTACTCTATAATGTGATTATGAAATGTAATTATAATGCTCTGATGATTAGTTTTAACCTATCAAGTTTTAGATGTAGGTAAATAAATAGGCATGCCTAAAAAGGTCTGTAACTGCTTGTATTTTGAGATATTACAATTTCTTCTATTTTGGAGACTTATGTCTCTTCTGTTTTAGTGGCTATTGCCTGTTCTGTAGATACCAATCATAGGTATCTTCTATTCCGTTCTCGTTACCTATATTTGAAGAAATAAGCAAACAATTATGTATATGTTTTAATATTTTTCTGTTCTAATGCAAAATTATATTTTGAATAATCTCTGAATTTCACATTCAAATATCATTACGTGTATTAAGATATTTTATGACTTTTATTTTATAATGTATTTTACATCACTTAAATGTCATGAATTAGTTGCATGTGAATGTTAGGTGACTACTGTGAGTAGTCCCTTTTTGAATCATTATTCCCCACTAAGCTTTATGCTTAGTACGGTAGTTTTTCTTCCATGTAGGTCATGATAAGTAGAGTTAAAGTTAGGACAATCGCAATTTCCAAAGAAGGATGTGTAACATTTTGGAAGATTTTGTATCTAAACATTATATTGTAATCATAAATATTAAGAAAGAATTTTATAGTAAATGCTTGTAAGGCTTACGAAGTTTTGAATATGTAAATGGCCTATAATAACCATAACTTATGATGAGACTTTCAATGCATGGATATGATATGTGTAATTTGTTACATGTATAAATCACTTTGAAGAATGTGAGCAAGTTTGATAACACAGGTAGTTATATGAATTTTGATTTATGTTTGTCCCATCTCTGGGAATTGTTGGATTGTCTAGGTCTATTTTCTGTACATCCATATATCTTCTTAGGGGGTATTAGGGTGTCACAATCTTTTCATCCCTTGATTGACTTTTTCTAAGCGTTAATTATGTAATAACTGTATGTTAAATCATATAGCAGGTCTTATAGTCATATAAGGAGACCTTCACCCCCTCCCCCAAAACATATATAAAAGGGAGATCCCATTCACTGATATATCCAAATATGACCTAGAAATATTCATATGGCATCTTCTTGTAGTTCTTTCTCACATGAAACTAATACTTTTGATTCTTTATCTTATGAGATGTTATTTTATGGGGATTAAATACATACCCAAAGAAATTTCTTTTCAAAACAATTCTTATTAAGTAAAACCGAAAGAATATTGCCTAAAAAATGTTAAGGACTAGCCCTAAGGACTTAAATTTATATAGGTACCTAAAACATATTGAATTATTTGCCTTAATAAGCTAATATCAGGTGGAATTAGATGAATACTAACAAATGATATCATCTCCATTGATATCAACTGAGGAACAAAAATGGTATTTCCAAGAATTGTTTTCAAAGGGACCAACAAATAAACACTTATATAAGACAAAGAAATTCATATAAAATACAGTTGTTGAACTAATTAAGGAAAGAAAGGCAATAACTATTGATGGTAGACAAAATGAGATATGTAATTACTTTCATATTATTAACATTTGAGCATATCTACTTGGCATATACGTTTGGGAGGGAAAGTATTGTTGCATGTATATAAGGGGAGAAAGCCATATGGATCTTTGAATTGATGCATTAACTTTTTTGAAAATTGATCATTTTTTAACACTTTGCATGGCCAATTTACCCATATGATAGATTTTTAAAAAAAGAGAAGAAAGAAGATATTTTTTTTCCCTTTTGATACTTCTATCTTTTTGTACCACACCACTTTTAATGTTGATAACAAAGGAGAGAGATGAGTGATATTAAAACTTGATCATTCATATTTAGTAGCATATAAATTAAGGGAGAACATACATTATATTCATATTTAATATGCTTTAACATAGCAAGAGCTTATTTAATATCATTTATCATTTTTTGACAAACTAGGGAATCAATCATTGTATAGTCATTTATATGTAGGACATAACGTATATACTTTGTTATAATTAAGAGAAAATTTGAGAAGATTTTAAAGAGAACTCTTTTGATCATCAAAGTACCTTTTGGGAATTTAAGTCAAGTTTTTCCAAAAGAGCGTATTTTTATCTTTTAAAAGACTTTGGAGTTGAGTTTTTAAGGTTGGTTTCGTTTAAGATTTAGCTAGTCTAAGGATTTGGACAAGCTAGTTGGACACAGAGTCAAAAAGATACAGAATGAGCGCTTTGCAACCTTTTAGACCATCAGTTAACTGATGGGCCAATTAATGGTCAATCGACTAGTCGGTGATGAGTTTCAAAACCAGAAGGGTGAATTCTGTCTAGCTAGAGGTTTAGCTCATCGGTAGGCTAATCAAAGGTTTTACGACTAACAAATATTAACTGAAAACTACTTAAAACAACTAGTTTGTGTGTTTAATAATTACTTGAGTTGGTTTAAGATATAAATAGATCATAGTTGAGTTATGGGAAGAGCCATTGAAAGACTAGGGAGTTGATACAAAATTTTACAAGGTTAGAGAGAGCATTTGACTGTGTATATTGAATTTTAGTTGAGTGGTATAAGAAAGACAGAGAGCTGTATATGATTGTGTTAGTGTAGTAATTAAGAAAATTGCTTAGAATACTCAATGTGAGGATTCCTCTCAATCTTGAATAATATTAGCATAAGATTATTCTTCACTTCGATAGAAAGAAGATAAATGTTAGTACTTCTTTTCACCCGTTGCATGGTAGAAAAGATGTTGAATAAAAATTTCCTCTTATCCATTAAAAAATTCTTAAGTAGATCTTTAAAAGTGGATGTAAGTCAATAATTATTTGGCTAAACCATTATAAATAAATTATATATCTCTTTCACTATTTCTTTTACTAATATTTTCTTTATTATAAAATTATTTTGTATGAATTTATCATAACGATTCATCAAAATAAATAATTCTTTCATTAAATTTTGAATAGAACAAAACGTAAACACATACAATTTGCTCCCTCTCCCTTTCATATGCCACATAAGGACCAATACATATTAGTGCCTAACACGTAGTCATTAATGCATTATGTGTTAAGATGTGCAAATTAAGAGAGTTAATTAAATGCAATTAACAGTTAGAAACATGTTAGCTTCAGGAACTTTTCAATTATTTAATGTTAAAAGTTATATTAATAAAGTGAGAGGTATTTTTAACTTTTCACAACCCTTCATATTATTTTTTAAGATGTACTAAATCATATTTAGATGGTTAGTGATCTCTTTACAATTTAGCGTATGATCACTAACCTCTAAACTTAATTGTCCTCGAACAAAGAGGCTGACACTCCTTAGTTGATTGTTTACTTGGGATTTATATTTTACTGTAACACATACTAGATAACGGATTTTATTAAGACAATTTCCTTTTTAAAACTTTTAGGTGAAGAATCATTTTGCGGTTGCATACTATGGATATCATAGTTGCAATTTTAGCGACAAGCCTCTAATATAAACTTTGAAACATTGAACTATCACCAGATCCAAAAATGCTGAACATTCGTCTCAAAAAGCATAAATATAAATCATTTGAAAGTGAAAACTCAGTCGCTGTATATGTCCTCAGTTGTGCCTGGAAGGGAGAGAGGAATCCATAAATAGTGTTAAAAAGTACAAATTCTATTCAAGAACAGCTCAATTCAAGCTTTGAAAGTGTCAAATAGGTACCAAAACTAGCTGCTAATAATGGCCAACTAATATTAACTGAAAATTCACATGATGACTTCACAAGCTTTTCAAGATGTACATCTGAATCCAGATCAGCCTTCTCCATGAAAATTTTGAACATCCTACCTATTGTTTGATACAGATCATTGCTAAACCTATAGGAAACTGATCAGAAAGAATATCTAGACTCCTTGGACATAAATTTGGAGAGTTAAACATGAAAGTATAACTATAAATGAAAATCTAACTATACGGTAAGATGCACAAATTAAGAGTCAATCAATACTCTCTCATGTTGTAATCGTCTCTCCCCTTTTAAGGTGGTAATCACCTTTTCTCTTCAAATTTTCCCAGGCTCACACTCTTGAAAAGCTTCCCAACTTTGAATGGATCTTTCATATGAAAAAGAGAGAATGCAACCACGTAAAATGACTAGATCAAGAAACCAAGTTGTACAAGTTCATTTACACTCTCATAGTTGCTCACAGATGCACGCCATTGATCTCATCATGGAGCCTAGTGTATCTCTGGAAACCTGAAATTTCACCTCTGCTTCCCCAGTTGTTGTCTTAGCATCTTGAAGCTAAGACGGATGCGAAAATTTATACAAGTCAGAAACATTCTGCCTTCTACATGCATAGAGCCAAATACATCTCAAGAAATTACACTCGTTGACATGAACAAGTTTCAAAAATCAGAAACATTTACTTCTTACTTGAAATGCCATGAGCAAAACAGATGTGTCATATTGAGACAAACGATAGCGAGGTAATTCAAAGCTCGTGCTACATTTACTCAATAAACCCAGGATAACCAGATGTAACCAAAACTATTCATTATAAAGATATTATTACAATAGATGGAAAAAAATGAATGGATGATTTCCTAAAACTTCTAAAAATATCCAAAGGAAGATCATAACTTTATTCATTCGATCAGAGATCTCCACCAGAGCATAGGAAGCCTTTTCTCCTAATAAATTTTAACAAATTATAACAGCAAATTATTCCAAATTGATGTCACATGTTAATATTGACTTATCACTTAGCTAAGAAAAGAAATTGTCCATCAGAACGTGTGCCTCACATATCCTTTACATTTCTTATTGTGTAGCCTATGGCCCACTAAGCCTCAAATAGAGATGGAAGAAAAGACAGAAAGATGGAACATTATTTTCTCACACGAAAATGTGTTGCAGTTTCTGATACTGACTAGGATTAATATTTTAACATCAAGAAAAATGTGATGAGAAATGAAACCCTGTACTTAACCCGAATTGTTCTGTAACCTCCGAGAGAGTATCTTAAGAATATCCTACCTAATTACATTTTGAAGGTCACCTAAAGTTTTTGAACAAAATGAAATCCAAAACACCTGTTTATATCAGGTTGTAGGTCAAGAACACTAAATCCTACAATGGTAAGTTATTAAAAATATCGCATAAGCATAGGCAAGAAAGAAGAGGTTACAATGTTTAAATGGGAATACCTTCAGATTTATGACAGCAGCTCGATTGGCTGGTGTTGAAAGCTGCTGGCTAATATAGGCCATGGATCTCAACATTGGCTCTAGTGTAACCCTTGTTAATCTAAAATGCACCTCGGACTCCCCTGATGGAAAGTTTCCATAATCTTGCAGCTGAAAGAGCAAAAGATGTTAACAGACTAGTGCAGCCAATGATCTATATTGTTCTCAATCACCTGATGTTTTCCACACTTGATTTGTAGACGTAAAAATTGGTACAGTTAACTAGCCTCCAATATTTTGGCAATGGACAACATTTAGAAGTCAACAATATTTGATACTCAAGGCCTTAGTTATCAAAAGGCAGCCTTTCAAAATGAAGTGATATTTTTACAATGAGTATCATTTAAGCATATCTTCTTACTTGTAAATCATTAACCAAAATTTCAAACTAAATTATAGAATTGTCCAATATAATGTCCCACAGTGTATCATGCACCAAATTAAAGGTACTCTCAGGGAAATTCTAGCTAGATCTTTTGTCAGAAATTGCAAAACATTTCAACTATTAACACCCAATGAAGGATCACATAGTTTATAGCAGTTTGCATCACCCCATGAACTATTAAAACAAATATGCATTAGTAATATGTTACAAGATACAAGTGGTATCTGCTCATGGAAAGGCAAGGTGGCATACCTTCAACTTGACTACAGCTACCTTTCCAGATGGTGTATTGGGCTGATTTTCTATCCTCCAAGTCATGGACTTAAAACAAGTAAGAACCGCCTAGATAATTTTAACAAAGGAACCATTAAAAGATCCTTCCATGTAAAAAGAACAAAACACATGCTGAATGTCAAAATCACATTGTTAATTCATACCGATTTATCAGAAAGGCCACCATCACATTTGATAGACACAGGGGCCACATTGGGTTGATTCAGATCAGCAACAGGAACTCCCATATCAGTGAGATTGAACTGTTGAGGCATTGGATCTTGCCAGGGCCACAGTGATGGGACAATATCAGAAACTGATAAAGGTGTTCTCTTGTTATTGGCTTCCTGGCTATTTCCACTTGCATTGTGCAGAGGCCGTGTGATCATAGCAATGTTTTTCTTTATAGACGCAACCTTATTTTCACCTTCTCTTAAAGCATTGATTGCCACATTGTAAGTCTCAGCAGCAACTGCTCCTTCCTCTGCAAATTTTATGGCTTCCATACACAATTTGTTAAAGCGTGTGGTCAGACTTTCAATTCCCTGTAAATCTGTATTCTGTTCCTCCACTCCAACCGAAGATTTGGCATTCCTTGTCCATCTTTTCAATATGTACTGTGATGGAAGGGTAAGAACATTTGTTACTGTAAAGACAGTTAATATATGTCTGCAGAGAACACCACAATACTCGAACATCTGACAGCTGCAACTAGATTTCATCTCTGAGATATTCAATGTCACTATGTATGCCTTGTCATCATGTTCATATTTGGCAACCCTGTACTTATTGATCACTCCATCACCCTCGATGTTATTAGCAGTATAAACAAAAGTTTCAACTAGTTCTTCCTGAAATTTGGAGAACACCTTTTTTGTATAGAAATTTGCAGCCTGTCGTTCCATTGGTGAGGGAGTTCTGAGCACTGGTGTGGTGCAGATTGTATCATAATCTGCTTCAATTTCCTTTTCTAAAGAACGCTCTAGAGCTCTTTCATATTGCTTGAAGAATAGAGATATAGTTGTCTGTTGATTCACATACCCATCAAAGAACGAACTTACACCTAGATTTGATGGAAGTGCAGCAAAGAAAGTGCCACGAAAGTAAACTGGAGCCCACTGTTTCCGAGCATTATACACAGCCTGAAGCCACTCATTGTTTTGAAGATCATATTTATCAAGAAGGGTGCACCATGTTGATTCAAAATCCTCAATTGTCTCACAAAAGTTGATACAGCTATAGAGCTCTCCATAGAAACAAGGATGAGCAAGGTATATGTGAGCTAACCTTTCTTGACCTTCTCTCAAAATGTGCCACTTGCATATGCAATGGTGAGTTTCTGGAAACACCTGAGAAACTGCCATTTGGATGGCTCTGTCTTGGTCTGTAGTGAAAGAAACAGGGGCACGTTCATTCATTGCAGATAACCAGGTCCTGAATAGCCAAATGAAGGAAGATTCAGACTCGTCTAGAAGTAATGCACAACCAAACAATATCATATGACCATGGTGGTTTACCCCTGTGAAAGGAGCAAATGGAACCTGATATTGATTTGGTCTGTACATTGTGTCAAAGATTACTGCATCACCAAAGTGATTGTAGGCTGCCCTTGATCTGGCATCAGCCCAGAAGACATTAGTCATGCAATTCTCATCATCAAGTTGTATTGCATAATAAAAGCCAGGATTCTCTGCTTGCATGTTCTTGAAATAATTTAGGAGATTATGAGCATCCTTCCCTAGGGTCCTTTTTCTTTTTGGAGGCTTTACATAATTTGCTGGTGTAGATGTAATTTTTCTATCTTGGCAATTGGGTTCTACAGGGAAGGAATTCCTAATATCATTTTCATAAGATAAACGATTTCCATCCATGGAAACATAGATGTCACCAGTCGTATATAGCATTTCAGCCACATTTTTGGTAGCACCAGCAAAATGCCTCCGAGGTCGAAGATAATGAACCTTGCTAGGTGCTACTAGAGAATGGTTATGGTCCTCTACAAATTTCGTTACAACCCAATATTCCGACTGCTTTCTCTCTATCCTAAGCATTGCATTGCAACTCTCTATATTCTTTCTTTTGAACACCTCTCTAGAACATGTAAATTCCCATGTAACAATTGGTCCATCAGGCTTGGAACGTGTAAACTGACCAACCTGAGCGTTGAAATTCATATGACTGGCATACGAATCGTAGAATGTTTTTGCAGCCTCTTCTGATTCAAACTCCATACCAACATGAGGTAAATATATTCCATCATGTCCCTCATTTCTCACCACTCTGTCTGTAGACTCATCAATTAAATTATGTTTATCTGATTCATTACAGTCACTTTCCCCTGCCATAGGGGCATCTCCTTTTTTTACCTGCACATCTATATCTCTAACATCCATAGATGTAGAATTTTAGTCCGTTTCCTAATCACTAGGCAAGCTGTAACAAAACCTTCATACTTATCTCAATTCGAGCGGAAGCAGACACAGGCTGCATTAGGAATCCACCTGCACAGTTAATAATCAAAATGGTAATCGATTCCCAAGTAGAAACATGGAGAGGCCATCACTGTTGTTTTAAACCCAGCAAGAAATTTTCCACTGAATAAAATGCTAAATACAATGAAAACACGATAAAGGAAAGTATAAACATGAAATCAAACAATTTCAGCTCAAATCTCTGTTTATTAAGACGAAACAAACGTCATTCAGTAAGTCGCCGAGAACATGGTGTAACCCTTGTCATTTAACTACCTAGTACTTTCCACAGTTGCAAAATCCAGAGTGTCAACTTCTCTGGAAAACCACCCGTTGAATTAGACAGACATATATGCCTGCAGAAAGCCGTCAGTTGGCCAAAATAATTCCTCCCAAAGCAAGGGCATAATTGAATTATTCACAAGTTGTTGTTGTGCAAACAATAAATAATGCTAATTGCTTTGCAAAAAGAAAAACGAAGAACTTACCTTAAACTTGGGAAGAACTCGGATCGAGGAACCAGAAGCCCCGTTTCCTTCTCATTCTCTCTCCACACGCACGCTCACTCTGCCTTTGGTGGGATTTTCTTTTGGATTCGATTAGTTTTATGTTATTAATTTGGTTCGTTTGAGTCTGTTTTGTTTGTTTGCTTCAGTTAGCTTTCACTTTCTTTCAGTATCGGCTTACCGAAAATTATAAAGAAAGCCGAAACTATCAATCTGTCCAGCAGTTGGGTTCGCTATTCCTTTGTTTTCTACCTTATCTCAAAGTTTCTGTCATTTCTCCGTTTCACTTTCACCATCCTATGTATCTTTGATTTTCTTTTCTCTTCTTCACTGAAAAACCATTAATCGAATTTAAATTTCAGTTATTATATTGGCTTAAATAAGAATTTAGAAAAAACTAAATTCTATTGTCTGATGTCTGTCTTTCTCGCATTCATATTCTTAGAATTTCATATCTTCTCTTCAACTTACTCCTTATTTGCCTCTTCTATCAATCTCTCCTCTCATCATTGCCAACGATGCCGCTTATCGCTTTTATCTTCTCCACTTCCATTGTCTTCTTCGTCGCTGTTTAGACTTCATCTTCTGCTCATTGTCGCTTCAAATGATGTATTTATTAATCAGATATACCATGCACACAATTTCCAGCTTTCAGGCTTCTTAATTACTTTCAAAGAGGTTGATATATAAAGCATACATGCCTAATTATACGTTGAACTCATATTTGAGCTACTAACTAAAGAAAAATAATTTTTTAGAGATCCATGTTATTGCATAAACTAGCTAAGTTCACAATTTGATACAGATTTACTAATACTATTCACGATAAATAAATATATAGATGAACACAAGTCCGAGAAGTAAACAAAACCAAGGCAACCAGGAACAACGAACCAATGTGGAAATAGACATAATAAAACCATGCATCAGCTATGAATGCTATAGCATAACCACAAGTCACAAAGAACAACATGAAACCCAAAAGTTTCAAACCAAGCTTCAGAACTAAACAAATGGACATGTTTTGGAAAGTTGGCTTGAGAGTGTAAATGCTTATTGGCTTGTTCAATTTATATTATTATCATTTTTATAGATAGCGTTGAAATAAAGATAAAAACTATATTGCATAATACCAATGTTTTAAAAACCGGACCGGACCGTCCGGTCCGATCAGAAAAGGTTTGAACCGATCAGTAGTCTAGTTCGATTTCACCTAATAATTTCTCTGCAAAAAAATCGATCGATTCAATCTTTTTCGGTCGGACAGGACGGTCCGGTCCGGTCCGGTCCGGTTCGATTTGATTTTTGTATCTTTTAATAAATTTATTTTAAAAAATAATAAAAAAAAAAACAATAAAAACCTACTTTCGCCGTTTCCTTTTGCTTCCTCCTTTAATCCTAATCCAACCTAAAGACAAGGTCACAGTGTCGTACGAAAAGCAATTGAAAGTTAGCCAACTAATTGTTTACAGTGTTGTAAACTTTTAGAGTAAGGAGACTCCAGTGACAGTGCCGTAAGATACAATCATTTTTTAATACTTTTTAGGTTAAGTCACAATGGAGCATATGGAACCATCATCTACTCGTGATAAGTCCGATCTAGTATGGAATTATTTTTCTTCTTCTCAAGCATCTGATGGAAATATCCAATATAACTGTATGCTTTGTGGTAGAATATTTAAAGGGGGAGGAATTTTTAGAATGAAAGAACATCTTGTTGGTATTAAAAGTAATATTGCTTCTTGCAAAAAAGTACCACTTGATATACGTGATATGATTGGAAAATATTTACAGCAACAAGTAAAAAAAGAAGAAGGAAAATAAAGAACCTCATGATATATCTTTTGGAGATGATGAAACACTACAAGTATTAGATAAAGGAAAAAGAAAAACTACTATTAACATGGATTCTTATTTTTCTCCAAGAACTACTCCTGGTTCTCAACCTAGTTTAAAAAGTTTTATGGTTGATAAGGATATTGTTTTACGATGTAAAAGAGCATGGGCTAGATGGTTTTATCATTCATGTATTCCTTTAAATGCTTTAAATTCACCATATTTTCAAGAAGCAATTGATGCTACAACAGCAATAGGTCCAGGATTTAAGGTACCATCTTATTACGAGTTGTGTGTGCCTTTGCTTCAAGATTTAAAAAGAGAATGTCAGTTAATTGTGGATACATATAAATCTAGTTGGGAATCAACAGGATGCATTATTATGACAGATGGGTGGACTGATCAAAGACAAAGAACCTTGATTAATTTCTTGGACTATTATAATATTGAAACAACTTTTATCAAGTCTGTTGATGCTTCAGACATGATAAAAAGTACTAATGCTTTATCTGAATTATTCTCTGAAATTGTCGAGTGGGTTGGACTAAAGAATGTTATGCATTTTGTTACAAATAATGTATCAGCTGGGTACTTATTACAATCAAAATATGGGCATATTTATTGATCTCTATGCCCAGCTCATTGTATAAATCTTATTTTGAAAGATATTGGTGGTATGAGCCATATTTCTAATTGCTTCACATGCATCTAAGATCATAATTTTGTGTATAATCATGTGACATTTTTGTCTTGGTTAAGAAAACAAGAAGATTGGGT
Organism: Erythroxylum reticulatum; assembly: GCA_025504915.1. NCBI lineage: Eukaryota > Viridiplantae > Streptophyta > Magnoliopsida > Malpighiales > Erythroxylaceae > Erythroxylum > Erythroxylum reticulatum. The sequence goes on along the minus strand of JANSVA010000005.1, from coordinate 34,929,686 downwards.
TGAGATCGTTCGTCCTGCTACTACCAGGTTTGCAACTACATTTATTACTTTGAAAAGTGTTTATGAACATAAACAACTACTTCAAAATTTAGTGACAAGTAAACACTTTTCAAGTCATAAATTATCAAAGAGTGAAAAAGGA
>JANSVA010000005.1:34889319-34910119 GCA_025504915.1 Erythroxylum reticulatum | reverse complement strand
GCACCTTGGGTTTGTGGTCCACTATCAGTGTCCGAACTAATCAGGCCATTGGGGGTGGGTTTTACGTGCAAAATGAACTCCATTAGGAGATGTAGAGTATCTATACGCCTAAAAATTACGTAGCAGATCATGTAAGAAAGTGACACATTAAAACCAGAATGTTATCGGTCAGCGACTAGCCTTTGGGTCATTCTAAGCGCTTGTCAAGTAATGGAAAGCATTTTATCTTTAAGGCAAAAGCAAAGTGGGGTTAGAGAGAGTTGGAGATCTAACACGAGGGCTTGTGAACAAGACTGACACGCCAATCTCTACTTTAATACATTGGTTTAGATTTTGGACAAAACAAAAGGTCAATACACTTCTTAGGATGTGGGTTCTCACGTGATCAACTGGTAGCAATTGTAGGTATCACTTGCACGACACACGCATTCACGCTTATACTAGTTGTGATTACGCTCGGACTAATCCAAAACCGGTGCTGGGATCTGACAAACCAAATATTGTTTGCTTTTTTGTGTCCCTTCCTCGTGGACCTGGCGTATTTTCAGCTACTCCAACCACAAATGTCTAAAACAGTTGACACCTATTTTTTTATTTTAAAAAATCAATTACAGTTAATTTTTCAAAGTATCATATTTTAAAAAAAAATTACATAATCATCATCGTAGTAAAAATAATGTTACTTTTCATATCTTAAATTATTTGTTAAATGTTTTAAATAACATTAATCTAAACAATTATGAAAACTACATGTAATTGAATTTTATGGATAAATTCGGTTCTCTTTTTTAAAATTTAAAAAATAATTTATAATTTTTTTCTCTTTTTCTAAGAAAAAAATCAATCAAAAAGAACGAGCCTACCAAGCTAGCATGGAGACTGACAGTGGTAACTTTGAAGTTGGCATCTAGTCAGCTCACTTTGGTTGGCCTGATTCTGTTCCTCACAGAAATCCAGGACAGTGTAAACCGCTAACACTCAAGTCCCAATTCTCTAAATCTAAGACAGTTGGGTGTGGTGTATATGACTTAGAAGACAAAAGTTGGAAAGGCAAAGAGGGTAAATATTTAGATGAAGGCTAATTGGTGCACAAAATGAGTCACCTAGGCAAATGCAACACTTTCCCCATAAGGGGATGGGGGCAAAACGGTGGTTGGGAGTCAATTAAGGCATATTACTTGCTTCCAACCCTCAACCTCCAGAGGCTGCAATTGCCTTCAATTTAGTCGGTTGGAAGGCAATTGGAAAAGCAATTTTTCTAGTTTTTGATTTTAAGTACTGGTATTGACAAAGCCTAATTAATGAAAATATGAAACGACTAGCGATTGAAATATGTGAATTAGAGAGCTTACTATAAGTTCCAAGGTAGAGGTATTTGTTGCCAAATACTCGTCCAATTCTAGCCTCCCACCGTCCGTTGTGGTGATGCCTTTTGACCCAACCAAGGAATAATAATTCAAGCAAGCTTCAGCAAAATAAGTACCCTAAAAATGAAATTGAAGCAATTGCTAATAAAATGACACGAGTATGTATGTACCTGGCCACCCCACGGTATTTAGAGACACCTCTTGAAAAGCCGCTGCTTCGTCGACGAAGAGACGCCAAGTACTCTTCTTTGCTTACCTTTTGCATCTCTTCAAGCTCTTTGGTGTATGTGTCTATCTGAGTCAGCAATCAAATTGCATTTCAGCGATTAATTAAGATGACAATTAGATAGTTAGCAATTAACTGGAATATATTTGGCACCGCAAAATTCAAGGTTGTCTCTGGCCCCCAGTACTTGAGGGCAGCAAGGTCATACGTATGAGCAGCGGCTTCCTCATTATCATATGCTCCTGTATTATTCAAATACCAATTAATAATAATTATAAAGTAAGGAAATATTGGTCCTTAAAATAAGATCATAATTTTAATCCGGAAACAGGAAAGGGAAATTAAGATCCAGAAGGGCTTACCCAAATAAACTGACCAGCGACAAAATTGTTGCATTGAAACGTTAGGAGTGTTTTCGAGATTATGACGAACCAAACATAGTCAGAACGAATGAAGAAAGTCAGAAAATAGAAAAGGTTCTTCAAGTAAACAATTAATATTAAACAAAGGTTTACAGATCTGCCCTTGAACTCTCTTTCTCTTTTTTCTCTTTCTGGTTTCTGGGTTTTAACAAGAAGACATTCATGGGAGCAGAGAAACTATTCACCTTGCTTTCCCTTCTTGTTCTGAATGTTATTCCAGGAACTCTTGTCCCACAGGTGTGCCTCAAACCTTCCAGTCCATCTATGCCTGTTGATCAACACAAAAATTCACTACATGCATTTCGATAAAACCGCATAAAATCTGCCCATCTACACTCACATTTAATGAATTCCGCCATTGAAATTTATGTATATTATATGTTTTAAGTAACCAACATATCAATGCAATGCATATATGCAAGAGGACGAGAAACAGAAAGAGAGATACCGAGTGACTCCTCTGTAAATGGAACTTCTACCGGAACTAGAACTGATGGCACCGTTCTGGAACTTATCTTGCTGGTTTTGGCTTTTTCTAGCACGTTTGGACCTGGGTTTCCCAGCTGGTGCCGATTGATGGCTTGGAGGAACATTGGTCCCAATACAAGATGACGAAGAAGATGAAGAAGTTGTTGTTGTAGTAGAAGAAGAATAGGAGGAGCAAGATGAATTACCAGGGGACCTCTTCATTTACTTCTCCACACTAAAGTCTTAATTCTGTGTTCCACACAATAAAAAAGAACTCAGACAATGAAAATACAAAAACCAGACACACACCAATGTCAGCAAGCAAACAGCAAGTAAAAGACTTGACAGATAGAAATGGGTATGGTTAGGTCTCCCTCTTTCTCCACTGTCTGGTTTAGATTTTGTGACTTGAAAAAAAGTGTATTTTGGTAACCAAAGTTGTTTACCAAAACAAAGAGAGGCAAAGGAAAGAAGTAGAGAGCCAAAATAAGGAAAAATAAATAAATAAAAAGAACAGAGAAAGAGAAAGAGAGGAGTGGTTAAAGTTCCGAGTTGGGTTACTTAACCTTGAGTTAATTTAGTGGCCAACACTTGGCTTAAGGTGCAGCCATGCTACCAATAAGATTTTACTCTGCTATGCTGGATTTGTTGCAATAAAGTTCTAACATAAGGAGGAATCTATTCATGAATATATGTAAAATATGTAATCTTCCCTTTTTTCTTCTAAGTTTTGTAGGTCCAAATACCACCAAGTATTAATGGATGTTTGTATTCAGATACTCTCGTGTCCCGTTTTTGTAACGTCAGTTACTTTCTGGGCTGGCGTCTCTGAATCATTTCGACGTGTGTAAGGACACATCTGAAGAAGTGTCAAAGGCAAATTAAAGAAGAAAATGAAAAATAAGAGCAATTCAAAGAACAATACAAAAGACCAGCATTGCACGAAGAGACAGGGTTATTGCAAGCACCGGGGACTAGGGACAGGAGTCATTGCAAAGGAAAGGTTACTTGTCCTATGACCCTCGGTCGGATTGAAAATGGACCTGAACATGTGTAGCTGGCAATGGCATGAGCATGGCAATTTTCTTGGGTCAATACTGGAAATTATTAGGGGGGCTTTGGATACATTGTACATGCTCGTTTACTTCTTCTCTGTGCGCTTGATTCTCGTGGTCTTAGAGTTAGACTATACCAGCTATTTATTACGGCCCAAACTGGGACAAAGGAGACTAATTGAAACACGATTTTCGTTCTCGTTCAACCAATTAATTGTTTGTAACTTGATGTCTGAGTTTGGGACCACTTCAAAATTATAAGTGTACTCGAGAATTATGTAATTCTTCTCTCATTGAATGAGTTTCTTTATTTAGAAAATTTTAATAGAACAAAGTCCAGAAAATAACTACAAAATATGATAAAAAGTTCAAAACTTACAAGCTCATTTTTCCCTCCTATAAATCCAATTAAGTGTTTGTCTTGTAATAAAGTTATCTCCTGATACCCCAAGTCATCAAGTAAACAAATAACATAAATAGAGTCGAGTAGCATGCATCCTGTACTTAATTCGGACCAATTGGGTCTTGGGTTCTATTTTCATACTTCCCTCCAAAAGGCCCAATTGTTTGATACGAATAGTATCCATTTACTGGCAGATGCAGTGTACTTGGTTCAATCTCTTAATCCAGATCCTATTGGGTCTCTGTTTTTCTTTTCTTATGACTATGATAATTAATATTGGGGTTATCTCGTCCAACACAAGTAATAGTAGTAAGTGCCAGCAGATGGGATGATGACTGGCCCAAACGCGAATTGACTGAGATGGACAATCTATCAATTTTAATCCTAATTGACATGCTCTCTACTTGTGTTGCTAACTTATCCAACATGTTTAGCACTTAAACGGGGTTAGGATTCACCAGTTATTAATATTTCACGTTAAGGTTTTTATTGAGCTTAGACTGTGTGAGATGATGAACATTTTAGTAATCAAAGCCGATGTTCATTATAAAAATCAATATAATATATATATATATATATACACCACTAGCTTAACTCTAAAATTATTCAGACAAATTAATAAGTGCATTAATATGAGAGTAATTATTAAAATGATAAAAGAGTGGATTCATTTCTACTCCGAATAGTTGCTAGTTGCAGATGCTAATAAGAGATTTAAAAAAAAGTAAAAGGTCAAATTCTATTTTATTTTTTACTATATTTTAATTTAAATTGAAATGTTTTGATTTTTGACATATTCTGAAATAATGTTAATGTTTCACAACAATTTGAACTCTAACTTGACTTCTTCGTCAACCTTTCATTATAAAAAGTATATATTTCGTCTTTTATATATGTCTCTTACTAAATATATATCATATGTGACAAGTAAGTTCAAAAAAATTGAAGGACTTCTTTTACTCTTTTTCCTCTCTCTTCTCTTTCTCTCTTTTCCTTTTACCATTTCTCTGAAAACAACAAATGTGTTGTCCAATGACCTTAAACTCAAATCACAAGTTCCAAACTATTGCCTCCATCGACTTATGTCTCCGACTAACACTATAGAACATATATTTGATGTTGGGGTGTCAGATATTATGCACCAGGGTTGGCTATTTTAAAAAAACCAATTATGTCATTCAAGTTAGATATTTATGCCTTTGGATTGTTGCTTTTGGAACTTCTAACTAGCAGATGTGCCAGTGATGAAATTTATGCCAACACAACCTAGTTGACTTGATGAATTAGGTCCAATTAAGGCTTGTGGAAGGTTGTGCTTTAATGTGGTTTAATATTACATTAACAATTGAAATAAGTAATCTAATGGATGAGAAGGGAATGTAGGACATCCTTGGAATAGGTCTAAGATGTAAAAGGGTGTGTGTTTGAGAGGCCAAACATTAAGACAATATATGAAGATCTTTCACCAATGTAGAATTTGCTTATGTGGAGCCTGAATATATTTAAGTTGAACTTGGTATTAGAAAGTTAAACTTGATTTTTAGGCCTAAAAGTTATTAAGTCTTAATCCGTTATCTTTGTAACTATGATCCACATTTTGGCTCATTGTGTAGAGTCTACTGTCTAGAATTTTCTAATGGTTAGAAGTAAGGTAGATGTTATATTAAATGATGGAGGCTATAAGCAACATTAAATATAAGTAGCTGAAATTTGAATCTGGAACTCTCCTATGACTCCTATAAAGAGGGGATGGGTCTCACATTCTAAGCTAAGCCAAAAAGTAAGAAGGGCTTATAATAAAAAGCTTCCTTTCCTCTAAGTCCTTTACTACTCCACTTCCACAAATTATTCTTCTAATATCCTAGATCCAATAAAATGGTATCAGAGATAGGTTAACATAGTCATAAAAAAAGAGGATGGCAAATAACATGTTCCCCTTCCAATTCCCTCGGCTCACCAAAGACAACTGTGGAAATTGGTGTATTCGCATAAAGACTTTATTACGGTCTTATGATGTATGGGAGATGGTAGAGAAGGGTTATGAGAAACCTGAAAATGAGGCCTCTGTAAGTCTTGTCCAAAAGGAAGCTTTACATAAGCCAAAAAGAAGGGATTACCAAGCCCTCTGTCTTATCCACCAATGTTTATATGATGTTGAGTTTGAGAAATTTGCAAATACATCAACTTTAAAAGAGGTATAGGAGATTCTTCAAAATGCTCATAAGGGCATTAATAAAGTAAAGAAGGTATGTCTTGTACTTGATAGTTAGTCATTGTTAATGAAATGAAAAGAAATGGAGAAGCCTTAAATGGTGTGCTAGTAAAGGAGAAAATACTTCAATCTTTAAATCTAAGCTTTGATTATATTGTGAAGCTATTAAAGAATCAAAAGATGGTCACTAAAGGTTTATGAAGAAATGTTGAGGAAGAGAAAGTAAAGCAAGCTTACGATAAACAATGGAGGTAAAAACTAAGAAGGACGTGGATGTGGTAGCGGCTGAGACCATGGACGTGGTGGAAGAGAAGAAAACTACTAAAGCAATCAGGAAGAAAAAGGAAGCTAAATTTTTCCCTCAACTAGGGAATATAGACGTGACAATCCATCAAGGAAGCACAACAATGCTTAAGTTCAAGGCTATAATTGTCATAGGTATGGGCACTATGTGTCATATTGTTGAATCAAAATCCAAAATGTTAATGATAAGGTAAACTTCACAAAAAGAAGTTAATAAGTTAACTTTTCACCCCGTGACCCTTTTTTCCTAAATTCATCATCTTATTATGTGTCCTGTGAAGGAGGGATGGCTCGGAAACTTAAAACTAAAATAGAGTAAGGGAGGTGGTGGCACACTATATTCTTCATTCCATTCACTATTCATTCTTTACATACAAACACATTCAGAGACGGAGAGGAGATAGAAAGAAAGAAGGGAAGAAGAGAAGAGAATAGAGAGAGTTGCTGAAGAAGAGAGAAACAAGGTAGAGAGCTGGAAGCAGAAGCAAGCCTTTGACCATCTGGTGAGAACAATGCAATAAGCTTGAGAGGGGCAGGAGACTACTGTACCTCACTCACCCAATCTTTGTTTGCTTACTCTATTTATCATCTGTCGTAATGTTTCTTATTGTTTATTGGATTTGTTACATTTATAGCTTAGCCGAATGTTACTTGTTTTCTCTTCATAGTTAATCTGGTTTTTACTTGGTTTGTTGCTTTAATACTTCTCTTATATTGATCAAGATGGGATTGAAGTATATAAAAATGATGAATTTTGTTATTTCCATAATGGGTTGATCTCCTTTTCTTGAGGATTAACATAGCTATTTAGTCAAATATGCATGATTGAGGGATTGGGTTGTTGTGTTATGTGTTGCTATAGTTTCTGAGCTGAATGGATGTAATAGTATGATTAAACTTTGCATCATTTTGGTATTAAACGAAGGGTCGAAAGAAGAAGTTAAATTTGGAATGAGAAACTATGGACGTTTAGGATAAGAACTAGAAATGTATTAACTTAAATGGTAATTAGTAGTCGAGAATTAAATCGGAAGATAACTTATTAAATATGAAAGTTAGATTAGTTCATTGTTCGAGTTAATTTTAGATCCCAACTGTTAATTTTAATAAGATAACTAACCAATCATTTCCTTTAGTCATGCATAGGAGATTAAATTAATGAAATTAATTCTCAAGAGTCTTCCAGTTTAATTAATCTATTCGTCTTTGCTTCCAGTTGAATCATTTACTTTTTAGTTTAATTTTGTGATTTTCTTTAAAACCTTAACAAAACGAATGAGGATAGAGTGTTTAAAATTGCATCTATCTTTATTTTTGCTCAAAGCTAATTTAAGTGAACCAATTTCACTTTCATGGGAGACGACTCTGTATAATTAACTATAACTACCTCGTATACTTGCGAGTAGGATGACCTAGGTAATTTTTAGAACTTTTTGAGCATAACAAATAGATAAGAGAAAAAGTTTGATAACCAAAGTATCAATGATAAGAAATATATTTTTCACCTTATATATTCACATTGATATTAGTAAACGCTTACAAGTATGTGTAAAGGAGGATTCTTAACTTTGGCACTTAAGTTTTGGTTATATAAACTTTAATAACTTAAAATTGCTCTTAAGAATGGAGATTGTAAAAAGTTTGCCTTCCATCAATCATTCTAATCAACTACTTGAATGTTGTCTCCTTAGAAAGAAAAATAGGAAAAAAATTTTCTAAAAGGAGTTACATAAAAAGCAAAGAAGCCATTAGAGCTTATCCATACAAATATGTATGGACCAATAAATCTAAGTACTCACGGGTAAAAATAGGTACTTTATAACTCTTCATTGATGATTTTAGCCATAAAACTTAGATATATTTTATTAAAGAAAAATCATAGGCATTCTCCATGTCAAAAAGTTCAAGGTTTTCATAGAAAAGGAAAGTGGCCTAGAATTAAATTCATAAGATCTGATAAGGGAGGAGAGTTCATGTCCAAAGAATTCAACCATTACTATAAAGATACTAAGATATGTCATCCTTTAATCATGCTAAGTTCTTCACAAAAAAAGACATAGCTAAAAGGAAAAAATGAAACAATTCTTGACATGGCACAAAGCATGTTGAAAAGCAAGAAGATGCTAAAGAATTTTAGGCTAAAGTTGTGAGCTATGTTGCATATCTATCTAAAAAGAGCGTCTCCAAACATCTTTTCAAAATTACTTTAATAGAATCATGGGACAGGAGTTAGAAGAATAGGAACCTGAGAGAGGTTTACATGTGAGGGAGAATTTTAGAAGTGCTTTAAGATAATGGCACTGGTAAGGAGTAAAGAAAGAGAGAGAGAGAGAGAGAGAGAGAGAGAAGGAATAGGAATATCAATTGATAAACCTTATAGCTCCAACTATTCATTTAATAATAAAGTACGTCCCTAAGATAAAACTTTCTAGTTGAAGCCCTCAGAGTTAATATGTAAAAGCACATCAAAATAAAGAGGTTAGATTTAACTACTATAAAAATGGAAACGTTTGATATGAAAGATCATTTCTTCAAATTCAGTTTTATAGTTATGGTGCTGACAACACCCCACCTCGCGCCATCTCAGGTAATTGCTATAGGAACCAACTTCAAGCCTAATTATTATAAGAAATTATGAGAATATGGTAACTAGTAATACTTCAATATAACAAGCCCTATAAAATCTCTTATGTTCTTTATTAGTGTTATAAGCCACCTTTTTATGCATAAATAACAAAAAGATAATAATTCAAATTGAAACACTTCTAAAATAATGGAGAGCTTAAGTAACACTACAAAGAAACTTTGCTTTATAAAATAATGCGAAATTTGAACAAAATAGACTTGAAACCATATTCTTAATCTAATTTATGAGTTAAAAAGTGCCACCTATATACGACATCATAACAAGGTAAAGTGATATTAAGATATCTCTTTGTATTTTCAAGACATTAACTTACATTCCATATGCAAATTATCACAAAAATAAAAAATAGAAGTTAGCTTTCTTTTTCTTTATTCATTCTTTCCATACTTGGTTAATAATCCATACAAGTAATTAAAGCTAGATATTGAAATCTTTTTAATGATAAAGAAGTCTTTGAATTTCTTTGTAATTTAGATATTAGAAACTAAGTTTAAGTATCAGGTGAATGCTAAATGGTTGTTTGGTTTCACTTTTATTTTTCTGTTGTAGTTTTTAGTTTTTTTTCCTATTTTTGATTTTTAATTTTTTTAAAATAAAAAACTATTTGATTGATAATTTTAATATAGTTATAATTTTATTAATGATAATACTTAGTATCATAAAAGATTATTAATGTTAATAAAACCTTTATTTTCCTCATTCCTAAGGTCCCTCCTCTTTGTTCTTTAAAAGAATTCAAGTCTATATCTTTTTTTTAACATAATATATAAAGTCATTTATAAGCTCATCGCGAATAGGCTCAAGTGCTTATTCCTTAAATACATTGATTCCTCCCAAAAGGCCTTTATAAAGGATAGACAATTATGGAAGAACATTTTTTCACAAAAATGAATGAAATTATATTAACTATAGTAGAAGTTAAACCAACGTTACAATGAGTTCCTAATAAGTGAGGCTACAGAATTACAACATTTTATAAAGGATAGACAATTAGGGAACAACATTTTATCATCTTAGAAGCTCTTTAACAGATATAATAGGAAGCTTTCAATTAAGAATCATGCACCTAAATTGATTTACAAAAGGCATTTGACTTTATAGATTGTAACTTTATTCTTAACACTCTAAAAGATTTTTTAATTCTTAACTAAATTTTTGAATGGATTGAGCAATTAATAACCACATTGTCCTACAATATTTTAATGAATGGAGAACCTACAAAGATCTTTAAGGGAGCTAGAGGTCTAAGATAAGGAGTTTGCTTATCTCTATATCTTTGACCTTATGTATGAAGGTGCTTTCAAGACTTATTAGAATAGTCATCCATAAGGAGAAGCTCTTTAAATTCCATTCAAAATACAACAAGCTAAGGATATGTAACTTTTTAATACAAATGATTTAATACTTTTATAAAAAGCTAAAGCTAATTCCTTAAGTGCTTATATGAATTTTAAAACACTTTCAAGCAGCTTTCTAGTTTATCCATAAATAAGGAAAAGAGCTTGTTGTTCTTATCTTTGAGCGCTTAACACCTTGTATAATGGTTCTCCTCTTTAAAAGGTTTAAAAACCATGAAGCCCCAATTTACCTATTTAGGTATTCTCATCACCTTAAAGAGACCATCTTATAGTCACTAGCTTCTTGTAATTGAAAGAATACAAAGAAGGATCACAAGCTAGTGTAACAAAAGCCTTTATGAAAAAACAAATTCATCTTACAAATTATATCCTTAGAAACATTTATATGTATTGTTCCTCCTATCTTATACTATTAAAAATTATTGTTAAGGTAATTGATAGATTAATGAGAAGATTTCTTTGGTTAGGAGATCTTACCAAGCATGAATTTTCCAAATTAAAACGTAATAATCTTTGTCTTCTAAAGGATGAAGGAGGATTAAGTCTTTCCCTTATCAGTATCACAAAAAAGTGGTTTTGATTAGGAGAATTTGTAGGTTTCTCGATGATAAAAAGTGCTTTGGTTAAACGGATACAAGCATTCTTTTTTAGAAACATAAATTTTTGGCCCATTCAATCTAAATACGATTCTTTCAAAGTATAGTTCAAATTCTCAAATTAAGGGAGTCAATAAGGATGGTGGTTAATCATAATAATGGACATGATTAATCAACAAAATTTTGACATGCTAATTGGGTCCATTTGAGCATATTTAGAGGAATTCCTAACCTTAATGATCCTTACAAAATTATTATAATAAAAAATTTAATTAATGAAGTTCTAAGTTGTAAAATAGGATGTTTTGAGCTCCTTCTAAAAAGTTCACTCATTAATATATTATTAAATATAGCATTCTCCCCAAACAACAAGGAAATCATAACTATGAAATAAAAATTCAAATGGAAACTTCTCTAATGTTTTTTATAAGATGTTATTAAAGAATCAAGATTTAAAGGTCAAATGGCATAACGTAGTATGATTTGTCTAAACTAATCTTAGATTAGCTTTCACTCTTTGGTTTGCAATCAAGGAGAGACTATCCACTTTAGGTATGATAAAAAAGAATTATTAATATTCCAAACACTTGTTCATTATGCAACCAAAAGATTGAAACAATTGATCATCTATTTTTTAAATACATATTTACTTCTTACATTTAGAGAGGAGTACTTTAGCTAAGTAACCTGCTACCTTCTCCCTCTAACCAGACTGGAAGTCATATTATAATCATAATCTCTATATTGGAAATATTCTAACTTATAAAATTTTTCTAGTGAATGTTATTTACACTTTGTGGAGGGAAACGGATATGAGGATTTTTTAAAAATAAGCGAAACACATAGATACTTTTTACAAGAATTGATTAGTCAAAGTAGACAACAACTAATAGCACAAATGATTCATCTAAAGTATAATTTGTATACAGCCACCACTTAGAACTTACCTTCAAGACTTAAATGAAGTTTCAAGTTACAAATCAATGATTTCATATTTTTGTACTGGAGCAAACATGCTTCCTTAAATATGGTTCTAATTTTATGAACCTATGATACATCTACAACTATATTCTTTGGTCTAGCTTTACTTTAAAGTGAATACCAAGCTTATACCTATATAAGAAACTAGCCATGTTTTAAATGCTCTAAATTTAGCTTGTATTCAACTCTTCTCATTTCATATCAATACAACTATTTAATTTCTTAAAAAATTAAATATTACAAAAAGTTAGAGATAAATTAAATTTATGAACTAATTAAGCAAATTATTTTATTTTAATCTCATATACAATTATATTTTATTAAATAAATAATTAAATAAGTAAAATTATTTATTTGAAAATTTTTATTTAAAAATTTAAATTCTTAGATTTTCAATTTAAAATATATTTATTAAATAATTATCATTTTTTAAAAAATTTAAAATTGAATAATATATTAGTCATAATTTTTATTAGTGACTAATGTAAACAAAATTTTAAGTTTAATTTTAATCAAATTGTGACAATACTAAATGTACTGAAGTTTGTATGACAAAGGATGAAGTGGGTCTTGGTATTCTTCCTATAAAAAAATTGATAAAATCTTAATGGCCAAAAGGGCGTGGAGGATTTTGATAAATAAAGAAGCTTATTAGGTTAAACGGGTTCATATATACTCCTTGAAAGGTGAAAGTTTTTAGGAGGTCAAATCTAGATCTTCTATTGCATGGTTTATGTTACAATTACTAAATCGGAGGGAATATCACTAAAAAGACATCAAATGCAAAATAGGAAATATCAATAGTGTCTCCTCTAAGTTTGAAAAATGGAATAAAGCACTTATTTCTTAATAGGCCCTATCTGCTTGAGCTCACTAGTTTTTCTAGTTCAGCTTGTATATTGAAGTTCAGGTTCTAGTTATGGTAGGCTGATGTAATCCATTTTCTTAAATTGAATGCTCCTTTTTCTTCCTCAATCCAATAAGGAATTATCATTAGGATTTTCAAGAGTTACTCAACAAATCAATTGGAAGATAGCTCAGAGCTTATACTTAGTTAGATTTTTTTTGATAAAATTATCTTTATAATCCATTAAGATATGATTGGATTGAAAATTTGAATGTTTGGTAATTATTTTAGTATAATCATATATTCCCCTCTCTTTGTATATCATAAATGTGGCATAGCTAAGCACTAGTTTTAAGATTGTTAAATTACCATGTTGATTAAATATCACCTACTTAACTAAAGCTATAAATTAAGGCTAGTTACTTTTATGGAAATGTATTCTACAAAGGCTCAGTTATTGTCACTAGAATATGCTTAAGTCTAAAATAGTATGAAGGATGATTTAAGATTTCATGAGCTTGGTTATAGTGTTTACAGAGGATGTTTGGTATACTTAGTGTAAGCGAGCTCTAAGATCATATCTTTGGAATAAAATCTAGTTAGAAAAGGAAATCCAATTAGAGATAAACTACCCATGAGCATCATGGCATAGGTCAAAGGGAACGAGGAGGCAAGCCCCCCCATCTTCCGCATATCTTGCTCATTTGACATGGCATGAATTACCGAACCTGCACTCAGGAATAGTAATGCTTTGAAAAACGCGTGATTCATTAAGTAAAAGACGCTAACCGAATAGTTAGAGATGCTGCAAGCAAAGATCATATAGCCTAATTGACTGCAAGTTGAATAAGCTATCACCCTCTTTAGATCGTTCTGTAAGATTCCAGTGGTTGCCACAAGGAATGACGTCAAATAGCTTGCTAGACTATGAAGGATTATGTAAGGGAGTTGTTGCTAAACCAAACTAACTTCCATCAAGTAGCTTTTTAAATATTTCTTTTAATTGGTTTAGGCAAGTTTTGTTGGTTAAACATTAAGTGATTTATATCCTCTATATCAACTTATCATTTGCCTCTATGTTTAGTCTATAATTAGGTACCTTGTTCATAATTATGCTGAAACATTTATATTTATATAACCACTCACCATATGCTATAATCACACTTATTTTTATCTTTTAAAGGATTAGCAGCTTAAGATTATCCAAAGCTTAAACTCTAAAAAGGGTGATAATTTTGTTTTATTCGTTAATGAAACAATGTGCTATTGCCATTCTTAACTTTGTTTTTCATTTCCTAGCATATAATACTTCCCAAATGTAACTTTTGGTTGAGAGTCCACAAGTTATTTTCATTATATTTGACGCCCCTAAAATTTTGGTCCTTTATGACGTATGATTATGTCCACTTGACCTAAATAAATTTATTATATGCAAATGACTTCTGAATCTTTCCCAAAAGCATCTTATTCTTATTTCTAATTGAATTTATTCCCAAGCCTCCTTCCTCCTCACCTATAACATACCTCATTCCATTTTACTTTGAACCACAAATCATTACGTGATTTACAAGACTATAGAAATTCTTTAACATTGTATTTATGTCATTTATCAGGCTTTGTGGCAAGTATAAGTGGGAATGCTAATATATATGGAGATTGTTTTAACTAGTCATAGCCTTCTAACATATAATAGGAAATTGCTTTTCTAATAGACGATTCTTTTGTGAATTGAATCATATAGATTTTTTCAATCTTTATATGAGACTGTTTTGTTTAAGATTAAGATTCCTATATACTTAAATGGTACTCGAGGTATTTGAGGTATGAGATTCCTAAAAGTGAACCTATTAGAATTTGATCATTGGTATATAACACACATACACACACACACGCACATTTTATCCACGTTTATGGTTAAGCTAAAGATCAAAATAAAATAAATGAAAAGATTTCAATAGATTTTGAACAAAACTAAGGTTAGCTCCATCTAGTTACAGAAGGTCATATGTAAATGATATAACCTTGCTTTCTTAAATTTGTGGTAGATTTTCAAAATGTCCTGAAGACAACTTTTTATTGCCTCATATGAATGTGTCAATCAAACACCCTCCTTTCTTATTTATAGATGGCTTTTGGGATATAACTAAATTAAAATGGTTAAAAAAGATCCCTTCATTATTGAGCAAGGAAGCTTTTGTTATAAAATAATGCCTTTTAGTTTTAAAAACATGGAGATAATTTAGCAAAGATTCATAATTACTTTGTTTCAAATTATGATGCACATTGAAATAGAAGTATATGTCTATGACATAACTCTAGATTCAAAAAATGTAGGGAATCATATAGAGAACTTAATCAAGTATATGTCAATAACATAACTCTAGAGTCCAAAAATGCAAGGAGTCATAGAGAGAACTTAATCAACTCTCTTAAAAGACCTTATAAATACCAATTAAAGTTAAATCTTGTTAAATGCATCTTTTATATGTAACACGTAGCATGAACCTTATTATGTGTCCCAGATTGATCATGAAAGGGAAATAAACGAAGTAAATATAAAAATACCTAATTTTGATTCCATCATACCTTCGCGGTGGTTTTTGATGCCAAAACAAGCTCTAATCAACTGGAACCTTTATGAGAACTCCTTACCGGATCGTGGTTAACGCCTTTCTACAATCTTCTCAATACATAAGCTCTTTTAATGGGTCAGAGATTTCGTATGATTACGAATAATATGAGTAACTGTAAGAGACCCTAACCTTTATATATAGTTTCCATATAGGGCTTCCCCATCACAGGTCCAGTATGGGTCCGGTCTATACTGATCGGGATCTATTTTCCATCTGAACTTCGACCAATTGACTTAGATCGTTTATTGGGCTACTTTATTATCTTTATCTAGATCAAATTACATAACATAATCAATAAGTTATTCAAAAAATAAAAAATGCAATTAAATGTTGTCCAACTTTATGGGAAATCTCAAAAATACCTAACATTCTCCCCGTTGGACAATACTTAATTACGAAGTTGACTCAAGTTTAAAATAGTTTAAAAGATCGGTTAAGCCACGCTATTGTATTGGTGCCAAGTTTAAAAAGCAAAAACATTTGATCCAAAGATAAAGAAAGTCCAACATTTAGTCCCGTAAGACTTTTGATACCAAAAGATATCAATCACATTTGTCATGTGTGGCATAGATCTAATATAATCACGCATATCTAATACCTTACTAACACGAATGGGAAAATGGAGTGTGGAAAACTAGGATAATACCTTTATGATCTAATATGTATCATCTTTATTTGAGGTCTCGATTTCTCTAACTTTATGGTAGACTGCATATGCTAAACCATAGCCAAGAAATCTTGTTTTCTCTCACCGAATACTAAACAACATTAGAGAAAACCTTTATATTCTCTATTCGAATGCTAAACTGCATTAGAGAACACCTTTATGAGATTAACAACTTATATCCCCCTATGTCACGTCAAAATTCATAGATATCCATACTAAACTATATGTATCTAAATGAAATAAACCCAAAGTCAATCTATATATATGCCTAATAAATGCTTAAGATCGTCATAGATCTTAAGACTTTCACATGTATTATGACTTTACACAATAACAGGTATTACTGAGAATAAAAAGATGATCATTTGTATTAATAAACAATCATAACATCATAATAAATCAAAATGTACAAATATATAAGGAACAAATATGACAATCCCTAACTAACACTATCTAAGGACTTTAACACACTTATATTGGATACATTTCTTTTGAACATAAGTGGGCAAAGTCCTTTAGTCAAATGATTGACTAACATCTTCTCAGTCCTGATATGCTCCACTTCAACGCCACCTTTCTAAATCAACTCCTTAACAGTAAAGTATTTAACCTCCAAATGCTTAGATCCTATGATATTTTGATTGTTATTACTAAATAACATACCAGTAAGATTATCATAGTATAACCAAATGGCTCTAGCTACTAAATCTACCACATACAACTAAAAAATCAAGCTTCTAAGCCAAACCTCCTGTGTAGTAGCTCCATAGTAAGTAACAAACTCTGCATGAATGGTCAAGGAAGTTACCAGTGTTTGTTTCACACTCTTTTATGATACTGCACCATATGCTAACATAAAAATGTACCTTAAAGTGGACTTGCAATCATCCATACATATAATAAAATCGGAGTATGTGCTTTCCATCGCATCGATGATACTTGGACATAGCAGTAAGATTATCACAGTACAACCGCATGGCTCTAACTACTAAATCTACCACATACAACTCAAAAATCAAGTTTCTAAGCCAAACCTCCTATTTAACAACTCCATAGTAAGCAACAAACTCTGCATGCATGGTCAAGGAAGTTACCAGTGTTTGTTTAACACTCTTCCATGATACTGCACCATCCATTAACATAAAAATGTACCTTAAAGTGGATTTCCAATCATCCAAACACATAATAAAATCGGGGTATGTGCTTTCCATCACATCAAATGGTACTTGGACATACCCTGTAAGGTTTAGATTATTGACCCTCCTGTATGTCAACATCTAATCCTTGGTACCCTTTAGGTTTTTCAACACTCACTTAACTACATTTTGATGGTCTACACCTAGGTTAGCAAGATATCGACTCATCAATCTAACAACAAATGCAATGTCCGGTCTAGTGTACACCTGAGCATACATTAGGCCACTAGCCACACTAGAATACAAAACATTCCTTATAGTCTCTCTCTCAAATTCATTCTATAGACTCTGTGCCAAAGATAATCTTTCACCATGATAGATAAATGCTACAACAAGTCTACATTCAGTCACATTAAACTTTTGTAACACTTGCTTAATATATTTGTGAGAGGCCTAATAAGTGTTAAGATCTATTCCAGTGAATCTATCTATTGAGGACAAAAGATGCTTCACCAAGGTCCTTCATGTCAAAGTTACTTAACTTCATGCAACATAGTCAAGTCATTTGACCAGCGCAATATATCATCTGTATACAATAGTAGGAAGATGGCTTTGCTCCCCCTGACCTTATAATATAAGCATTTTGAACTTTGTATTCCACAAAGTTGAAAGAGGTCAAAACTTGATAAAAACTTTAGATACCACTGCCTGGAAGCTTGTTTCAGACCATATATTAATCTGGTCAACTTGTAAACTTTCTCAATTACTCCTTCATCCAAAAATCGTTCAGTTTGCTTCATGTAGACGTCCTTATAAAGGTCACCATTTAGGAAAGCAGTTTTAATATCCATCTAATGTAGCTCTATGTCATAATAAGCTGCGATTGCCATAATCATTCTAAATACATCCTTCTAGGATACGGGAGAGAAGGTAACATTAAATTCAACTCCTTATCTCTAAGTAAACCCTTTAGTAACCAATAGAGCTTTAAACCACTTAACTTTACCCTGAGTGTCCATTTTAGTTTTAAGTATCCATTTGTAACTAATGGGTCTAGAATGTTGAGGTAAATCAACCAGCTCCCACATCTTATTATGTTGTAAGGATTATATCTTATCCTTCATTGCTTCCTACCACAAGTCCGTATGGGGCACAGAAATAGCTTTTATAAAAGTAACTGGGTGCACAATCTGTCCTATATCATAATCTAGTTAATCTAAATAGCAGGTAGTCTCTCTCTAGTGGATCTACGTAATTGCATAGGGTCCTATACCCCAAGAACCTCTACCTAAACAGGTATAGGCTCCTGTGCCTGTATAGGTATGGTACTCGGACCTTGATCCACTGGACCTAACTGTATGAACGGCGAATACAAAATAATCATAGTATCCATCCTGCTATCACCTGGAGTATGAGAGGGTCCTCCCTCATCATAGACATCATATTCTAGAAACTTAGTCGTTTGTGACTCCACTATTCTGGCGCCTCCTTCTCTACAATAAAATTTGTAGCCTTAGAGTGGTCAGAATATCCTACTAAATAGTAATGAGTGGAACGAGGTTTTAATTTTCCTTCATAAGGATTATATAACTGTACTTTAGCATGGTAGCCTCACATACGAATGTGTGCAAGGCTTGATTTGCTACCAACTTAGAGTTTAAAAGGCACCTTAAGCACTGAGGTAATTAGTACTCTATTCAATATATATAATTTCATCTTAATAGCTTGGCCCCAAAGGTATTTGAGCAAGTTAGTCCTGCTCTACATCAACCTCATCATGTCCTAGGGTTTGATTACACCTTTCGACCACACCATTTTGCTCAAGACTATAAGACTTTTTAATTATATTTGTTTAATTCAGATTCCTAATAAATTTAGAAAAGTGTTTTCTAATTGTTTAAATTGGAATGTTTTGTAATTTAATTTAATTTTTCAAATAGTTGAATCATTAAATTAAATTAATCATAAAATTCAATTCCATGTTAAAGTAATTATTTTTCTTAATTTGATTAAGATTAATAATTATATTGATTCCTAATTAATTTTTTAAAAAAGTAGTTTCTAAAATTAGAATTAATTATTTTCAATTAGATTGAAATTAATTAATTATAAAAGTAGTTTCTAAAATAAGGATTAATTAGTTTTAATTAGATTGAAATTAATTAATTGGACTCCTTAAAATTAAGAAAATTATTTTCTTAAATAATTAAGAAAGATGTTTCTTAATTCAATCTATTTATTTCAATATGATTGAGATAAATTAAATTTATAATTTTATTTGTTTAGAGAATTATTATTTAATTTATTGATAAATTGTTTCTTTATTTATGAATAATAAGTTTCTTGATTTTTAGAAAAAGTAATTTTCTTGATTAAGTATTGAAAAGTGTTTTCGTTTATTAATTAAGAAAATTTTGTTTTCTTTAATATTTTGAAAATAGTTTTCTAACTTATTAAAGAAAGCTTTTCTAATTAGTCAAGAAATAAATCTCTAAATAAATAATATATAAAGGATTTTCTTAATTAAATTTGAAAAATGTTTTATTTATTTTTGAAGGTATTTTCCTTTTAATTTTAGGAAAATAGTTTTCTAATTAAGGAAAAATAATTTCTAATTAGATTATAAATAGTTTTCTAGTTGGATTATAATGTGTTACTTATATAATTCTGAAAAAGAGTTTTTAAAATTATAATAACTAAGAAGTACAATTTATTAAAATTATTTTCAATTAAATTTTATCAAAGGAGTGAAGATAATTAGAAATGGTTTCCAATTTGATTTGAAAATTTGTTTTCAAATCAAATCACATTTCGATTTGGAATAAGAATTTAATTTATTTAGGAATCAATGGTTTTAATCTAATTTAAGTTTTCTAAGGAGTTGGAAATGTTATTTTAGCATTTTAGACTAGGAAGATCAATAACTAGAATCAAACAAAACTTGATGTTTTATACATATAATTTAATTATGAGTGCATAAGTTGCATACTTTATTTATACAGTTGATATATATATATTGAATGCATTTTAAATTGTATGTTTTATATGTGTCATATTTTACATGCAATTTGTGTTTGATGAGACGAATGAAATTAAAATCACTCGTTAAAATTTTAATTACACTTTAAGAACATGATTGCTGCCTTTCATTGTTATAAGAATAAATCAGAGTTCTGTTTATTGTAGGCTTGTTGAGCAAACTTAAGGCCGCTTTAACCCGAACATGCTTAATCTTATAATAGTGGGTTCTACTTAACTAAATTTGTGTGACTTGGATGAGTAAACTCATGATTACATGAATTTAGAGGCAAGATTAGGAATAATATATAATATATATTTTGATAAAAGTTATCACCTAACGGATCTAGGAGTCTCATGAGATGTGACTGATAAAGTTATTTTCTACCTAATTTAGGTCTAGTTGGTTTGTTGAGCAAACTCAAAATCAACTATATTTGAATGGGATCCTAGCCCACTAG
>JANSVA010000005.1:34849849-34876175 GCA_025504915.1 Erythroxylum reticulatum | reverse complement strand
TTGGGGATGTTGAAAAGTGTAAATTGCATAGTATTTTAGGGCATAGTTTGATATATGTTTAGTTGTTAATTCGATCAGTTAGTATGTGTTTAGGTTAGAATTGTATCAGTTTTTAATTATTTGTGCTTTATGGATAAGTACAAGCCTTTGATCTTAAATATTATGTTTTTGAGGTATCTTAGTGTTTCAGTAGTAGTATCGAAGAATAGAGGAGTTTCGAAAAACATTCGGGCCGAAACAACAGCCGTGATCATGACAAAAGGCTCAGATGTGGGCTACGATTGTGGCCTACGTCGAGCAGACGCACAGTTGCTTATGAACATCACGTTTTGAGGGACTTTTTAGACCTTTCAGACCCTAGAAAGACCCTAGGATTACCCACAACATAAAAGACTATTGAAAGAACATTAAGAGGAGCACAAAGGATCTTTTTGCATCAACCACACTTGAAATCCTAAAAAGAGAATATCAAGAGAGAGAGAGAAGAAGAATGAAAAGGAAGAAGACGAAGCTGACTCGATGTGCTTCCCGGATTAGGAGGTTTCCTAATGTCGCTGCCTTCCATCATCTATTCTAAGTCATTAGTTCCTTTTCGTTTCAATTTTATTTATGTATAGAATTGAGATGAATAGTATAATGATAGGATTTGGAATATTGATGAAGTTCTAAAGTCTCCTTTAGGAATTTATTTTGATTTAATGATAATTTAGTCAATTGTGTTATTAGAAAAATGATGTGATTTGATTGCGTTCTTGCATAATTCTATAATAAACTGAGAGGATGAATTGAATGAAAATGGATTAAATCAGATTAATGAAAGTTAGCCAATTTAATAGAAACTGTGTTAAATCATATTAGTAATTAAGCAGAAAGAGATCTGGTGTGATATTTTGATAGTTTATTAAAGTGTTTAAGTAATTAGGATGTGGATAATTTTTTAAATAAGAGATTGTAAATTTCATAATTTGATTGAGGTTTATAATTTAAGGTTTAATGGTTATAACTCGAGAGAGAGTAATCAGCCCTATGATAGTTTAGAACTGACACTTCGTTGACACATAATTGACTAGGTTAGCATTAATGATAAGTAAAATCTCCTTTCTTATAAATTGGTAAATTCCTTAGATTGATTTCTATTATGATTGCATATTGCTCACTTGTTAATACTTTTGTGTTTAATTTCTGATTTGATTGGTTGAACCCAATTCTCATAATAAATTTCTGTTACATCTTTCATTTTCAGTTTTATAGTTTTCTTGACCTTAGATTTTAGGATTAGATTACTCTCCTTCCTCGTGGGATCGACACCTTTAATACTATGCTACAAATCATGCGCTTGCAGAATATTCAGGGTTTATAAGATTAAAACTTAACCCAATCAGTAAAGAATGAGTAATTAGGGGGAACTGATGAATAAACAAAATGATAAAGATCATGGCCAAATGTCCCCTACATTATCATATTAGTGTTTGATATAAATGGATCCATTATGTGACAATTTTCTTTTACTTTATAAAAGCTTAAGTTTTGATTTTTGATTAAGCAAAAACAATATTATATCATATGTGAATCTTGATGTCAACATTGTGGTTCTTTCAATAGGTTGAATATCTAAAATCTATATAAATATTATGCTCTTCTAATATAAGCATTATGTTTTGTTAGCTTGGTCTACCATTAAGAATATAAGTTATACTAATATTGGCTATGTTCAAAATTTATTTGTGGAGATTTTGATATCGAGGTATCAATTATATTCTTTTGCTTATATAGCCACGTTAGGTATTTTGGTTGGATATACACTTAGGAATGCATTACAGATATATTAACATTATTTTTTTGAAAAAGTAAATAAGCTTATTATTAATAGATAAAAGATTTATATATAATCAGTTTAAGCCTTATTAGAAATAGAATATATAATACATTAAAACAACTTAGCCATAATTAAGCCTTAAGTATAAAAAAAAAGGCATGTGTTCCTGAGATGGTGGTGTTGCCTGAGGAAAGTATTCTAATGTTAGAGATTAGAGTCCATCATTTGAATGCATATAATATGAAGGTATTTTCAACTCCATCACTCCTTATCAGACTTCCTTTCCCCAACTGTATATGAAGTTTACAGTAGCCCATATAGAATAGTTCAGAGTAGCTTTTTAACCATGCATTGAGTTTAATCTCTATAATATAACTATTTCTAAACAACAATTTGTAACAAATTAGGAAAGGATTACTTGTTTTCTATTTTTTGTCAATAGACCATGCATAACCTCATTTTTAATTCCTATTTTATGCTTGATTTTTTTATTGTTCCCCTCTATCTAGATTTCCTTGATACATGTAACAAAGGAAATTAAATATACAAGTTTTTTTACTTAGAAGTAGTGAATTAATTTACCAACCATAGCAGGGTCTATATGAGTCACTACTTAAATTCTAGAGACATTTAGTTTTAATTCAGGACTATATCACTTTGAGAACTCACATTCAAAAAAGATATGGTCTCTACATTCCAAACTAGAATCACATAGAACACACCTTGGATAAACATTTAGATTGGAAAGACTATCTATAATACTCATCCTATTTAAAGTTGTTAGCTAAAGTAAAGAGAAATTACCAATCATTATTGCTCTATACTGGACTATTATGTTCCAAAACAACTTTTCCCTTTGTGACAACCAATCTTTACATAATTTACTGTTAAATCAACCCTTAGATTGGTTTCACCATGAATAGTAATCATGTAGCATGGAATTAGGTTGATAGCTAAGGAGGAGATGTTACAACTCATTCAAAAAAGTAATCCATCTATCCTTAGATATAATGGAGCAAAACTTGGCTTTCATAGCATAATTGCTCTAACACCTAACGACTTCAAGTATTTTAATTAAAGGACCATGACCACACCAGTTATCATACCTTAAGGAGTTTCTTTTACAATCCTTATTATGGCAAAGGGTCCTTGGCTCTGAAATCTGACTCAGCCATAATAATTGAGGTGAATACCAAGAGTGAGTAGATTTAGGAGAAATAGACTAGATACCATGCCCTTTGAATATATGTATGAATCCATTTAATTCATAATGTCTCCCTATCTTGAAAGATCATCTAAAGTTTCTTCATTATAAGGAATTTGTTAGAGATCTTAATAGTAATAATCCTAAATCCTCCCTTAGCTTTAACTTTACAAATATCAACCCATTTGACTTTGGTATGACCTCATTTTGAGTTGGAGCTCCCTATAAAAAAGTCCTCATTAACTTTTCTAGAGATTTGATAACCATCTAGAAAAGTGATAGGTGCAGATTATATTATTTTTTGGTAAATTTTTAAGTGTGTATTTATTAGATGATCATCATATATATAGGCTTAGAATTATACTATTGTTAGTTTTTTATGTATTATAAGTGTTTGATTGGTTTAGAGCAAGAATTGGATCATAATTTTATATTTCAAAAGATGTCTGATGTGTTTGTTAGTGTATGGAAATAGAAAATTAAAGAAAAGAGAAGAATTGGAAGCATGGAAGCATGTCACAATCATGAATTACTTGTCACGATCATGATAGAGAGTGCAAACAGCAATTCCAACGATTTTCAACTTTTCTAACATGTGAGTTTTTAGTCGATTTTTGATGTTTTGAGGCTATTTACGGAACCAAATTTAGTGGAAAAAACCTAAAAAGAACCCCCAAAAGCCTAAATAGTTAAGAACAAGAAAAACACACAAAAACTTAGAATCCAACACCAAAAAGTGGATCAAACATAAGAGATCAATATGAACATCTAGGAAATCCAACTTTTCATATCAAGTCTTTAACATAGTGTTTCCTCTTTTCCTTTAATTATTTTATTATTGTTGATTTGTAAACTGAATTCCAAGATGTTGAACATGTTTTTAAAGTTCTAAATTTCATATTGGAATTTATGCTGTATTTATTTTATGACATTGATTATTGTTGATTTCAATACATATTTGATGTTTATGGTAATTGATTATGCTTATACTTAATAATAAATCGAGCGAGTGAGTTAAAAGCAATCAATGTTAGATTGTCCAATGAGAGTTGGTAGCCTAATAGACCCTCTATTATCAAATTAATATTCATTAAAAAAGATCTTGTTTGAGAAATTAATTATCTAAGAGATAGCTTCAGATCTAATTGAATAAGTTAGGGAAAGTTTTGTGAATTGAGAGATTACAAATCTAAAATTTTCGAATTCAATGAGGGTTAATTCATTAGATCTTGAAAGAGAGTAATGAATACCTTAGAAAATCTAGGATCAAACACATAATTAGATCAATGATAGTTAAGTTAAAAAAATAGGAAAGAATAAGTCTTAAATTTTAAATCTGGATCAAAACCCTAAATTAATTTCGCAGCTCATTGTTTCATTTGTTATTTGTTTTGTTTTATTATTTGTTTCAATTTCTCCTACTTATTTTTTATTCTAATCACATTCTGAATACCTTAGACAAAGTTAGGTTCAAATTGTTAACTTTGCATAATCCTTATAGGAATGATAATATTATATATTATAAGATATGATTCATATACTTGTGGTATATTGAGGGTTTTATTAGATATAAACCTTGCTAAACACTAAGACCATGTCTGGGGAATAATAGATATGTATAGAGTTTAGAACAAATTTGAATAACTTTAGCCTTCCTCTAAATGAGACAGTTTTATTAGTCCAGGAAGCTGGCTTCGTTTGAATTGTTTTATTTGGAGGATATCATTCGTTAAAGAGAATCCTTCAAGTATTGATAGGTAGTCCCAAGTAGCAAAAGGGGGTCTGTATTCCAGTGATGTTAGCAATTTTATTCTCCAAGTGCTTAGCACTTGTTGATCATTAGTTGTAGATAACACAAAATGGATTTTATTAAGATTGACTACTAACCCAGATAGATCCTTAAACTAATCTAAGGTAGACATAAGAATTTCAATTGATTTGTAGTGAGCTTTACAGAAGAGAAAGAAATCATCAACAAAACACAAGTTGACTAATGAAACTTTTTTGCATTTTCTGTGCCATTTGAAAGACCTCCTATTCTTAACATTACGCTTCAAGAGTTAAGTAAATACCTCCATAAAAAGAATAAAAAGGGTATGGAGGCATAGAATCACCTTGTCTCAACCTTCTTGCATATTGGAAAATTATGTGAAAATTCTAGTAAGAGTACCATTAACTAGAACAGAGAAAGAGGTGGTGGTTATACAAGCTTCAATCTAGTTGATGAACTATATTAAAAACTTCTAAGGTCAAAAGAACAAAATTCCATTCAACACAGTCAAAAGCTTTCTTGAGATCAACTTATAGAACTTTGATAGAACAATTTGGATATGATTTCTTTTTGGTATATCCTATTAGGAGCTCCTGAATTATCAAAATATTATCACCATTCAACCTCTCTTGCATGAATGCACTTTAATTATCACCACAAAGAGCTCCTAAAATTGCTTTGAACCTATTTGTAATATTTTGGAGATGGCTTTATAAAGGAAACTATAACAAATTATAGGTTTAAAGTCATCGAAAGAGGCAAGGCTACTGACCTTAGGTATTAAGCAAATAAATGTCTTATTGAGCTCTTTTAGTAGAATTCCTATTAAGCCAAACCCAATAATTGTTGTTTTAATCATAGGACCAATTATAGGCCAAGATTTTTGAAATAAAAAATCATTAAAGCCATCAGGGCTATGGGCATTATTTGTTTGCATTTGGAACACTACCTTTTAATTTTATTATCATCTACCTATTTAGTAAGAGAGTTAACCTCAACATTTGTTAGCCTTTTCTTAATGAAGGAGCTCAAGAATTAAGAAGAGGCATTAGCCGTTTAGGAACTTCCATAGAAGTTTATGAAGTGTTTATTAGCTTCGCATAGAAGATCCCTTTATTGATAGAGAGCTTTTTTGTCATGGTAGGTTAAAGCACAAACTCTATTAACATTTCTTCTATCCATAATGGAATTAAAAAATAATTTAATTCATCTTTCACCTTCCTTGAGTCAATTCCTCCTAGCTCTTTGCTCTAACAAACTAGAATGATTAATTAAAGCTTGCAAGTACTTAGTTGAAGGTGTCTCTCTGAATTCAATAAGGAACTATCACTTAGATAGGAAAGTAGAGTAGCTTGAAGAGAGACTAAGTTAGCCTTAGCTATGGTTACAGCATGAAGGGTCTCGGAGTTCTTTTGTGTTTTGAGAGTCTTCAATTCACACCTAATGGCTTTAAGCTTTTGCATACATATGAATTGAGATATTTCATAAATCATAGCCTGTAATCTCCTCGTAATAGAATCCATGAAACCCTCTTCATTGAACAGAGAGTTATTAAAACTAAATGGAGATTTTCTTTTTATCTGTAAAAACATTTCCCCTATCATAATTAGAGTATGATCAAAAATTAAAAGGTATAGGAAAGAAGCTTCACTTTCAAGAAAATGATGCAACCACTCTAGGTTGACCATAGCTCTATCTAGCTTCTTCTTTAGGAACCAATAAGAGGATTGCTTATTATTCCAAGTGAAAAAATGGTCATAGAATTTAAGATTAACCACTCCCAAACTTTCTATAAATTCTTTGAAATCGAGTAATTCCTAAGAAAAATGTCCTTCAACCTCTATTTTGTATAAGGTGGAATTGAAATCTCCACTTATGAGGCGAGAATCAACCACCCTCCTTTGCAATTGTATCAAACTCTCTCATAGCCCCTTCCTTTGGAAGCAATAGTTAGAGCCCTACACTTCATAGGACTGAAATGCTCTCCCTAATAAAATTCCATCTCACATGGATCACTTACATATCAACTTCAATGAGATCAACATCATCCCGCTCCAAGTCATATACAATTATTATTCTACCTGCTGCGGGTTATATACTAAGATAAGAAGTTGATTGTATGCTTTACGAACTCATAAGCGATTACTTGCGTAGCAAAATCAATATATACGAGTATGACAAGTGTCTCTAGTTTTTTTAAATATATTAATTTATCAATGTTTGTATTAAGAGTAAAGTTTACAAAATTAATGCTATTATCATAATTTACTTTTCGAAATTTAAGCAAATCTAAACAGGGCACACGCATAGGTCTTGCTCTTTATTTACACATCTTAGTGTCTGAAGCATCCGTTGACTTGATCGGATACCAAATGCTGAGCTCTTTTAGATCAGTGAGTAAAATAGAGATATTTTTTAAGTAATTATTATGTGTTGGATAGCAAACTTGTCTATTAATCTCTGTCTTTTGGATATTATTCAACCACGTCAGTTATGCATTAGCGTTAACTTTGCAAGCAATTAAATGTGTCATTTGCACATTTAAACACGCCAGTGGTCCGTATTGTTTGTATTTGTTGTATTAATGTATTCAATAAAATTTTGGTCTCTTGGCTTTTTATTATTGATTGTTACTTATCACTGAACAAGCAATCAACCCCATGTGCATTGGATATTTTGTTCCATTTGAAATTCTATACAGCCAGGTTACATGTTGGAAGAAAAAATTCATGCAGGCCACTATGTATGGTTTGTTTCAGAAGCTCTGGAAAGATATCTATGCCAGCTATGTGATTCTTCTTCGATATGTAATGATAAAATCCCCAGGTAGCTTAGTTATTGGCGGCATTCTAAATCATCATATTTAATATACAGTTAGATTCAATTATTTATTCGGTGTGTAAAACATTTTATCAGAAAATTTCATTTTACTCCTCGTTACTGGGTAAATTTTGATTTTTATAGTAAGCTCCACGGTGCACATGGATGGAAGTCACCCATGTATACATACAATATATACATAGGATCAGTTGAGCTTTATATTTTTATTGCTTTAATTCATGTTTTATACTTAACATTTTGTCTGACTTCTAACCTTTCTAGTGTTTGTCTTCAAGATCTGAAATCTTGAACGAAGGTTATCGTTAACACTATGGCTTCATTTTTCTGCTTGTTGGATTGATACAAACTTATCGGTTACTATTTGTCCCTCGTTAATCCGATCTTCCACGAAATACCAACTTGCGTTTCTTTTTTTGTTTTTTTTTTTTCCTGATTTGGTTTATCAATGGAGATTGGACATTGGAAGGAATCTTCAGCTCGCATTAAACAAATTCAAATGTTATCCCAGTAATCACGCTCATATTACTTTAAAACCCAAATATGTTCTACTTTTCAAAGTTGGTAACCTGAGATCCTGTTCTGTTCCTCGCCATAGCTTAAAAGCACTAAATTCAAGAATCCCATGCTTTCTAGGCAACATCTATCATGAACAAGAAGTCCGAGCGGATTGGATCATGTTAACTGTTTAACTGGGGGTGGACCTGAAAGCGGCAAGCACGCGTGCATAAACACACATATCATAGCATCTTCTTCTTCTTCTTCTTTAACCAAAAGACTCATAATTAAGCACAACAAAGATTTCTTTAGCTAATCTAATTCTCTGCTTTGTCGATCTGTCAGCTCCTTTTCATTATTCCACGGTTCAGGTCAAGTTAATTTGGTTAATCTCAATAAACCTATGTAGTATGTACAACAAGTACACCAAAACAAAAGAAAACTCTTTTTTTTTTAATATATAAAAAGACAAGAATAAATTACATCATACATGTAATTAACTAATAAATCCGAACAAAGCATCTCCAACTAATATCAACTATTAATAATAATAATCCACAAATAACACACTTTTTGTTCATTTCAGTATTCCCTTTCTTTTTTAATTTACTTTCTATATTCTCAGAAGAAAAATACTGAGTTCAGGTCCTCCATTACCATCTGGATTCATCATGTAGAAGGCCTCCGAATCACGACTTCCGACAACTCGCTCGAACCGGGCTCTCATGTAGAGTAACTCGCCCTCGGAACAGCTCTTCTGTCCGTCCTCCACCACCGGAATAACTCCGGCACCGACGGAGACGCTCTGGATTGTGCTGAGCACATGCCAGTCGGAGTCCGTACAAGAACGTGTCACAGCGTAACCGCACTTCCTTCCATTGCAGTACATGGTCCAATTCGGTTCGTTAAACAGTTTATTACAAGACCGCTCTCGGTTGTGTGTCTGGACCTGAGCATGAACCTTCTCACATTCCATAGCGATTCTTACAAGACCTGAAGACATTTCCTTAACTAACATCGACGTTGACATGGCTAGTTCGAGCAATAACACTGGTTCTGAACGAGGATCGTCCTGGACTGCGAAGCTGACGTGTCCACGGCGGTGACCGAAGAGTGTTCCGGTGATTTTCCGGCCTAGAGTAGGGGTTAGGGAGAGGTGGGTTGGGATAGGAAGCCATTTACAAGTGGGCACAATTACACTTGGGAAGGCTATGATTTTGATTAGTGAACGAAGAAGAGAAGAAAATTTAGAATGGACTTTGTTTAGACGTTCTAAGGAGACGGGAGAACCTCTAAGTAGCTTATCGGAGATGCTCTCTTCATGTTCAGGGATGGTCGCTGTTGATCTCATGTAGCTCGCAGGAATGATCTTTCTTGTGCTCCGACAACAGCTAGCGTTTCTTTGAAGGCTCATCTGTTGCGGTTTCATGGTTTTAATACGCAGAGAAAGAGAGAGCTTGTGAGTTGCGAGTATAATAGTTGAAGCTAATCAATGGGACTGAAGAGATATATTGAATGGAACCGTGGATTTCAAGGCTTAAAGGGACGTGTGGGGTTTTATGAAGAAGATAAAAGAGGCCGACAAGGTGATGACAGTGTTGGGTAGGTTGGCCAATATAAAGGGAAGCTATGGAGGCTTGTGGTTGATCATGATTATTTCTTGGACCTTATATAGAGCATCACTACTCTGTCCCTTGCACACTTATATTTTCCCCCCCACAAAACTCCATTAACATCACCATGCATTGCATGGACCCTACTGTACTCCTGTTATGAAACCTTCAGCTATCATTTGATCTCCACCGTTTGTTTTATGTCAGTCACATGATTGATATTCATATTTGCTAGTACAGAATGCAATCAAAAGTATCTGTGGACATCCATCCGATATGGTATGGTTGCTATGATTTGTAGCTCTTCTTATAATAAAATTTGTTAATCGCTGAATTAGATAGATATATAAAAGAATCAAGGGACAACAAAGTGGTTGAAACATGATGTGTACCTGAATAGTATAGTATAGTTGGGAGTCCCACCCATCCGATTCTTAAACTCTAGTCGTCTATTATGATTGACGTCCGAACGGAAACAAATACACATGAAGAATAGTGCACAAATTGCACTTCGAATGCTTTGCATTATAACGAGTCTTAATTATAATTTAAAAGACGTGGTAATTAGTAAAATCGTTCTTTACATCTCCATTCTGAAGTAAGATGGCTGCAATTTACCCTTTACCAAATGTTACTAATGTTTAATTAATACTAGAAAGGGTCATTGAGCGAGTGCTCCAGTCAGTCCGCATTTCAGCCCAGAATATCATTTGAAAACAAATATAAACAATCGACTTGCATGGTTGTACAGTCATTTAGGTTGTTCCTTACGCCCAAACATTGAACGCCTTTCTTTCTATCTCGTGTATACTTTATAACTTTTGCAGACTACCTATGTCAAATTATGCATAAAGATATACGATTCAGCCTTTGCTAAGAGTGTTCTGTTGCCATATAATCGATGCTATTTCTTAAGAATCATTAGCCGTTCCATTTTATGCCACCATCAGTATTTATATCATATTATCGCATAGTTATATCTAATGATTAACTCTTTTTTGTTTTTGGTAGTTTTAGGGGTTGCGGTTCCTACTTTACATCCTTTACTTTTATGGAGAAAACAATAACCTGGAAGCAACCCCTGTACTCATAATTAAGGGTAAAGAATCTAAGGGAAATGTTTGTTGATCAAGTAATAGTCCAACTGCGTAATATGTTTAATAATGCAATATTATTATTAGATGGCCAAGCAATTGATGGTTATAATGTTAAATATAAAATCGTGTAGAAATTATAATAGATGCGTAATGGAACATAAGACATACTGAGAGAGATAGAGCGAGGTTTGTGTGTGACGAACATCATGATGATGGTGAACGGGAAATTGTTTAGTGTGTGAGGTCACTTTGTTTCCGTCCCTTTGAAGAGACGGGCTAATTAACTTACGAATAATATCACAACTCTCATCTTATTTATAGTTTTCTTGGATGTATAAACTACTGGCTAAGTAGGCATTTACTGTGTTGTCCAATTAATGATCATTAGTTGATTCTGGGGCAAATAAACATTTCGGACGGCTCCAAACTTCGCACGCTTTGCTCCACGAAATCCCATTGGTGGCCTAACCCACCGATTGGACAGTGACTGCAGGTTCAGTTTTGCGCCACGTGGGTCTAATAATGCCGCAAGCTAGCGAATCCCCTTTGTTAAATATGTTTATTATCGGATAACGACTTCGAGCATCTTATTTCCGATTCAACATTATTCATCTTATATAAAAACTGCTTATGAAGGACCGAGTTGGGCAAGTTACCTGCGCCACGAATGAATCTTGTTTTGCAAAATGTCTGTTTAATTTTGGAAAGTATTCTGTAATTTTAATTTCTATTTTTAATATTTTCCAAGAATGAAGGGATGAGAAATTACCTTCTTAACAAGGATGTTAAGAAACAAGTTATATTGAAATACATTAAATGAATTTTCTGTTGTATATTTTTGACATTTCTCATAAAATTGGACAACATTTAATTCTATTTTTCGGTTTTCAATAACATGTTAGTTACGTTACATAATTTAGTCTGGATAAATATAATAAAGTAACTCAATAAATAATTTAAGTCAATGGGTCGAAGTTTAGTGACAAATAGATTCTGATCAGTATAGACTGTACCCATATTAGGCTTATGATAGTGAAGCCTAATATAAAAGTTATATATAAAGGTTAAGGTCTCCTGCAACTGCTTATATCATTCGTAAATATACTAAATCTTTAACACGTTAAGAGAGCTTACGTATTGAGAAAATTATAGAAAGACGTTAACTACAATTTGCTAAGAGTTCTCTTAAAGATCCCAGTTGATTGGAACTCGTTTCGGCATCGAAAACCACCTCCGAAGTGTGATGGAACAGAAAATAGGTATTTCCACATTTACTTCGTTTATTTCTCTTTTATGTAGGATCAAAAATACGTAATAAGTTTCATGCTATGTGTTACATGTTATATAAGAGCGGTTACGTGATTAGGTGGTTAAAAAAGAAAATTTTCCTATTTTTATCTATTAGGATTTTTGGTTGTTTTTTTAATTTTTTTTCACATGTATGGATGCGTGAAAGTGGTGTACATGAGGATAGCTACAAAAAATGAGTTCAAAATGGGCCATAAAGCACAAAAACTGGTTCAAGAGTCACCAGAAATCGCTCGCCGACAAAGAAACGAATGCAACTGCAGTACCGCCTCAAAGGTGGTTGGCGACAGGTGGCTCCACCATTTTCCAGCCACGCGTGTAGATGCATGCGCCACTAGCTATCCTAACAATACACAAACATGAGTTCAGATGCATGGTCGTGCGTGTGACACACATGCCATATAAGGTTGATGCATCTACGAGTATGGGCGCGTAAGCCATATGCGCCAACAGTGTTTTAACCCATTGACACGTGTACTGCACGCATCTAACACATCAGGTGTGTGTGTGTTCAATGCACACACCAATGATACACATGCATCGGTGACGTTAGCACTACAATACTGTTGACATCAACGCAAAAAATTTTAGAATTTCTGCAATGGTGCCCCAGGATATTTTGAGTCAGTTTCCAAGTTGAAGGAATTCATAAAGTGACTTTTCAATTTTTCTAGATTAATTACGTTGGTAATTTTATTCCAAAAAGGATTTAAAGCTATTCTGAGCTAATTTTCGTGTTTCAAACTACACATAAAGGAGACGTTTAGGGTTTCGTGTCTCATATGCTAGGTTTGGTGTTAGGTAAAGCACGATAGTTGCTTTGATTGAGATTTTTTATGATAAAAGTCTTAAATAAAGTTTAAAGATAATGTTTTCAACACTAGTATGTGATAATTTGACTATGCATTCAATTTTCACATTTATTGATGATACATTTTCGCCTACGATATGCCTATGTAAAATGTGAGGATAACATAAGAATGTATTGGTTACTAATGAGATTGTAGTCACCACAGTGCCCTTTCATGTCAGTATTTGGAATATACTGCTTACATGTTAGGGATGTCTCTAGTCTCATGATTAGTTATTTTGCTGACAGGTGTTAGCCTTACATGAGATTTTGAGATATGCATAAAGGCATTAGATAAAGGAAATTCATTACTTGAATGATCTATTTGCCAGTAGGTGGCAGTGTCATGAGAGTTGATGACGTGTACTCTGATTGCTTTTATGTGGAGGCCTAATTGCATATATTATGTATTCATCCCATAGATGTTTTAAAATATGTGTGATCAGATTCTCAATATAGATACTATTTTAACGCTTTAAGTATCGTTGTTATCCTGCATTTATGTAGATCTTTACATTGTATTTTCTATTTTGCAGTCACCTTTTCTATAAATAACAATGTTGTCACTATAGAGGCTTTATGTAATATCCTGTTATCCCATGTTAAGAGTTAGAACCTTAGAATATTGTACATAATAGATTTATGAGAAGTTAAAAAGTGCCTTTCATGCTCATTCATAATATAGTATACACACATATGTGAATATTAATTATTGCACACATTAAAATGATTGTACATGCATTCCTTGACATTTTTTGGCTATAATTGATTTATAAATGCGATTATATTGAGAATTGTGGATTTTATGAATTGAAAATTGATATGGAGAGTATATTTATTGATTTAGAATTTTTGGTATAATTAGGATTTTTTTTGAAATTATTAGTATTTTTGGACTAGGAAAAATGCCAAGTGGCAGAACAATTAATAAATGATAGTTGAAATAAGAGTCAAATGGCAGAGAAAATTTTTATAAAGGACGTTGAGATTTAATGACATATGCCATTGAAAATTAGGAGACAATTAGTTAAATAAGAGAACCTAGTTTAAACCTATAAAGATTGGAATTGTTGTCACTTGCCAAGCTTTGTCTTTATCCCATGATTCTCATAATTACATGGAAGAACATTAAATTGTCTTCAATCTTGCTTTCTTCTTCTTCTTCTTCGTGGCTTTTTATTCACCTTCTTCACGAATTTTTTCACCAATCTCCATTCAAGTTGAACCTAGCTCTCACATCTTTCACTTGCTACTCTCACCTTGTTGTCTTCCACAAGAAAACCTAAACCTCCCAACCTCCATGATGTTGTATGTGGTTGTATAAGAAGTTAGGGCTTATTGGTGTTATTGAAGAGATTGAAGATTTTGAATGCTTTAATCATCATAGGTAGTGTTAAATGAAACTGTATAATAATAGTTAGAGGTTAAAATGATCATAAAATAGTATTTTATATATGTTGGAACATGGGTAAAGAAATGAAGTCTCTTTTTTGTGTTTATGATGATTAATATTTCATAAGTTTTTATAGAGATGATTTTTGAGATAGAAAGATTATTATGATGATGTAAAAAGAGTGTAGAAATTTCATAAAAAGATGATATGCTAATGTTCTGTTTTCTTGGTGTATTAACGTGGATCTCTTTGGGTGTTATAGAAGTGAACTAAAATGAGTCTAGAGTTAAAGAAAAAGAGTAGTGTGGTGTTTTGAAATGAGGTAAATTATAATGATAAGTTATAAAAGAAATGAAGGTGTAATGAAGATGAACATGTTCAGAAAATATGATGAATGTGTGTATATGATATGTTCTGTTTTTGATATTATGATCAAATAGAGAATATGATTTGTTTGTGATTGAAATTGAGCTGAAATGGAATTAGGAATATAGAAGAAATAACGAGTACATAAGCTAGAAATGATAGACTAAGCAAAAGAGATGAACTAGGATGAAAATGGCGATGAAGTGTGTTCGAACATGTTAGATGGAGTGTTTTTACTGAACATGCATCTGTATTTTAACCATATCTTGATTTGTATATATCCAAATGGGATGATTTTAAGTTTAAATTAATCTAAAGACTAATTTATATATTTTTCATGAAGAATTAGAATTTGAATTCTATCCTTAAGGGTTTCAAGATTTGGCCTAAAGTTGAGTACAGTGTGCTATTGCAGTTTAGGAATAATATGTAGTATTTTAGGTATCACTTGCAGAATACTGAATCAAATTGTATGAAATTGGTGTCATTAGAAATCTAATACATATGGAAACATTTGTTTAGACGAATGTATTAACTAATTACTTTTTTCCCTTGTCAAAATTTCCATGTAAATTGACCCAAAAATTTGTTTTGAGAATAGTCATCAGGTAGTGCACGATCGTGACAAAAAGGAAACTTCAGAGAAATTGCACAATCATGCACAAGCACGATCATGACAGAATGGAAACCTCAAAGAAGTTGTACGATGATCGTGATAGAGAGGAGATATTAGGTAGAGCATGATTGTGCACAAGCATGATCGTGATAGAAGGGAGACGTTCGGTAGTGCATAATCGTGCACAAGCACTATTGTGATAGTGAGAGTACAGTGCTTTTCGACAGTGTTAAACACTCTTCACTCTTTTGATCATAACTTCTTCTCTGAACCTTCGATTGACTTGAAATTTGAACCGTAAACTCCTCACACATTTTCCTTCCCCTCCACCAAATTTCATGGTCATCTTAATTCATTAGGAAAGGATTAATAATGATTGATTGATGTCATTACAACGATCAAGTGTATTGAGTCATGAACCTTAGTTCTTGATTGAGTGATAAACTTAGAATAAATTTGTATTATTGATGTGTAAACCTAAGTTCAAATTATATGAGTCTTAAAGTATGAATGATCATGAAATGAAAATAAAGGAAATATACCTAGGATTGTCATTGAGCATGCATTGTATATAATCCTTATACACATTTGTGCACAAATGAGTACTTATATAATGGTGCAAAGTTTTGATGTGTGTAAATGTGTGTTGCATGATATAAAAGAGAAATTAAAGCATCAACATCGAGGCAATAGATATCTGGAGTAAACTGTGAGTAACATAGATGGTCTCACTTGATTAATTGTTTGTTTTAAATTTTATGTTGAATTATTGTATGAATGTGAATGTGTTGATTCCCTACGTTGACTGTCTGAGGTGTTTGATGCATGAATAACATACTGGAAGTGCTCGTTGAATGTGAATTTGAAGAAGTAAGTAATTCTTAATGTATATGTTGAATGTTGGACTAAGGTCTGATGACAAATATGAATGAGATTATGATTATGAATATGAATGTGTAACATTGAACACATTTGATTGATTGAATACATGTGATGCATTTCAATACATGAATGTATGAGTAGATAAAGGTTTTTATGACTGCAGTAGCCACCAAAAAAGAGCTTAAAGCTCATAAAGTGATTAAGAGCCAAAGGCTCACTATTTATAGTGAGCCCTGTATCTCTAACAGATAAAAGATAGTTATTAATAAGCCCGGTATCCACAATAGATAGGGATACTTATAGGTGCTCAGTCATAACAATAACAATTAGAAGTGAGTCTCATGAGCATTGCATATACATTTAATATGTATGTTTTGAATGATTTAAATTAATTGTTGAATTGTGTTGAGTAAGAAATGTGAAAACTGTGAACAAAAGAGTTTTGTGAGGCTACATGATGATAAATGAAATGATGTGAATTATGTGATAGTATGTGCTGATGTGTTATATGATTTGAGTGAACCATCGAGGATTGTTAAATCACTAAGATCGCAAAATTCACCAATATTTCAAGTTTGAGAGAGGATACTAGTGACAGAGAAACTCTATAAGAAGCATAGTTCTTGTACTTTTGGATAGAAGAAATGGCTCAAAGATCGGTCAGCTGAGACTAAAGAATATAGAAAATTTTTTGTAAAATTCCTCATGTATATAGCATGTCCTATATATAGATGTGTAAACTCTGACTAGCTTTTGTTAATGTATGTATATGAGTGTTGTTGTAAAGCTACAATGTACATATTGTTTAAGAAATAAAATAAGGAATTTTGGGTTTTTAATATTGTGACGTTTACATTTTAAATGATGATGCCATGATTAAGTTAATTATTTGACTGCTCTAGTATGCCAACCTTGTGGGGTAGGTACTCAGACATCCTTCAAAATGTCGGGTATGCGTTCAGTGAGAGTAGCGTGCTTCACTTTAACCGATTTCAATTTCATGAAGTGGAAGAAGGATATTGAGTTTGCCTTAGGGATGGCTGACATTAAAATGGCGATGTTGGTAGAGAGAACTTATCCATTTACAGGCATCAGTTAGGAAGCTGATAAGGTAGCTTTGACGATCTAGGAGCGGTCAAATAGGATGTGTTATTTGACCACTAAGAGGTCGATCCCAGATCATTCTGCTAAGTGAATTACTAGACACAAACATAGCGAAGGAGTTTATTGATAGTGTTTCCCAGACGTATAAGGTGTTGTCTAATGCAAAGTTAAGCACCTTAATTGAGGTTCTATTCTCTATAAGGTACACAAGAGAAGGAGGTGTTAGGGAATACATTATCAGGATAGTTTACCTTTAAGGTAAGCCAAAGGTGCTGGATGTGCCCCTTCCTAATACACGAATAGTGCACCAAACTCTTAATACTCTCCCGTGAGAGTTTGAGATGCTGGTAACTTTATATATCTCTCAGGATGAGACTTAGGATATTAATGCCTTAATTTCCTGACGTGTTACAGCAGAGGAGAAGCTGAAGAATCCTTCTCAGACAACCCTATATACAGTAGCCAAATTCAAAGGGAAGGTAAAGCCCCAAAAGGGTAATGGTAAGAATCCCAAACCCTTTCTGTATTCACAAATTGGTCAGTTTAAGATTACAAAGAGACCACAAGATATGAAGAATATGAAGTGTTTTTTTTTACAAGAAGAAGGGGTATAGGAAATCTACCTGCTAGAAGTAAAAATTCTGGAAAGACAAAAAGGAGCAGCTATTAGGTACCTCCTGAACCTATATGATTCATGAATCCAATTTAGCTATAGTCACATCAAGTTCTTAGTGGATAAATAATGGAGCTTTTAATCATATTAGTTCCATAACGTAGGGGTTTAGATCCACGAGAAGGCTGACTAAAGGTAATAAAGAAGTAGATGTTTTGTATGTACGGAATGTATATTTAAACCTCGATATATGGTTTGTATTGGTTTTAGGAGACACATTTTATATACCTTTGTTTAAACTGAAATTGATCTCTATATCAGTTTTAGATAGAGTATGTTATCATTTTGTTTAGTTGTAAATATATCTATCAATGTAAAACATATCAAAATTACCTTCTTATCTTACAGATTATATCCAATGTGTCTTACCCTTAATGAAATATATGATTCTTCTTACATTGCCAAACCTATTACTTATAAAAGAGCTTTCATAAAGGAAATGTCTTACATTGTGGCATAAAAGCTTGGGACACATTTCTAGAGATAAGGTTGAGAGATTGATAAAGGATAACATTCTTCAAACTCTAGACTTTAGTGATTTGGAAACATGTGTTAACAACTGCATATGTAAGTTGACCAAAATAAAGAAGAAAGGGTTAACTCGTGGTTTTGGCTTATCAGACCTTATACATACAGACATTAGTGGACCCTATACAACTATGTTATTCAATGCTAGATATTTTTTAGACATTTATAGATTATTATTCGTGTTACAGTTATGGGTTCTTACTTAAAGAAAAGTCTAAAGTTTTTGATAAATTCAAGATCTTTAAGACTGAGGTTGAGAACCAGTTGAGAAAATCAATAAAGAATGTTAGATTCGATCGTGGAGATGAGTACTATGGCAAACACAGTGGTACAGGATAGGAAAAGGGTTTGTTTGCCAAACATGCAGAATAGGTTAGAATATTGACTTAATTCACTATGCCGGGTAGTCCTAAGCAAATTGGTGTGGACAAAAGGTGCAATCACATCATGAAAGACATGATGAGGTTGATGTGGAGCAAAACTAACCTACCTGAATACCTTTGAGGCGAAGCCATTAAGACAACATTGTATATATTGAATAGAGTTCCAAGTAAGTCAATGCCTAAGATGCCTTTTGAAGTTTAGAAATGGTGGAAGTCAAGCCTTTCACACAGTCATATATAAGGTTACCCTACAGAGGTAAGGTTATATAATCCTTATGAAGGAAAATTGTAACCTCCTTCCACTCATTGCTATCTAGTAGGATATCCCAACCACTTTAAGGAATACAAGTTTTACTATAAAAAAGGAGGGGTCATAATAATGGAATCATAGACGATTAAGTTTCTAGATACGATGCCCATTATAAGGGTGGACCCTCTCACCCTTCAGGAGATAGCAAGACAGATACTACAATTATCTCGTATTTGTTGCTCATACAATCAGGTCTCGTGGATCAAGGTCTAAGCACTATATCTATGCAGACATAGGAATTTATACCTATTCAAACAGAGGTTCTTGGGGTACAAGACCTAATGCAGTTGTGTAGATCCACTAGAGAGAGATGACTTACTATCTTATCAAATTACATAGTTTATTTGGGTGAGCAAAACTATGATATAGGATATGATGTGGATCTAATTACTTTTACAAAAGTTTCTTTTGGCTATGTGGACTTGTTGTGGGAAGCGAAGAAGGATGAGATGCAATATATATGGCACAATAAGGTATGAGAGCTGGATAATTTGCCGCAACATTGCAAACCCATCAACTTTAAATCGTTATTTAAGACCAAGAAGGACATTCAAGGTAAATTTGAGTGGTTTAAGGCTCGATTGGTTACAAGAGGGTTCACTCAGAGAGAAGTAGTTGACTTTAATGTTACATTCTCTCTCGTATCCTCAAAGGATGTATTTAGAGTGATTATGGCAATATTAGCTCAATATGACGTGGAGCTACATCATATGGACATTAAAACCACTTTCTTGAATGGGTAAACTTTATGAGGAGCTCTTTATGGAGCAACCTAAAGGATTTCAAGATCAAGGAGCAACTGAAAAGGTTTACAAGTTGACTAAATCAATATAGGGTTTGAAACAGGTTTCCAGACAGTGGTATCTAAAGTTTGATGAGGTTTTGACTTCTTTCGGCTTTGTGGAAAACAAAGTTGAAAGATGCCTGTATTAAAAGTTTAGGGAGAGAAAATTCATCTTCCTACTATTGTATATGGATGATATATTGCTCACGTCAAATGATTGACCATGTTGTATGAAATTAAGCAACTTTGGCTAAGCATTTTGACATGAAGGAGCTTGGTGAAGCACCTTTTGTCCTAGGTATACTGATTCACCGAGACAAATCTCAACACTCATTAGGCTTTGAACATACATTGAGTGAGGGTTACAAAGGTTTAATATGGCTGACTGTAGACCTATTGTAACACCAATCTTTCATATTGAGAGATTATCTTTGGCTCAGTGTCCAAAGAATAAAGTTGAGAGAGAGGTTTAGAGGAATGCTTCGTATTCTAGTATGGTTGGTAGCCTGATGTATGCCCATGTGTGCACTAGGTTGGACATTGCATTCATTGTTTGGA
This sequence comes from Erythroxylum reticulatum, assembly GCA_025504915.1. Classification (NCBI taxonomy): domain Eukaryota; kingdom Viridiplantae; phylum Streptophyta; class Magnoliopsida; order Malpighiales; family Erythroxylaceae; genus Erythroxylum; species Erythroxylum reticulatum. The sequence continues at coordinate 34,855,583 of JANSVA010000005.1, read as the reverse complement.
CTGCTGGATCGATATCTGGCTAACCTAGGTGTAGACAACTGAAATGCAATTAAGCGAGTGTTGAGATACCTAAAGGGTACCAAGAATTATACGTTGAAATATAGAAGGGTCAACAATTTAAATCTTGTAGGATATACAAACTCCAATTTTGCTATGTGTCCGAATGATCGCAAATCCACTTCAAGGTACATTTTTATATAGGCAGATAGTACAGTATCATAGAAGAGTCTCAAATAGATACTAGTAACTTCCTTGACCATGCATGTAGAATTTATTGCATGCTATGAGGCTACTACACAGGCGGTTTGGTTCAGAAACTTGATTTTTGAGTTGTCTGTGGTAGATTCAATAGCTAGACCCATTCCATTGTACTATGATAATCTTGCTACTGTATTGTTTAGTAATAAAAATAAGAATATCACAGAGTTTAAGCATTTGGAGGTCAAATACTTGACTATTAAGGAGTTGATTCAAAAAGGCGACATTAAAATGGAACATATAAGGATTGAGGATATGTTAGTCGATTCGTTGACTAAAGGACTTCGTGCCCTAGTATTCGGAGAATATGTATTTAGTACGGGCATGTTAAAATTCTTAGACAATGTTAGTTAGGGATCATATATTTGCTTCTTATATATTTGTACATTTTGATGTATTATGAAATTAGGATTTTTTATTAATATAGATGGTCATTCTTTTATCCTTAACAATAAATGTTCTTGTGCAAAGTCATAAAACATGTGAAAGCCTTAAGATCTATATCGATCTTAAGCATTTTAAAAGTCATTGGGCATATGTATAGATTGACCTTGAGCCTATATCATTTAGACACATACAACTTAGTACAAATATCCATGAATTTTAACAAAACATAAGGGGATATAAGTTTTTAATCCCTATAAAAGTTCTCTAATGCAGTTTAGCATTTAGTTAGAGAACATAAAGATTTTCTCTAATGTTGTTTAACATTCGGTAAGAGAAAAAAAGTTTTTTCTAATGTTATTTAGCATTCGGTAAGAGAGAAAACAAGATTTCTTTAATGCAGTTTACCATATGTTATTTAGCATGAAGTTACAAAAATCGAGACCTATAAACGAAGATGATACATATAGATTATACAGGCATCTTTTTAATTTGCCACACTCTAGTTTCTCATTCATGTTAATAAGGTATTAGATATACATAGTTATATTAGATCTGTGTTATACATGACAAGTGTTTGATATCTTTGAATATCAAAAGCCTTGCGTGACAAAATGTTAGACTTTTGTTATCTTTTAATCAAATATTTTTAGTTTTTAAACTTGGTACCAATATAATAACATGGTTTAACCAAGTTTTCAAATTGTTTTAAACTTGAGTCAATATCGTAATTAACTATTATCAAAAGGAGAAATGTTGGTTGTTTTTTACATTTCCTATAAAGTTAAGACGCTAACAAGTACCAATATAAGGAATTCAACAAATTTTGGTTTCAATTTCTTTTGAGTCCAAAATTTTAGGTTGGAGCTTCCAGTACTATGTTCCAAACTTTAAAAAATTAAGGTTAAGATAGAGTTTTTGGAAACCTAAGCATATTTGTATTTAATAACTTTCAATTTTTGAGCCTAATCACAAAGTTCAAACAACATAAACACAATATAGTCATACGATAATTCTTTTCATAGAATAGATAAAAAAATTTGATATACAGACATAAAGTTTGGTGATTGTTTTAAAAATTTTTATTTTGTCAACTTTTTATCTTCAAGTCAATTGTCCATGCATGGCTTTTTCATCATTTGTGTTACAATTTTAAAATAAGATAAAGAATGATTAAATTTTGAAATATGAATTTAGCTATGGATCTAATTGGATTTGATTTTGCAAGTTTCCACGCATTATTTTAACTAGGCTTCTCTGATGTCTTTTCCTGTTCTAGCATTCTATCTTCGTCAAGATCAAATCTAATTATGCGCTTTTTTGGAACTTTCTCACTGTTACCATCTTTATTAGTTAACATTAAAAACTTTATTCTCATCCCATTTGTATAGGTTTCCATCTTCTCTTTGTTTGTAAATCAATCCTTAACCATCCCATTTTCTTTGAAATAATCAAAACAAAGATTCTAACTACGTAACTAATCTTTGGTAATTATTAGCAGCTATTATTATTAAATAAAAATTCATTCTATTAAAATTATATTTTTATCATTGAAAATAAGAATTATCTTTAAAAATTAATCTTAAAACTTTTTCCATAAAAGAAAAGGAAGAGTTGTATGCATAAGAATAACAATGCGTTCACCTACGAGCTAGATTTAAGTTTTTTTAATGGACCGACTTATGGGCTAAGCTCAGGCCCAAACTAACGTTTTGCTTAAAAGAGTTATGTATCGAGCGGACATGGTCTTAGACATCTCAAACTTAGACCTAATCAAAATAAAATGTTATTTTATATTTTTAATTTTTAAAAAATATACAAAGCCATACCATTACCGTCCCTATGTATGGGGTTTTCGATTGACATTATCCTCCCTAACCTAATAAGAGAAGGTGACTTTTTTTGGTTGCCCATGAGGTATCCTAAGAGGGCCTCAATTATAGGAAGACACCTTTAAGCCATCCACATTCAGATTAATCCCCACTCGAGTCGGGTAGGTCCCTTGTAGGAGACAAAGCTCTGGTCCTAAGTTTTAAACGACTACATATATGAGGAAGGTTCGAACCCGTAACTTCATTTAAACCAGGAGAACCCCTTACCAACTCACCTGTACCCTGAGGGTGAGAAGGTGACTTTTGAGCAAAGGAAACAACAAATAAAATCCAAGATACTGATGTCCAACCACTAAAGACCATCAGTTTAACTAGAAGAAACCTTGAGAGGAGAGCAATCATTATCGAAGGTACCTTCACACGAATAGCATTGCAGTTCTCAAACACCCGCAAAAGAGAGTATTTGATGGTCTTCTGGGATGCATATCTCTTTCAATTTTTACGTTTGGCATCTCTTAGCTCTCTTATTACAACCAATAATGTTGCTACTTTCTAGTGAATGAATTGAAACAACATTTTCCCCTTGTAACTACTAGCTTCCTAATTTCCTAAACCTGGTTTTCACATTTGGTATGGCTTCTCTTTTTGATAGAGCAGAATGAAACATTTTAAGACCACCCTCTTTGAAAATCCGCTTCCTTGAATACATACATAGATGTCTACTTTCAATTAGAAACTTGTAGAGCTCATTCTTCTTAAGTTAATTTTCACCATTTCCACACTTCAATGTCAAATATGCCTTGTAAGGTATGCTCTGGGCCTATAGCCTCCTACTGCTTTCTAAAAGAAAACAAAAGTCTAGAGATATAGTTTCTGAACTATGAAGTTATGGAACATCTACTCCTGCTCATCCTAAACAATAGAAGATGACAACTTTGCAATGTATGACACTTTTTCCAAGATTGGAAAGTCCTCATAAAAGGATGTCGGTGGAAGCACTATAGCATTAAAATGAAGTGATTGCTATAACTAAATATGCCTATATATTAGAGAAAAAATTTATGTAGGAATGCAATGGCTTTATCAACAGCTTGCTCTTAATAAAGTGGATTTTCCAACACTCTATCTATAAGCCAAAGATTATCGATATGAATTAATCCTATGTTATTTCTTGAGGATATGTGTTTATGATATAGAAACTAGCATCTTAAAAATCACTTTCATTCACACAATTAAACACATTATTTATAGGTTCACCAATGCTTATTATCCCACAAAGATGCATAAAAGTGTAAATGACAACACTTTGGCATAAACAATAACAAATAACACAAAAAAGATGAGAAACAGAGGACAACTAATAGGCTCTGATCAAGTTCATTTATGTTAAAAAGGGTAAGAGGACTTAGTGCCTAGCTAATGGGAAATTAGAGACATCTATGAGAAGGCCACCTGTTTTATTACTCTGTTTTCTTTTAACTATGCTCTATAAAAATTTATATATTCAATAAATGAAGCACACAATAATTATACGACTTATCGAAATAAGGGCACACAAATTTGGAAACCGAGGATATTAGGTGCTACAAGATGGGATTTCTATTATGCTTGTTATGTGTTGTTATTTTGTCTATTGTGCATGTGTGTGTATGAGTGGATAAGCTGACAGTTAGTTTTAGGTGTGTAGGCTGCTAGAATATACAAGTAGTTCACCATTTGGAGTAGGAGAGAGGCAACCTTGCTATAACAAATGCAGTAACTAACCACATTCAACAACCAAGATCACATTTTATTCAGAGCATAACAAGATAATGGAATTATACCTCCAACATTTGCTATGTGGTCTTGAACCCTCTCCATCCTTCTCCAATACCTATCAAAGATAAATACAAGCCTTATGCAAGAGAGGGTAATGGTAGAAGACCCTGATACTTTTACACCCGCACACACTCTATATGCAACAATCTCACCTTATGTCATTGTTATGACATGTTCTACCCCCAGGGGTAGAATAGGCTAATTGTGTTATTTAAATGGATGATGTGAACTATGATTTAATGGGCCAATATATAGTCATTAGGGTACTACCATGTGCCTCAAATGTAATTAGTAAATTAACCATCCCATTATGGTTATTAAATATACATTAGGAAATTCGATTATGGTTAGGCATATGGAATTAATTTTATGATTATATTAGTCCACAAATATATATTTCTAACATTCTCCCACTTAGACAATATAATCAAACCACCATATCAATCTCCATCATCCAAAAGCAATCAAATAAATCATATGCAATATCATATCGATAGGATATATATACTACACATGATTTAGCCCTGGAGATATTCGAATACCACAATAACCATTAAAACAACATACGTGCAGTACAATATCAACATATATATGTCAACATTAACAAAGATGACTGCAAACATCATTATGCATGTCTCATATATAAAAGTCATAAGCAATCCGTATAAAGTGCCAACATGTTCAATACAAAATAGCAAACTCCTAATAATCTTATTCAACTAGGCTCCTAACAATCCCATGTGGGAGACGTGTTCTACAAATACACATATAGGTAAGCCTTTTATGAGTGGATCTGCTAACATGCTAGCTGTAGGCGTATACTCAATAGTAATGAGGGATTCAGTGACTTTCTCTTTAACAAAATAATACTTTATATCAATATGCTTTGAGTGAGAAGTACTCTTAGTGTTCTTAGAGAAAGCTACAGTTGTGGAATTATCACAATATAATTTTAGCGGACTCGAAATAGAGTCTACAATACCCAAAGATGAAACAAAATTCTACAACCATATTGATTGACAAGCTGCCTCATAGCACACCATATACTCTGCCTCTATGGTAGAGGATGTTGTGAGTGTCTGTTTAACACTTTTCCATGATACAGCTCCTCCAACCATCATAAAAATGTAGCCTGAAGTGGACTTTTTATTATCCATACATCCTGCATAATCAGCATCACTGAACCTAACTATATCAAGAGTGTTAGTTCACCAATAAGTCGACAAATAATCTTTGGTACCCTGAAGATACCTCATGACTTTCTTAGCTGCTTTCCAATGGCTAAGACCAGGGTCACTTAAGTATCTTCCCAACACATCTACACTAAAAGCAATATCAGGGCGTGTGTATACTTGAGCATACATCAGACTGCCTACAAGTGACGCATAAGGAACGACCTTCATTTCATCTCTCTCTTTATCATTTTGTGGACATTGGGCCTT
>JANSVA010000005.1:34834008-34844215 GCA_025504915.1 Erythroxylum reticulatum | reverse complement strand
CATATACATCTAAACATGTACAAGATAAATATGCCTTTTAAATAATTTGTCACTAAACTACAACCAAAGCGATTGGCCATAGAGCATAAACCAACACTAGCTTCACCTTAAATAATCAACTGGCGTATCACAAGGTTTGAAGTACTGCCCTCGTGAAATATGATGAAGATTAAGCTGACACATCGGACGATTGATTGATTGATTTGTCAGAGCACGCATGTACGCATACTCGAGATTCATATTTCCCCGCCAAAAACTGGGCATCCGGTATCATACTTTACGTGCATCTTTAAGCTTCGGTCAACCTTAGGAAGCAAGAGAGAGGGTAGGAATGAAATGACTGTTATCATTGGAAAACAAACACTTTAGGCAACGCCAAAACTTCAATTACGTTATATTCTGCTTAGGGCATACACAGACACGGCTGTCCTCTAGAGTTATCAAAGTACCCATGCCATACAGCAACTTTCTCCATTAAGGGCTTCGAATGGTGGGTACAATGACCAAAATAAATAAAAAATATGAATAATCTTTTCACACAACAGAATCTCACGGAAGTTTAACTGTCTTTAAGACATCCATCAATCATACAATTACGAAATGAGTATAAAATGTCACTTGGATTCCACAAAACAAAAATAATATAAGAAAACAAAAACAAGACTAAAACACAAAGTCTTAGACATGAAGCCTACTGTACGCTTCTTATGCAATCTTAAGGACTCACCATAGAGTGGAACATATTCAATACTACCTGGCTTTTGTGCCCCATACTAACGTGTGCAACACTTGCTTTTATCTCAACCATAGTTTCTTTACAAAAACAGCTGCAGACTCTTGAAACTTTGAATTAGAAGGTCTTGTTCTTCCTCACGATTCTGATTCCGTACAGATTAGGAGCAAAAACACGAATACGCCATGTGGTTTTTCTTCAAGATGTAGGGTGAAAAATGATCGGTGACAGGAGCTGAGGAACCTGGAATTTCAGCTGGGACAAGTATCTGGGTCTTACCCGATGCTATTCTCTTGCCAGCAACATTGGCATAGAATAAACCTGAGATGGCTGGGACAAAAACATCACTTTGAGAACAAAGGTAGAAATCAATAACCTTTTCAATCTCCGAATCTTCTGACTCCAGGAACTTTGACTTCTTTTCTGCAGATATTATGCTTTCCTGCAATAAACACTTTGTTAGCTTCACGGTTATTAGGAAAACCGAAAGGTTTTCAACTAGACAAGTCAGCTAGTGATGATGACAGATTCATATAATCCCCTGGATTCTTCCATTAGAAAAATCATCTCAAGATCCATTTACTAATCACATATCAAACTTCATCAAAACATTACCCATGACCAGTTGAACAATAACCACAAGGAACGGTTAAAAGAAATGATGCTTTACCTTTGTGTAAGTTTTGGGGAATATATCCTTCAGAACGTCAAGGTTGTCATCCCACCTAGACTGAGTCAAGTAGACCGTGGTATCCTTGTCAAACCCAATCTTCCTCAAAAATATAGCAATCTCCTGTGCATTATAACAACTTTTTGCTCGACTTGCCCCAGTTTGGTGGCAGCCCTTCTTTTCTAGCATCTCAACTCTCAAGTCAACAGCCACAAAACGACCATCAGACTTACGACTCAAAGTTTTTAGCCGCTCAACCATTGAGGCAACCACTTCATTAACCTCTGGCTGCAACTCTAAAGCTCCATACATTGCCAAACATAAAACTGATTCGCCACCACTAGTTTGTATGGTCTTCCTCATATTTACCGAGGGGAAATAAGTAGCCAGTCTAATGTTGCCCTTTGTTCTAAATATTGGCTCAATTTGTTCTACAATGTAATCTTCTGTTACTCGATTGGGGACCTTGACAACAGAAAAACTTCTAATTGATATGTCATCAGGAAGATCTTTAATTACTTTCACTGAACCATCCAGGCTTCTGACAAATTTCCCAACATCGTATATTTCTTCAAACTTCCTGAAATTTTCAGTTCTGTTAATATCTACACAAAAACTTCATATCAAACAAATAGTTGATCCAAACTTGAATTAGACTATTTAGGTTTCCTCGATCATTTATTTGTCAAGAGTATTACTAAAAAGGGCTTGTGCTGGCTGATTTAGGACTGCCAATATAGGTATGCACTATAAGTATGGTTAAATCTTGCTGGCAAGCCTTTGAGAGTAAATAAAACGTCAATAAATGAAATGTATTCCTCAGTCACAAAATGATAATATATCTAGATATTTCCGAAAAATAAGTTGTTGAATAATCATTCCATATATTTCTTTAAGCCAATGGAAAGATTTAGATGTTAGGAAGTCACAACTTGCACTTTTTTTTGTCTGATAGGAATGAAGTCAAGGAAGAGGCAAAAGACGCAATAAAAATTGCAGCAGTAGTATGATAAAAGACAGAGGATGGATTCTTTGATGCAGCAGCATAAAAGCAAGTATTGTAACCATAGAGAAACCAACCAAATCCAAAAGACAAGAGAAGGAACATGGACACTGATGTTTGGCTTCAGAAATGTATTAACAAAGAAGATCAATTAGTAAATGCTAGTGAGAGCAGATCATGTACCTCTCATCACCTGGCCTGGTTCCTCTTATGTCCGGGAGCACAAGAGTTGCCCCTAGATGTTGTGCTACTACCACTGCATCGGCAATCTACAGAATGCAGTCACCAGAAACTAGATTAGACAAGGAACAAGAAACAAGACTTTACAATTAGGTAAGCATGGAAATGAATCAAAAGTGAACTAGTAATTAACCAAAAGCCTCTCAATGCAATACAAAGAACAAATAATAGCCATTAGAGTGAGAGAGTCAATTTAGACCGCTCATCGAGCGACAGCTATAGAGAAACTATGACATTTTCTAAAAGCAAGGCAAACTTCCAATCAATTACTCAAGCACATACGAACAGGAGCAACATGATGTCAGTTCAGACGTTATAGCACGAGAGGAAGGCTAATTAATTTAGGACAAATAGAACATGTGTTAAACTAGTAGGTAGAACTCACAAAATCTTAAAGAATTTGGCTGATTGAATTTCAAGTTTGATATGACTGAAAATTTAGGCTTTTAAGGGCTAGAAACTCAGGCTAAAAGTATTGGAATTTTAGTGAGTAAAACAAGCAATAGAAGGTAAGGAATTAAGAATCACTCCTAAAGCTAAGAGTCACACTTTCTAACTGAAAGCCCAAGTTTGTAGAGAAAATTTACTTTATGAAAGGACTGATTATACGTCAATATAAAAAAATGCTTGGAACCCGTAATAGAAAAGAGATTCCCAACTAAAATATCCAAAATAGAATCAAATCATGTTCTAATATTTTTTTTTTCTTAAATAAGTTTAAGTCACAAACAATATACCTAACATATAATTACTCCATATCTAATAAGGAAAACTTAGCATAAAGTAAATTTCAGTCCTTCTCGTCACCTCAACTCCTACACTTCATTTCACCAAATTAAACTATTAATCTCTTTTGTAAACTATTAATCTCGTCACCTCTTGTAGTTATTTTGTAAACTATTAATCTCTTTTGCATCAATTCTCCCTGAATATTTTAAAGTCTTCCTCAACATAGAATGTGACAAATAATGATCAATTTTGGATTCAACTTCGTAAATTTAGATTATAAAACTCAAATGCTATCAAAAATTGATCTTCTTTTCCAATTGACAAGAAATTGTCAATATCCACTAGCTCTTGTAGCCAGAATTATTCATCGAGAACATCCTCTTTCTCCTATTGGAGAAGAGAATGCTTGGAATTTTCACAGGTGCAATCAGAGAATGTGTAACACCACATCTATGATATATAGTTAAGTCTACAACATTGAAAATAGGACTAGTTCCTATAACACTTGGTAATTCCAAAACATAAGCATTAACACTAATCTTTTTATAGGTCTTGTAAGGTCCATCGCTTCTTGAATAAAGTTTCTTATATTTGTCTGTTAGAAAATGTTCTAGACGAATCCTTACTATCATCATATCCCCTTCATTTCATTAGACCAAACAACAAGCTTGATCAATATGTTCTTTATAAGTCAAGTTGTTGGTTGTTATCTTTTGTTATACCTCATCAAAGATATCTCTCTTATGTTGTGCAAAACCTTTAGCTTCCATACCAACTCTTATTGTTTGTGGTAAAGGAATCAAATCAATAGGCCTCCTTGGTTGAACTTCAAAAATTATCTCAAAAGAATTCTTACAAGTTGACTTATTTATAGAACTATTCTATGCAAATGTAAGAAGAATTAGGTCCCAATTGTTCACAATATCCCGAAGCTTTTATTCACTAATCTTATTTGCTAATCAGATTGTGGATGAAAAGAACTTGAAAACTTAAGCTTAGTGTTCAATGCTTGTCATTGAGTTCTCCAAAAATAACTCTATAATTTTCACATCGCAATCAAAGATAATGGTTAAAGGCAATCTATGGAGACATACAAACTCTTTGAAGAAGAGTAGCAATGTGGATCATAAGTCTTGAGACATGGAATGAAATAATTCATCTTAGAAAACCTATCATCCACCACGAAATAAAATCATAGCCTCTTTAAAATTAGGCAATGCTAAGACAAAATCCGTACTTACCTCCTAGCATGGTTTACGCGATAAAATTATGCATATAGTAGAAATCCTTGCTTCTTTCCATTAGCTAACAACATATTTAATATTGTTGCATGATCTTAGGCATGTCCTTATTTAAAGAGGGCCTACAGAAAGCAGTCTTTAACTATTGATATGGTTTTATATCTTCCAAAGTGACCTGCTGCCGCTCCATGTAATTCCCAATCTCATTTTCCCTTATACTAATATTGGGTAGGCAAACTTGATTTTCTCTAATCATCATAGATCATAAATAAAAGGGAAGTGGTTGTCCCTTTGTCCAGTGCAATTTCCGAATAAATGATCCAAATATCGCAATTTGAGATATATTTTCTTTTTAGGTGATCAAATGCCACAATTTTTATTGCCAAAGCATTAAGGAAATGGTTCTTTCTACTCAACATATTTGTTGTCTCAACTCTTGCCAATGTTTAGTAACAAAGTTAAATTAAGTTGGTCCAAAATTTCACTTTATAAGACGTGCCTTGTGTTCAAGTTCTTTTAGAACTTGAAGTGTTTAAAAGATTCTTATCCAAATATAGAATAGACTCCTTATACAAGATATAATGACGCCAATACTAAAGGGAATGTATTACTATGAAAAATTCCTTATCATAGGTCCAATATCGTTATTTCTACACTTCTCATTGAAGTAAGCAATTAGGAGTCTTTCTTGGTTGAGCATATCTCTAGTTCCCAAATTAGACTCATCACAAGTAGTTTGAGCAATGTGAAAGTAAAACAGAAGATTCAATCATCCGTTTCTTGATTTCTTCAAAGGCTTTAGTTGTTATCTTTGCCCAAGTAAAACCAACGCTTCATCATACATCAGTTATAGGTACCATTATGGTACTAAAAATATATTACATGGTATCCTTGGATCCTATTAAATTTGGCCAATTTATTATAAATCCTTAAGAATGTAGCCAGGCCATGAAAACATTGTGTCTCATGCACATCCTTTTGGATAGACCAATCAAGCATAGTCTTAATTCTCTCGAGATCCATCTCTACTCCACAGAAGGATACAACAAAACCCAAAAATACAACACTTAGATGCATGAAGGAACACTTCTTTAAGTTGATATACAAACCTTTAATCTAGTACAAATGGGATTCCTAACTAAAATATCCAAAATAGAAATCATTCTTTAATAAGGATTCTTTATTCTTAAATAAGCTAAGTCCTAAATAAACTATGACAATATATTTTACATATTATTACTCCCTATCTAATAAGAAAAATAGCATAAACTAAATCTCAACCCTTGTTGCCTTGCTATCACCTCAATTCTCACTCTTCATTGCACCTAATCAAAGTTTGTGTGTGAATGACTTTCTCTCTTTTAGTTCTTTTATAAACGTTATTCTCTTTTCATCACTATCATCAATACATCAAAGGGTCACAAATTTAGACATACGGACTACCAATGAAAGACAAATGCAATACAATTCTTTTTTCCAAAATTGAAAGAAAAGACAATTATTACAAATGTTGATGGAGCACAAGTATGAAGTAGAGGAACAGAGAAGTAAAATACAAGAACAAAGGGGAATGAGGTAAGTTCATAGCAATTGAGAAGAGACCCTAGGAAAAAGTGAGGAACAGTTGAAGAATGGATGAAATGGGAGAAATATAGGAGAAATCTTGGGAAGGAGAGAAAGTCAAATGTCTCAAACCAACACAATCCCTGTACATGTCAAGAATTTGAGTTGTATGGAACAGTTATATTAATTACATAAAGCATAACATAACCTATAAAGCTGATCATAAATTTATAGTGAAAGGCCAAATGTAACTACATAGATTTAATAAATGATGACATGATCATAATACAGCCAACGACATGCTTGTACAATGTCGTGTGAGCATCTCAAGATGAACACAAAGAACAGATCCAACATTAACAAACTTTAGAAATCAGTAAAGAACCAACCAGTTGCATGATGCAAGACCACCTAATAAGAAATTTGGCCGAATACACCTAGGCATACACTATATATGTTTGTATGGTTTTTGGTCCTAAACTATTATAAATCCAGTTTCCATGTTAGAACATTATTATTGACTAACATATGTTTGAATTTCTTGCATGCTTTCATTTTTCCTTTTCCTAATTTTGTAATTCTTTATGCTGCTTTTCTGCTCCCTTCTCCTAAATAGTTGCTCCAGACTGTCCAATATCATTGCATTGTCTAGTGATTTTTCATGTTGACTGAGTACTTAGACTAAGTAAAGAAAGATAAACAGTACAGGAAATACTCCTCCTCTAATAATTTCTGTATCAAGACCCAGAATGAAGCTCCTAGGTTAATAAGCTTATATTCAAACACACACAATTAAGTGGAAACGATTATTCAAACATTATCCAACATTAGAAAGTTTTGCCAGCAAAAAGAACATAAAACAACCTACTGGTATGCCAAAAGAATTGCAACAGGAAGTTAATACTGTTTCTGAGTAATCTTTGTTTATTTAGCATGGAAGGCAATATAAAAACAACTAAAAGTTCCGATGGATTAAATGGTAGCTAAAAGTACCTGTGACACATGATACTCTGGGCCATTAGTTAACGAGAAAGTTACATACCCTTTTGATTTATCTACCTCATCTGTTGGCAAAGAAAAAATGACAGTAAGTACTGAATGAAAAGCATAAAGTGAAGCTGTAACCATTGGTGCATCAGTGAGTATGCGAAATGGTACATCCTTGTGCAAGAAACGGAGTTAAATTACCAAGATTTTGGTGATGTATTAACTAACCAGAATCGTATCTCGTCCAACATGGTTTTAGCTGCTCACCATCCACCACCCAAGGCCCATCACTTGTCTTAGAGAATGTAGCAAGCCCTTGCTTTGAGACCTTACCGCCATGAAACTCAAGGTCCCTTACTTCTTCTGGAAATTTTTCCTTCATAAATTTAAAAATGCGAAAATATAAAACAGAAAGAATGGAATATAAAGAGGGGAAAAAAGATGGGGGAAAGGAAACGATAGAACTGGAAGTGTAATATAATCAATAAATTTCTTAATGAGTTGCCTAATACTAACCAAAGAACATTTTTTCCAACTGGAGATGGCAAAACATGAGGACAAAACATGAAGTTTATATCCCGCTTTATCATGCAAAAATAACCAGTAACTAGGTCAGCCTATGCGATTGGAAAGAGTTCATTTATTTCGCTCATGCTCAATCCACAAACTGAACCAGCCATCCTAATGTCTCATTCAGCTAAGACAGCAAATATAATATATGGACTGATTAGAACAATATATTCTACTTAAAGATCTTAGTCTATCACACAAGCAAATACATTATGACAACTAGTTAAGACTACCTTCCTCTTTCAAAAGAAGAGAAATTAATAAAGCTACGGCCATTGAATAAAAGCAACGTTGGGGATCTTATCCGTAAGAAACCAATAATGCTGGCAATAGATAACACATAAGAATGTAATCTTTGAAGTTTTAAATTGGGGGACAAAAAAAAAAGGTATAACAGAAACTGATGTTGAATTGTAAGAGGGACTTTCGAGATCTAAGCACTTAAAATGGAAAAGAATGCCAGACAAGGAAACATACTTCAATGGGTTCAAGGTAATCTCTCTTGATCATGTCCCCAAGCATCACGAACATAGTTACTGTTAATATCCCAGCAACCACTTGCCTCAAATCCACACCCATTTTGCCTGCTTTCTATCTTACAGCCTCAAGCTTCCTCTCTATATCAATATAAGCAAAAAAGTTAGGAACCCACCAAGGAGAAACAGCTCAAACGTCAATGAAGAGAGAGAAATAGCGGTTTCGCAAAGCAAAGTTTTGATCTTTGAGTGAGGCGTGACAGAAGGGGCCAGTGTTGAAAGCTTAGAGCTTTGTGAGGTAATAAATAGACTCAGAGAAATGTAGATGAAGTGGAAAGTTTAACAAAGACTGGGTTAGAGCAGACAACCTACCTCATTAGAGTTATGTATAAAACACAGACTCGCATTTGTTACATTTTTAACACCTAGGAGCCTCGACACAGTCCCGTCACCGACACTTGTGTCAGAAAATGATAGCCCAACCTAAATTCTCGCCATTATTTTGCTACTTCATATCTTTGATATTCGCCTAAAAAATATATAAAAATACGTCGGAAAAGAATCTAGCGCCAAGGGTACCAGTTACCGTTGGTATGTCAATGGTTACGACTTAGGAGTCTTCAGTATTATATTTATATGTTCATTTTCATAAAAATCAAACCAAGGCTTTGTAACTTGTTTTAATCATCAGACTTGCCAACAACTCGCATCTAAACTTTATATTATAAGTTGCCTGTAATCTTTACCCATAAACTCTCCTCGACTTAGGCTTATTTTAAAATTTCAAGGAAAAACAAAACTATTTGAGTGTCACTAATTCCCATAATCAAATTTACTTATTCTTCTAAATTATAATAACCGCAAACTTCGTTACCGCATTATTGTGGCGCAACAAGACGGGGATTGTCGTTAGACTGGAAACTCTTTCCAAGGATGGAACCTACTATTCCACTTGTTAGCAGAAGGTACCAACTTCGCATATTCCTAAAAAAGTTTGTTATAACTAATTCCATACTTAATATAAATTAGTTCAGGAAATCTTTCAACATTTTAAAATTATTGGAGATAGCTGAAAAAAAAGGAAGAGACTTACAGAGATCTGAAACAGTTTCTTGACACAATTTTTCTTAACCCGATTTCATCAGAACGGAGAATAAGACAAGTCTCGTAAAGTTGCTATTTTGTATTAATCAGTCTCATTCTGTTAGTAAAACTAATAGCATTTAATTTGTAGTATTCCTCTACTTAAATAGCATTCAGTTTCAAGGATTTAGTAGCAGTTCTCGAAACTTACCTTGGATCATTTTTGCCTCAACTCAACTTGACTGAAAAAAACACAAACCGGCCACTTTTGTTATAAATAAACAATGAATGCCCTCAACTCCATATTCCTGTTTCAGAAAGAGAAGGCATGACAAGACATTCAATCACATGCCTGACTCCTGAAATTTGCTCCTTGTAGCTATTCCACATCCTCAAGAAATGCTATCGAGAAACAAAGTCGTACCCTTTTGGTTTGAGTAACTAATCTAGGAAATAAGTTGGGTTTCTTGGATGAATAATTTGCCCACTCTTGTGTATCATAAGGCTCCATTCTTTCTGTGTAGCAAAAATCTTAATGTTGACCTACTTAAAGTGCTCAATCTGTGATATTGATGTTGCTCTCTTCATGTTTTCCTTTCGAGTAAGTTAAACCAGTCTTGACTATATATATATAAAAAAGGAGTAATAATATAGTGAATCGATTCATTTTCTTAAAAATAAAATTTAAGTAGGATAAATATATATGTTCCTGGTCTGATTTTAGTGCACATGAAAATCATTTTAAATACATAAGAGGGCTGTTTATCACTTCATTTAATGGTACAGAAATTGCAATTCTATATTAGAATGAAAATATTGCAATCCTAATACGAATAATAATTTTTATTGAAAATTGTTGCATATAGTTCGAATCCTAAAACTATGGGTCAGCCTAACGTGTTGTTTGACTTA
>JANSVA010000005.1:34800604-34813157 GCA_025504915.1 Erythroxylum reticulatum | reverse complement strand
TTATCATATCTATTGATCCTATGAAATATGCAAAATATGTTTAATGCTTCTAAAAAATGTTGATTTTCCATAATTATTTTATTTTATTAGCTAATTGTCATCACACTTTATAAGTGTATTATGATATGTTTGTGAATTGCAATTAAATAATACATTGTCTACAGGTATAAAATTCTTGTGATACATGAATAATTATTAAAATTAATGATACACTAAAAAATAAAGAATTATTAAATAAATAAAATTCATAAATAATATTGAATAGTTATTAAACAAATAAGATTAAAAAATTTGTATTTTAAAAAATAATTATTAAAATTATTAAATTAATATGATTTTTGAAAAATGGAAAAAAATAATACAAATAATAATAAAAACATTGCGGAAGACATTCCATGACGTTTTTAAAAATGTCACGAAAGACATTCCACGACATTTCTAAAAAAACGTCATGGATTCCATCACATTTTGCGACGTTTTAAAAACGTCGCGGAATGTTAGAGATTCTAACTTTTAGTGACATTTTTATAAACATCACGAAATGTCAATGTTTTCTGTGATGTTTTACATAAAACGCCACAGAAACCTTTTGCCCACATCACATTTTGCGATGTTTTTGTGAACATCGCAGAATATATTCTGTGACATTTTTGGACATTCTGTGACGTTTTAAAAATGTCGCAAAATGCCTTGTTTTTCTGTAGTGTTTTCGGGTATGTATTCTTATACAAATATCTTGACCATTCAAATATTATAGATTGTATATAACTAGTTTGCAATCAGGTTTATACCTTAAGTAAGCTTGATTTAATCCAAATTCATCAATAATAAATTCACCAAACTTTTCTAGCAATATATATTCATACAATTACCCAGTTCTCATTCATAATTACCTCATGTTCTTTAATGCTCATTCATTCATGCCTAATACACATTACTCATATTCTTAAGATCATGTTTGCATTCATAAGAACACCTTTATTCCTTTATCACATCATAATTTCTAGATTTTGATACATTGACATCAACACAGTACATTCTTTAAGTTATGACATCAATTAATAACCTAAACTTATCAAGCTCTTATCAAATTAATCAAGCCACAATCTAGGTTCATTCCAAGCCTTAATCAAGTCCAAGTACATGAATTTAGAGTGGCTTTTCCTCATCTGGTTCAACATGTACACAAAGTAGGAATTAACAATCTAGAACTAGGCCCACGATCATGGGACCATGCCACGATCGTGACATAAAGCAAGTAAACAGGTCACGATTGTGCACTATCTTTGTTTCCTTAATTCTTCATGAAATTCTCATACTTAGAGACATCACTACCACTTGATTTTTTTCATAATTCATGTCCTATAAAGCTACTTCATTTCATGCTAGTCTAGCTTCCATATTGCTTATATTAAATCTCACAAAAATCTTCTCATTTGTTTCACTACCATTCACTTTATGCCATCATACATGCAGTCCTAACTTTTCTAGATTTGAAAACACTTCACTAACAACTATCTTTAGCATGAATTCATCATCAATTATACTTCAAATCCCAACTTAAATCATCCATATAACAGACTATAAACTACTGTTGTCTTGCATCCAAAAACAAAACAGAAGGTACCCCTTTCATTCATCAATTTCCAGCATAATTTCAACACCAATACCACATTCAATCTATCCTTAATCAGTCATTATAGTTTCTGCTAACACATGCCACAATAGATCAGTACTTTATTACTTATTTAGCTCAAATGTCACTTCAATGTATTAAACCTGTTTTTCCTACACATGCAAGATCATCTTAGGAATAATGAGAGAATAAGATGAGTTTTAGCAGAGATAAGAAGAAGACATCATAATATAGCTATCTTTTTGAAGAAATTGACAAGGGTTTTGAGGTGGAAATGGACATAATTTAGAGCAGAAACTCAATATGTGTGGGAGAAGTGAGTTTCGGCAATGAGAAAAAGAAGGAGAAGAGAGTTACAACAGAATACCATGAAGATGATGCTGGAAGTGTCTATGTTGTTTGGTGTAACTGTAAGATTAGTTGAAGGACACTTATCAAGTGTCTAAGCCAGATATATGTCCATTCCTTAAGTTGCCAAATGTCACCTAGTTGTTTTGCCACTTGTCATTCAGTTCTTTAATCCATTTATCACTTAAGTCTACTGCCATATGTCACTAATTTTATAGGCTGAGTCTTCCTAAATTTCCACATGTCAATTGTTTTATTACTTGAAATTTTTTCTTAGGCTAAATGTACATTTTAATTCATCAATCTTCTAATTGTGACAAATAACTCCAAATTACCAATTTTAATCTACAAGATATTAGAAATGAATAATCATGTCACAATTATTTAGAAACTTTCATACCTTAACTTGTCAATTGAGTGCAATTTTTCTAAATCATAGGTGTATGCTCATATTATGCATGTGAATGAAATCATAAAATCATATCCTAAGTGCACCAATTTCATTCTAATATGATGTAATTCACGTGACTAAGTAATTTAACACTCTAACTCTCAGTAGTTTTAGAAATTGACCATTACAATTCTCCCCTCCTTAACAAATTTCGTCCTCGAAATTCTTACCTGATTGATCAAATGGATGGGGGTACTATTTCTTCATGTTCTCCTTAGTCTCCTTTGTAGCTTCCTCTCTCGAATAATTTCTCCAAAGGAATTTAACCAAAGGAATTACTTAGTTTCTTAATTGCTTAGTCGAATATCCAACTATTTTAATTAGTTCTTCTATATAACTCAAGTTGGTTGTAATCTCAACCTCTGTGCCGGTAATATATATGTTGGATCTAACTGATATCTCTTGAGCATACTAACATGAAATACATTATACATCTGAGACATTTCTGGCGATAATGCTAATTTGTAAGCTAATGGTCTAACTCTCAGTAATCTCATAAGGATCGATATATCTATGGTTTAACTTTATCAACGGTATCTTGAATCAGCTCTGGCCCTTCAACAATCCTTAGGCCTTCTTTATCCTAGTACAAAGGTGCTCAAAACCTTTGCCATATAACGCCTCATAAGGAGCCATTCAGTGATAATGATTATCATAATACTACTACGATAATGATTATTGTATGAAAATTCAATGAGAACTACATACTCATCCCATGCTCCTTGAAACTTCAAAACATAAGCCCTAAGCATATCCTCAATAGTATGAATAGTCCTCTCTTCTATATGTCTGAGGATGAAATATTGTACTAAAATTTAACTTTGTATCCAATGCTGTGTGTAGGTTGCCCCAAAATCAAAAAGTAAATCTAGGATCTCAATTTGATATAATAGACACTGGGACCCCATGTAACCTCACTATCTCATTTACATATCTCCGAGCTAACTGATCTAGTGTGTTATTCTCTCTAATAGGTAAGAAATGAGTTGATTTTGTTAATCTATCAATAATGACCCATATGGCATCATGCTGCCTCAAATTTATCGACAAACCCATAATAAAATCCATTGTAACCCTTTCCCATTTACACTCTGTAATTGGTAATGACTATAATTTCCCAAGTAGTGCCTGATGATCTACCTTAACTTGTTAGTATGTCAAACACCTGGCAACATACTCAGCCATTTGCTTCTTCATCCCTGGCCACCAAAAATGTTATTTCATAGTATCGTACATCTTGGTAGTACCAGGATGCATAACATAGGCTGCTATGTGTGCTTCCTCCACAATTTTCTTTATCAAACCATCAACATCTGGTAAACATAATCTTTGATTTAACCACAATGTATTATCTCTCAAGTCAAACTCAGAACTTTGATTCTGTTTTAGCTTCTCTACAATCATCACTACTTCTGGGTCTTTGCTTTGAGCTATTATGATCCTTTCATGTAACACCGATCTAAGCTTCAACGTAGCTAACAATGCTTCATTCTATCCCAAACTTAGCTCACCATTCAGTGCTCATAGTTGAACTAGATTTGGTAACCTCGATGCTTGAATTTGTGTTACATTGTTATTAGATTTCTTGCTTAATGCATCAGCTGTAACATTAGCCTTACCTGGATGATACTCTATCTTGCAATCATAATCCTTAAGCAACTCAATCCACCTCCTTTGTCTCATATTAAGTTCCTTTTGACTCAACAAATATGTTAAGCTTTGATGATCCATAAAAATCTAAAATGTTCCATCATATAAATAATGTCTCCAAATTTTCAAAGCAAACACTACTGCAGCAAGCTCTAAATCATGAACTGGATAATTGAACTCATGAGGCCTTAGCTGTCTCGAAGCAAAAGCAATCACTCTACCATACTGCATCAAAACAAACCCTAACCCCTGGTGTGAAGCATCACTGTATATAACATATCCTCCAGATCTAGATGGAACAGCCAACACCGGTGCCATAGTTAATCAATGATTTAAGTCATCAAAGCTCCTTTGACATTTATCAGTCCATCGAAAAGGGACACTCTTCCTCATAAGCTTTGTCAAAGGGGCCGAGATAAATGAAAACCCCACAACAAACCTCCTGTAATAACCTATTAGCCTAAGAAGACTTCAAATCTCTGACACATTTCTAGATGCTTCCTATTTCATCACGACCTCAACTTTCTTTGGGTCTATTTGTATACCCTGTCCAGACACTAGATGACCCAAGAACACCATCTGATCAAGCCAGAGTTCACATTTACTAAACTTGGCGTACGATTTCTTCTCTCTCATTATTTGTAAAATTAACCTCAAATGCTTAGAATGTTCCTCTCTACTCCTCGAATACAACAAGATATCATCTATGAATACAATAATAAAGCGAGCTAAGTAAGGTCAGAATAGTTTATTCATCAATGCCATAGAGGCCATCGGAGCATTCATCAATTCAAAAGACATCAACAAAAACTCGAAGTGTCTATATCTGGTTCTAAATGCACTCTTTGGTACATCAACTTCTACTATTTTTAATTGATAATACCCTGACCTCAAATCAAGTTTAGTAAACATCTGAGCTCCCTATAACTGATTGAGTAAATAATCTATTCTCTGTAGGTAATACTTATTTTTCATTGTCACCTGATTTAATTGCCTATAATCATTGTATAATCTCAAAGTCCCATCCTTTTTCTTCACAAATAAAATTGGAGCTCCTCAAGGTGACATATTGGGTCTGATAAAACCTTTATCTAACAACTCCTACAACTGAATCTTAAGTTCCATAAATGTCATCCTATAAGGAGGAATAGATAGGAGTAGTACTTGGGATAAGGTCAACGGTGAACTCTGTTTCCCTATCTGGTGGTAATCTTGGTAATTTAATAGGAAAACATCTAAAAAATTTCTATCAATAGGAATATCCTATAATGTCTTCTCAACTTGGGTATTAGTCACATAGGTTAAATAAGCCTCACATCCACTTCAAATTAGTCTAAAAGCACTCATTAATGAAATCAATATGGCTGGCACTGCTTGACTAACACCTCGAAATATCACCCTTGGTTGAGTAGGAGATTCAAAAATAACTTCCTTAGTATAATAATTCATCACAACCCTATGAACAGTAAGTCAATCCATACCTAAAATAAGGTCTATCTCTTTCAATTGCAGTACTATCAAATCAACTTTTAACTCAACCTGGTTAGCCTGAATAATATAACCTTTACATACTTCTCCAATAACCTTTACATACTTCTCCAATCATTGTAGTAACCTACTGTAGTTCTAACCTCTATGCCAAATTTAGATATCTCTCTCTCATATTGCAATTTAGATGCTAGATGAGGGGTAATAAATGAATTTGTAGATTTGGGATCTAACAATGTAAATGCCTTAAAATTAAAGGTATGTATCACACTTGCAACAACATATGGGGAATTATGTGCCTCCTTTCTTGTAAAAACAAAGATCCTGGCCTGGGACGGTGGTTGGTTACTCTATACCTCAGTCCTAACACTAGGACTTGTTGAATTAGCTTTACCTCTACCTTGGCTTCTCTATCCTGCTCCACTGGCTCTGCTCTGTTGGATAGTCATCTCCGTCACTGATCCTCCTCTCACTCCAGACTGTGCTCCTAAAGTTGCTAGACAGTCTCTAATCTGATGCTCTAAGGAGCTACATCGCAAACAAGCTCCTGATACCTTCCATCATATTCCACCATGGCTTTTTCCATAGTATTCAAATCTGCTTTATTAATCTACCATAAGTCTGTCCTCTAGATGCCTGACCTTTACCACCACCAGAATGAACAGAACCGCTTCTAGGTTTAAACTCTGACTACCTTGATCTCAACTATGATCGCGATGATCTATTTTGGCATTTACCAAATTTCCTGCCAAAGTCAGCTTGAAACTCACTATGCCTCTTAATCCTAAAGTCTTGTCTATAATCTCCTTATTCATCCTTCAGTAACTGCTCAATCTAAATCGAAGTAGCTTATAACTCAGTAAAACTATTCATATTTATAATAGCCAACCTTGTCGTAATCTCCATATTCAATCTATCATTAAACCACCTACATTTATCTTCCTTAGTCAAGATTAGAGTAGTAGCATACCTCAATAGTTCATTGAACCGTACCTTATACTCAGTTGCTGTTAGATTTCCCTGTTTTAGATCGATGAATTCCTTTATCTTTCTATCAAAATAGATCTTTGGTGTGTAATTATCCTTAAAGGCCTTCAAGAAGTCCCCCCATGTCAGTTTACAAGGTCGGGCGGAACTACTTGAAACTGTCTTCCACTACTGATAAGATGAACTTTGAAGTAAGAGACTGCGTAGTCAAACCTCTCTTCATGCTCATAGTCCATTTGATTAAATACTCTCTTTATTCTATCCAACCAACCTCTGACTCGGCAGGGTTTGTACTTCCATAAAAAGTCTACAACCTCCTGCTTCTTAAGTTTATCATACCTCCTTTCTCTCCTCTCAGGAACTCCCTGAGGCATTTGTTCAGATTGGGGTATAAGGGACTCTCTATTAGTTCCTATTGACTCAAGATCAACTGATTCTGTGATACAGTCTTCTATACTAAATGACCTATAACAAACAATAATAATGATCACTATATGGGTCTCTTTATATGTGCTATGTTGAAATGCTTATATATGTCCTTAAGGATGCCAAACTATGCTTTAATACTAAAACTGTAACATAACACTCCTATAGAGCATAAGCCCAAACATACCAGATGATATTCGAGAACATACTCTATGAAAATGGTACATTAGGACAATCAAACTAACTCATTAGAGGCATCAAACATATCATAAGCATTTTGAATGTTAATTTCTTCCCATTTCATTCGCAAACATAAAAGTAAATGTTTCATTACAATTTAGAATCCACAAATAGAATACACAACATTTTCATGAGTTCAATCTCAGTACCAAAAATATAACATGAAATGGGATGCTATTATGTAAGAATCTAACTAGACTTCTCAGATTCAACTGATCAGACCTTTGAGCCATTTTTGTCCATAAAATGCAAGTACTAAACTTTTACTATATCACTTTAGTAGCTAGAACTCCCTTGAACTTGAAAAACAACATTGCAATTTTTATAAGTTTGTAAACTCAATGAGTAAACTATCATCGATATATTTACTGAAGTCAGATCACAAAAACAAGTATATCAAAGTTAT
This sequence comes from Erythroxylum reticulatum, assembly GCA_025504915.1. Taxonomy (NCBI): domain Eukaryota; kingdom Viridiplantae; phylum Streptophyta; class Magnoliopsida; order Malpighiales; family Erythroxylaceae; genus Erythroxylum; species Erythroxylum reticulatum. Next base: position 34,805,525 of record JANSVA010000005.1, on the reverse strand, counting down.
CATACTTTCACAAGCATATTATGTAAGCTAGCATTGCATATCACAACACATCCTCATTAACTTCAACTATAATTCATTATTTCAAAAAATTCAATAATTCATTTCAATTCAATCATTTGATACATGTAGGTATGTATATGCAAATGCATATGTGTTTTCCTTCTAATTTTGTTTTGTTGTGACGAAGTGCCTATCAACTCAATTTACTGTCCCGTATTAATTGTGGATACCAAGATCATTTCTGCCCCTATCTATTTTGGATACCGAGTCTATATTATCTGAGCCTGAGGCTCTATTTCATTATCCTAAGCTCAAAGCTCTTTTCTGCACATCAATCATTCTGGTTACAACTCCTTTATCTGTTCATGCATTTCAATGGGATGAGATGCCTTATTTCATATGATATGTTTTCATTTCATTTCATTTCTGTGTACTTATGCCATATATATCAAACTCCTTGGATCTAAGTACGACATTTATCAATTAGTTGTACACACATTCCATATTAAACATATAATTCATACAGAAGCACATATAAATGAGTTTACAAATCTAAATTAACTCACATTATGCTTTAGAAAAGCTATTACCTTAATGTTCTGACAATGTTTGGATGTTGATGATCACCTTGTGCATCTATCGTCATGCAATACACACATAGTTCACAAATCACTATTTTTTTAAAAAATTATATGAATATGCAATCATTCACATGCATATGTGTCATATGTTAATGCATGCTTAATTGACTTTTTGGGTATGTATTCTTATACAAATATCTTGACCATTCAAACATTATAGCTTGTATACAACTAGTTTGTAATCAGGTTTATACCTTAAGTAAGCTTTATTAACTCCAAATTCATCAATAATACATTTAACAAACTTTTCTAGCAATATATATTCATACAATTACCCAATTTTCATTCATAATTACCTTATGTTCTTTAATGCTCATTCATTCATGCCTAATACACATTACCCATATCCTTAAGATCATGTTTGCATTCATAAGAACACCTTTATTCCTTTATCACATCATAATTTCCAGATTTAGATACAATGACATCAATACAGTACATTCTTTAAGTTATGACATTAATTAACAACCTAAATTTATCATGCTCTTAACTAATTAATCAAGCCACAATCTAGGTTCATTCCAAGCCTTAATCAAGTCTGAGTAAACCAATTTGGAGTGACTTTTCCTCAACTAGTTCAACATGTACACAAAGCAGAAATTAACAATCCAGAACTAAGCCTACGATCGTGGGGGGGATCAGGCCACAATCGTGATAGAAAGCAAGTAAACAGGCCATGATTGTGCACTAAGAGCCACGATCGTGCACTGTCTTTCTTTCCTCAATTTTGCACAAGTTTCTCATACTTAGAGACATCACTACCACTTTAATTTTCCCATAATTCATTTCCTTCAAAACTACTTCATTTAATGCTAGTCTAGCTTCCATATTGGTTACATTAAATCTCACAAAAATCTGCTCATTTGTTTCACTACCATTCACTTTATACCATCATATATACAGTCCTAACTTTTCTATATTTGGAAACATTGCATTAACACCTATCTTTAGCAAGAATTCATCATCAATTATACTTCAAATTCCAAATTAAATCATCCATATAACAGCCCATAAATTACTACTGTCATGCATATAAAAACGTAACAGAAGGTACCCCTTTCATTCAACATTTTCCAGCACAATTTCAACACCAATACCACATTCAATATATCCCTAATCAATCATCTTAATTTCTGCTAACACATGCCACAATAGATCAGTACTTTATTACTTATTAGCTCAAATGCCACCACAATGTATCAAGCCTACTTTGCCTCACATGCATGCAAGATCATCTCAGGAACAATGAGGGAATAGGATGAATTTCATCAGAGACAAAAAGAAGACATCATAATATAAGTATCTTTCTGAAGAAATTGACAATGGTTTTGAGGTGGAAATGTACATAATTTGGAGCATAAACTTAAGATGTGAGGGAGAAGTGAGTTTCGGCAGTGAGAGGAAGAATAAGGAAAGAGTTACAGTATAATACCTTAAAGATGATGCTGGAAGTGTCTATGTTGTTTAGTGTAGGTGTAAGATTAGTTGAAGGACACTTGTCAAGTGTCTAAGCTAACTACTTGTCCATTCTTTAAGCTGCCAAAGGCCACTTAGTTTTTTTGCCATTTGTCACTCAATTCTCTAAGCCATTTTTCACTCAAGTCTACTACCATATATCACTCATTTTATAGGCTTAGTCATCCTAAATTTCCACATGTCAATTGTCATGTTACTTGAAATTTATTTCCTAGGCTAAATGTACATTTTAATCCATCAATCTTTCAATTGCGACAAATAACTCCAAATTACTAATTATAATCCATCAATTCGTTTTTTTGGTAAATTAAAATACAAGACATTAGAAATGCACAATCATGTCACAATTATTTAGAAACTTTCCTACCCCGGAATATGTTAATTGAGTGTAATTTTTCTAAATCAAAATTCATATGTGTATGCTCATATTATGCATGTGAATGAAATCATCAAATCATATCCTAGGTGCACCAAATTCATTATAAGATGATGAAATTTATGTGACTAAGTAATCTAACACTCTAACTCTCATTAGTTTTGTAAACCGATTATTACATCTTGAGTCTTCTCTAAATCTTCTCTGTTTTCCACTCTTTGCCCCGAAACATTAGCAAACACATCAAGGCACCTAAAAAATATATAATTTAAGCTCAAAATCATGCTCTAACCCATAAAACACTTAAAACTTAAATATCTACTAACTAACACAATTCTAACCTAAACACACACTAAACAATCAAATTAACAACTAAATACAAACTAAACTACCCATAAAAACATGATGCAGTCTATAACTATGAGTACTCTAATCATAAATTAAACATCACGACCAACAAAACAATATGTGTTTCTCTTTCTCATTTTTTTCTTGTAAAAGGATTGTAAGGTTTGTAATCAATTTTACGTCAAACTAAACTTGTGACTTTTGAAGTAGGTAGTCGAAATCTTGACTTACTCTTTCATCTATTTAAAGTGTTCCTACTTGTACTAATCAAATTTACAACTTTAACAACTATGTTATTAAGAAAATTTTGAAATTAGGTTAGAAGTTATTGAGAAAATTGAACTAATTTTTTAAAAAAATATTGGAATAAAATTTCTATTCTTATTTCTAATTTTTATTGAACTTTTTGAATTATATTGTTCAATTTTTAGACCCTTTTGACTCTTATATTATTTCACTTCAGTTATATGTGCATTGAATGGGATCTTTTTACCTTAACTGTGTTTGTGATCAATATGCTAAGTTATGTGACAACTCTTTATCGATCTTATTTTATGTTAGTTATATTTGTTAATCATAAATTTATTATCCTTAGTTGTAATTGGTTCTTATTGGTCTTTAATGACACCTAAAAGGGGAGGGATGAATTGTGTTTTTACAAAATTTAAGAATTTTCTAACCAATGTATTAAATTAATAACAATCAATAAGGATAAGGAAATTGCTTAAGATAAATCAATCAAACAAATGAACATTGATTTTAAAAAGATAGGGAAGAGAGAATGTATAGTGGTTCAATAAAGAACCATTGTCTACGTCCACTCTTAAAACTCTTCTTAAAATGCCACAATAGTTCTTTTTTTAAGATGAAAAATAAACTTTGTATGATCTTTCTCGATAAGGATGAACCCTTTTATAATCTTCTTCTAAGGTAAAAAGAAGCCTTAGTCTCACTTGGATCACCTCTAAGTATAATACTATAATTTGCCAACCAAATATTACAACTCAAAATACCCCACTTTATCACTTGTTAACTTCAAAGAGGCTTTCTTACACAAAAATGAGGCAATAATGTTCAAATGATTAAAGATACTTGGAACTATGTGTGAGATACACCAAAATGTTCCTTGATGCTAAAATAACAAGAAAACACATATTTATAATGTTTTGAGACCACACTAACTATTAGAGTCAAGAACTAGCTATTATAATGACTATTTACTGAGCATTGATTGACTAGTATAATACATTGGTTGACGAGTATGCATTGAATGCATAGATTCACAAATCTTTAGGAGACTGGTCAGTTAGTAAACATATTGGTCAAACAATATGGTACATTAGTTCACCAATACTTTAATCAATATTATAATAAACTCTCGATGCATTAAATTTTAAAAAGCTAACCTATATTAGTCAACCACTAGCTCATATAGGTCTACTAATCCCCCAATAACATGATTTTAATAACTTCAAATGCTCAAATATTTTTTAATAAACACTTCTTAAAATATTCCTTAAAGAGTATTTAAAAAATCAAGAAGCCTTTCTTTTAAAAAATAAAAGCTTTAACACCTCTTGAGGAATGAAAAGACTTATGCAATCAAGTAAGATGAAATATTTATACATGGTGAGCCTTTAAGATTATCAAATTAGCAAAGTGAGATTACAACTAAAATATAAGATGTAAAATGACCTTGATGAGCCTTGATTTTCTTTTATTCTTGGTTTGATATTCATTTCAACAATTGTAAACTTTAACTTCTTTGTGTAAACAACAACAACAACAACAACAATAACAACATTTAGTGGAAGTCCCACTGAGACGTGAAGTCTGGGTAGTATGCAATTTTACCTCTACATAATAGAGATACTATTTCTAATAGACCCATATGTAATGCATTACGAAGATAATAAAAAATTATAAATGGATGTGAAAAAAAGAAGAAAGAAAAAAGAGAAAAATAAAAATAAAAATAACTAAATAAAATGAAATAAAATAATAATAATAATAATAATAATAGTAATAATAAAAATATAATAACCATATGGCCACGGCCAGTGCCACGGCCCCGATCTGG
>JANSVA010000005.1:34757434-34773146 GCA_025504915.1 Erythroxylum reticulatum | reverse complement strand
AGGAATTGGGAAACGTAAAAAAATCCATCATTAAGTATAAAGTTAAAATTTGAAAGCCCCGTTATTATTAAAACTATGGGTCCTAAAAGAAGTCCACCAAAGATTGCTACCGAGGAAGAGATTAAGAAGGAATTGGGAAACGTAAAAAAATCCATCATTAAGTATAAAGTTAAAATTTGAAAGCCCCGTTATTATTAAAACTATCCCTCCACCTTTTCCGAGTAGATTGACAAGACAAAACAAGGAGGAGAAGGATAAGGAGATATTGCAGGCTTTCCAAAAGGTGGAAGTCAATATACATTTGCTCGAGGTAATCAAGCCAGTACCAAGGTATGCCAAACTCCTCAAAGAACTATGTGCACATAAGAGGAAACTGAGGGGTGATGAGAAAGTAATGGTGGGTGAGAATGTGTTTGCGGTATTTAGAAAGAAGATGCCTCCAAAATGCCAAGATCCAGGTATATTTATCATTCCTTGCAAAATTGAGAATACTGTGATCAATAAAGCTATGTTGGATTTGGGTGCTTCCATTAATGTGATGCCTCTTTCGATTTATACTTCTTTGAATTTGGGTATATTGAAAGAAATGAGTGTAATCATACAACTGGCTGACCGCACTAATGCTTATCCTGATAGTGTGGTTGGGGATGTTTTGGTGCAGGTGAATAAGTTAGTATTTCATGCAGATTTCTGGGTAGTGGATATGAATGATGACACCTCATGTAATCTGATACCTATCTTATTGGAGAGACCGTTTCTTAATACAACTCAAATTAAGATAGATGTTTGTAAGGGCACCCTAACAATGGAGTTTGATGGGGAAGTGAATAATTTCAATATTTTTGATGCCACAAAACATCCTCCTGATGATCATTATGTTTTTTTTCTATTGATGTGATTGATCCATTGGTGCAGAGAATGTTTAAATTAAGTTACAGGGATCATTTCGAATTGGTTTTAACAGAGGATATCAAAGTAGAAGTCAACACTAATGTTGAGATGGGAGAAGAGCTTATGAAAATGACAGTCGCTTTGAACTCATTAGAAAGCTCTCCAAAAAGGTATGATTTGGCTTCTAAACAATTACCTGAAGTTCATTAGAAGTTGTTACCTTCTAATATGCAGACACCAGAATTGAAACTAAAGCCACTCCCTACATATCTGAAGTATGCCTATTTGGGAGATAAGTAGACTCTCCTAATTATCATTTCAGCAGAGTTAACTTCAAATCAAGAGGAGAGGGTGGTTCAAATGCTGAGAGAGCATAAGAAGGCCATTAGGTTGATTATCATAGATATCCAGAGGATAAGTCCTTCCATATGCATGCACCGTATTTTGTAGAAGGAGGATGCAAAATCCATATGGCAAGCTCAGTATAGATTGAATCCTCTAATGATGGAAGTTATGAAGAAGGAGGTGCTGAAACTTCTCGATGCTGGGGTTATCCACTAAATTTTCAATAGTAAGTGGGTAAGTCCTATACAGATGGTTCCAAAGAAGTTTGGAATCATTGTTGTGATAAACTAAGAAGGTGAGTTGGTTCCCACCCGAGTGTAAATCGGGTGGCAACTATGTATTGATTATAGAAAGTTAAATTTTGCTACTCGTAAAGACCACTTTCTCCTTCCTTTTATTGATCAGATGCTTGAGAGATTGTCTGGTTATGACTGTTATTGCTTTTTAGATGGCTTTTCAGGTTATCTTTAGATCCCAATTGTATTGGATGATTAGGAGAAGCCATATTTACATGCCCATTCGGTATATTTACCTACTGAAGGATGCCATTCGGATTATGTAGTGCACCTGTCACATTCCAAAAGTGTATGATAAGCATTTTTCCAAATATGTTGAGAAGATTATTGAAGTATTCACAGATGATTTTAGTGTGTATGGATCTTCTTTTGATGAATGTCTTGAGAATCTTACCATTGTCTTGGAATGATGTATAGAAACTAACCTAGTGTTGAACTGAGAAAAATGTCATTTTATTGTGATAAAGGTATAATTTTAGGCCATATGATAGCTAAGGGTATTGAAGTAGATAAGTCCAAAGTTGATCTTATTTATTCTTTACCTTACCCCTCTACCGTGAGGGAAGTGTGTTCTTTTTTTAGGCATGCAGGTTTTTATTGAAGGTTCATTGAGGGCTTTTCAAAGATAGCTGCACCACTATGCAAGCTTCTTCAACAAGATGGCTCCTTTGAGTTCGACGAAAAGTGCAAGGAACATTTAACAAACTTAAGGAGTTTTTGACATCCCCACCAATGATTCAACTACCATATTAGAACCTCCCCTTCAAGATCATGTGTGATGCGAGTAATTATGCAATGGGGTGATTCTAGGATAAAGAGTGGGCAAAGCTTTGCATGCCATCTTCCATGCTTTAAAGACTCTAAACCCGACTCAATTGAATTATTCCACTATTGAAAAAGAATTATTATCTATGGTTTTTTGGAAAATTTTTGACCGTATTTGCTTGGTGCTAAAGTGATTGTTTATTTTGACCATGTACTTTTATGATACTTACTTACAAAGAAAAAAGCAAAATCGAAGTTGATTAGATGAATTCTCCTCCTTCAAGAATTCAACTTGGAGATTAGAGATAAGAAAGGGGTAGAAAATATAGTGGCGGACTATCTCAGCTGTTTGATAAAGGAAGAAGATGATATCCCTCTATAAGAAACCTTTCTGAATGGTATGCAGACATTGTCAATTTTTTAGTTACTAACGAATTACCTGTTGGTTTGTCAAAGGCTCATAGGGATAAGCTACAGAGTGAAGGGAAGTATTATGTACGGGATGACTCGTAGCTTCGGAGGCACTGTGCAAATCAAGTTATTAGGAGGTGTGTACTGAAAAATGAATCATCATCAATTTTAGCCTTCTGCCATTCTGGAGAGCGGTTTCTACTAGCCAACATTGTTCAAATATGCATATACCTTTTGCAAATCCTATGATAGATGCCAACGTTAAGGTAACTTGTCCCATAAGGATCAATTGCCACAAACTCTTTTTCTTTTATATGAAAATTTTGACGTTTAGGGAATTGATTTGATAGGACCTTTCCATCCATCTTTTGGCTTTACTTATATATTACTTATAGTTGATTATGTTTCTACATAGGTAGAAGTCAAAGCCACAAGGACTAACGATGCAAAGGTTATTACAAATTTTGGTAAGGCTAAAATTCTTTCTAAGTTCGGGAGACCGAAAGCCAATGTTAGTGACAGAGGAACCCACTTCTGTAATAGGGTGATGGAAGCAATGTTCAGAAAATATCAAATCAAGCACAAGGTTTCTACTACTTACCATCCCCAAACCAAGGGGCAAGCTGAAGTCTCAAATCAAGAAATCAAGTTAATCCTGGAGAAAACTGTGCAACCCAATAAAAACGATTATAGTGTAAGATTGAAAGATGGACTATAGGACTACAAGATGGCTTACAAAACACCAATTGAGATGTCACTATATAGGCTACTTTTTGGGAAGCCATGCCATCTTCTGGTGGAATTACAACATAAGGCATACTGGGCTATTAGAAGATGCAATCTGAACTTAGATGAAACGAAAGTGCATAGGAACTTGCAGCTTTAAGAGTTGGAAGGGATGAGGAATGAGTCATATCAAAATGTAATGATATATAAGGAGAGGACGGAAACTTTTCATATCAAAAAGTGTTACTATATGATTCCAAACTCAAACTCTTTCTAGGTAAGTTGCATTCCCATTGGGTTGGTCCGTTTGTTATCACTCATGTCTTTCCTTTTAGTGCAGTGGATATAAAGAGCCTCAGAATTGTTAAGACATTTAGAGTGAACGGTCATCACTTGAAGCCGTGTTATGACAGGTTCCAAACAGAGGATTTGGACGTGTTGATGCTGGAGGATGTGAATGGTATCACTTAATGAGCACAACTGGAGGTTGAGCCAATGACATTAAACAAAGGTGTTGCTTAGGAGGTAACCAAAAGGGAGTTAATTTCTATCTTTTACATTTTTGCATTTGCTATTTTTGTTAACTGCTCCATTGTGTAATTACAAGGTAAGGAATATAAACTCATGCTACTCTAGAACAACTTTAGAAGAAATAACCAATTCTAAACTCATTCCAAACTCTATATTCTCATAAAAGAGGCAGTCATCCTTTTTGTGATATGGACTTGCAGTATTTCCCTAATCCAATAACAAACCTTGTAAGCAAGTTCATAACTATCCCTTCTTAAAGTTTTGAACAATCTATTATTTCTTTCCTTATAAATGGAGTTCACAGAACAAGTTATACAAAGAATTATATCTACGTGTTCTCTCCTTCTCTTACTATGAATCTTATAAGCCCATTAGAGTACATCTTGCCTCTCTTGGTAAGGGCAATAAAACTCCATCATATGCTACATCCTGTTTTAAATAACTTTGGTATGAACACATTGAAGAAATAGAGGACTGATGGATTCGGAGCTAAGATTGCATAGTATACAAAACTGATCATTAACACCATAAATCTTGTCTTTAATCTGTAGTATATGTCTTGCAGCTAAGCAAGTGACAAAAGATGCTTTAGGCATCTAAGTCCCTTTCCACACAATATTAAACCATTGAATTCTAGGTTGTTATTGCCTGACAGTAGTAAAACAAAATTGATTAGTAAATTCCCTACCTCCATTTGGCAACTAATATAGGCTACCACATCTTGAAGAATTGGGAGAGTAGTGAAGGATGTAGGATATGATCCTCTCACTACCCCTGAAGCCTATATCCTAACTTTCCTACTAAACTCCATCCTTAACTCAGGCTTGGATAGGAATTCTGGCATTCTAAGTTAGGATGACCTCCCTGAAGATTAGAGGGCTTTAAGTAGCCCAATTGACAAACCAAAACTAGGAAGTTTGCCTATCTCCTATATGAACTTTTATGAGGGTGTTAACAAATTGACTTTTCCTCAACATTTGAATGAAATACCAAGAGAACTTTCTCTTTTACTCAATCTACTAGAAACTAGAGGACTTAAGATATAATTCATTTATCCTTTTGGACCATAAGGACTCTTTATCAATAAACAATCGTTAAATTCTTTTATTTGTAAGCACAGTTTGACTCAATTGCATAAAAATGAGTCCCAAACCACCTTCCTACTTACTCTAACATACTTTATTCTATTTTATTTTAGCACCTTTGGAGTTAATAACACTCCCAATCCATAATAAATTATTAATGCATTTTTCTAGCTCCTTGTTGATCTTTTTTGGAAGGAATAATTATGAACTCCAATGTTTATGAATACTCCTTAAAACTGAAGAGATAAGAAGAAGTCTCCTTGCTCAAGACAAAGACTTATTCTACCAAGCATTGGTTATATTTTATACCTTTTCAAAAGTGTAAGACAATCTTGGTACTTTAGCTTATTGATGGATGAGAGGTCTTTTCGTATATGTTGTTTTTTGCATACAGTGAATATGAATGTGAGGATGGGTTAGAACTTATCAAAGAAACGATAGAAACAATCTAGGATAATATAATATAGGGAAGTGTAACATGTAAATTTGTTGAGAATTTTAAAGAAATTGCAAGATAATAGTGCATTCCTTACATAAAAAGTTATGCTTACATTATCCAAAAAGGTCTAATTTGAAATTCAAAACGCTTAAGTTTACAAGTAAGTAAGCTAACATATTTATTAGGTTAAAACAACAATATTCTCAGTGTAATTTTTTGTTGATAGATGAGAAATGGAAACTAGAAAATGAAATTTGTAAGAAGTTAAAGATGTTTAACATTAGTACTGAGTTGTTCTTTGATACAAAATATCCAACTTCTTATATTTGTTTTGATAATAAGTGTGAGATAAAGTTAACATTATTTGAATGAGTAATTTCTTCTAATAAAGTATTTCAAATAATGGTAGATAATATGATGATAAAATTTAATATTATTGGAATGAGATTATTTATAACATGAAAATGACAACCATTTTGGGTATAAGGTACAAGCTTATCATAATCAAATATTATTTTTGACAATTGTATAATGATCAAGTTTCGATGCATGTTGATATCATCATAAACTTTTGATATGATTTGTTTAATGATTGCCAAACAAGAATACTTAAAAGTTGGATCACAGCAGTTTAGTTTCAACTTCAGCTTTTATTGTTAGATCACCATCAAGAAAGAAAGTTATAAATTTGAGTTTTGATTAAAGGAACTCATAAAGTAGATAAAGGACAAGGATAGGATTTTATATAGTATAACAAAGTTGGACAATTATTTCAAAGTAGATACTTTCTTAACAACTGATGATTATTTTCATATATTAATTTCGTGGTAGTTGAATGGAGTTTAATATCCAATTATTCAAACAAATATTAGCCATTCTAGTATCTAAAATTTCTTCTAAATTTGATTTTAGTACTAGTGACTAATGTTGGGATTTTAAAGAAAAGAAGATGAATAAGATGGGATAAGATAAAGATTAAAGAATACGTAACACTCCAATACCTCCTTATTATTAAACTTGGTTGCCTTATATGGACAAATACAAAACACTAAAACCGATATTTTAGCCAACAAATTTCGCTTATGAGATAAGATTAAAGATAATCTAAGACTTATTTTAAGATAATCTAAGGCCTATTATAAAGGAATTTTGACAACTATAAGATTTTGAATTAATTGTAAACATTCCTTCTTAATTCAAAATTTCATGGATGGAGCACTTCTCTCCTAATCTTCAGAATATTATGTGAAGCACTTCTCTTCACCAATTAATGCATTTCTAATTGTCCCATCCCATTGATGCCCTTCTCATCAACCTGCAATTATTAGAGCACATCTCTCTAAGTACATCTTGGTGCACTTCTCACCAACTTTTCATTATTGAGCACTTCTCTCAACTAATTAAAAAAAAGTTTTTTTTCAGCCACTTCATGAGCTCTTATCTGATCGAATGTTTCCAAAGGTGGTAATTCCCTTTCATTTTTAACCCACTGCCACAAGCTAAGACCTTTTAAATTAGCTTTCATCTTAATAGGCCATACTAGATAATTTTCACCATTGAAACTTGGGGGTGAGATAAATATTGAATTGCTGACAGCCATGACAACTTTATCTTTGTATTTTCTCACTCAATCTCACAGTCTCTCAAAGATCTAAGTCTCTGATACCATGTTGGGATTTTAAAGAAAAGAAGATGAATAAGATGAGATAAGATAAAAGATTAAAGAATACGTAACACTCTCACACCTCCTTATTCTTAAACTTAGTTACCTTATATAGGCAAAATACAAAAAAGTAAAATAGATATTTCAGCCAACAAATCAGGCTTAAAAGATAAGATTAAAGATAATCTAAGACTTATTCTAAGATAATCTAAGACCTATTCTAAAGGAGTTTTAAGAACTATAAAATTTTGAATTAATTCTCAACAATAGTGAGTCCTCAATGTAGTCAACTTCATCAAAAAAATTTAGAAGTATTAATGTGTGTCAGAAGTTGGTTATGCATTAAAAATATTAAAGGTAAAATCATGTTTTCTTTCTTATACAAACATAAAATATATGCATGTACAGAAAATCATTCATTACTATGGAAATTTACTCGAAGAAATGTCTAATGATAAAGGTATTTATTAATAATCATGTATTTATTTAATCAATTTTTTGTATAATTGAGTATGATTTATATAACAAAATTTCAAACATAAAGGAAGTGGTACAAATTAATAGCAATTTAGACTATAAAAAACCGATGAGTAATTGTAAGTGGCATCGTGCCCTTCAACAAAATATGCAAGTTCAAGTAAAAATTTCAGCAAGATGGTAATTGTTATTTTTTAGACATTAGTAAATGGATTGTCACTGTGAGACAAAGCAAAGCAGTCGTGCAATATGTTTTTAAACAATACTTATATCAGCACTTTTTCATTCAAACATCAGCAAGAAATATAACAAGCTCATGTTTGAGATCGTGTTTAGTATTGTAATTTAAATATGTTTTTTGAAATTCTCGTGTTTGAAATTATATGCAACAATCTAAATTTAAATTTTTATCTAGAACGAACATGAACTATAACAAACTTATATTTGAGAGCATGTTCATTTTTATCAATCGAACTTTTCAGACCTATGTCAAAAGTTTGAGCGTGCTCAATCTCGATCAGGCATCGAGTAGCTCTTATAGCTTAAGAGTGATTGTGATAACATTGATAAGAGAAACAAAAAGAAAATATTGAGTCAGGTTATTGAGTTTGGGAATGAAGCCATGGGTGAAGTGAATCTTATGTGTCACATGTGTACAATTGTCATCTCAACAAAATTTGACAAAGAAAGATAAGATAAAATTTATTATAAAATGCAGGGACTCTCTTATACTAAATTATTTAAGATTTTAATAAATTTTATGAAATTTCATGAAAAATTAGTATCTTTTATTGGTAAAAAATTTCGTAATATATATATACTCAGGTGTATGGTTAATTTAAGGCGGATAAGTCTGATTCATTCAAGTTAGAGAATGAGAACCAGAAAAAATAAAAACGTGTGTCAATAAATCATATAAAAGCTAAGTTGTTACGTGATGATATATAGTATCGAATACGGAAAATTTTCAGTCTTATAGAGAACCAGACAACAGAAGAAACTAACAAATTTTGAAAACTGGCCGTATGACATTGCCACAAAGTTGTTCCTCAAAATCTCACCATAAATTGTGAACCCCACCCATGTGAAAGCGTTAAAATGAAAGCGATGGAAGCCATCTTACATGTGCATTCACATGTTATCATTTGGATCTCTGTTACAGACATCAAACGACCAACAAGAAGAACAGTGCGAGTCCCAGAAGAAATACCTAAAGCTACATACTCATCATCATCATCATCTCTCACGCACTCCTTTTCGTCGTCATGGACAACAAAGACTGTGCAAGAGACCTTTCTGGTGTTGGTCTGCATACCCCCGTGACTTGCTTTTGTTTGGTTTCTATATCTTAAACCTCAGAGAGATCTATCAAGCCGCCCATCCAGACCATTTAGGTTAGGCATTCGGTCGGACCATGTTAGTTCCTCCCGTGACTTCTTGTATATGTAAGTGGCTAACTGATTCTTGTTTGTATTCCCAATGGATGCTAACAGGATCAGTAATCTTTATTGACCGGAAGAGCTAATTATTCTGTGTACTTGAACCTTATTTAAGGTTATATATGTTCAATTCTGTAACAATTACAATAGATTATGCTTTCAAGCACCGCATAATACCATAAAGAGCATTAGCTGATGTGGAATGCAGCACACATCTAAATTCATTGTTTAGTTATATAAATATATAGTTTCTGTTTTTCTAGAGCCATTTAACTTTGTTACATTTAAATTTCAATATTTGAAACTTTTTTAATCAAATCTTAAAAATATAATCGAGGGTTAAATTTTTGTCCTTTTTTTTTAATGTCAATTGGTATTAGAGTGGTTAAACTAGCTAACAAACAATAATTCTCAATAAAGATCAAGAAATGATGTTTCACATTCTTTCATATAAAAATAATGGTGATATTGCGAATTCCGGAGTAACTAATGAATCTCATGATTCAATGTATCGAATGCTGCTTTCCTTTGCTTAGCATAGGTACAAATAGAAAATCGAATTGAAAAGCCACCTAAGGTTTAGCTCATGAACAGCAAATGGCAGACCAATTCTTGCATATAAACATAGATAATTGCTATACATAAAAAGATTCAGATAAAGAAAATGGATATTTTTAAAAAAATTATAAGAAATGTTGGATATTGAAGGAATCATACAAGTGATAGAGGTGCCAAAAAATTTTGGTCAGAAGAAAACTAAAAACAATTCTTAAATTCTTTAAAATCATAACATTTTTGAAAAATAAGAGATTTGAAAACAAAAAAGTTTAAAACTTCTAAGTTAAAGGTGGAGTTTTATACGTCAAGATAGCAATGTAGTAGAAATCTTAAAGAAAAAGTACTAGTAAAAACCTTATAGGATGCAATCGTACTAGCATTAATGCATTGGATCCCATCGAAACTCCAAGATTAAATATGTTTGAGTGGGTGTAACACGATAATAGGTGACCTCGTGATAAGTCCTCATGTTGCACTCTTTACCTTTATTTGAAGTGTTATTGTTTCATTCTTGAAAGAGAAGCTCTAGTACCTATCTAGTATATGGTTTCCTAACCCATCTTCTTCCCAAACCATTCCAGTTTTCTTCATTGAAGCTTTAAAGACCCTTATTTCTTTGTCCAACTATTTGAAGACATTGATCTTTCACCATTTTTAACTTCTCAGCATAAGACTATAACTACCATTAAACACAACATGATCCAACAACTATGCACTGTATAACGTGCCATCAACCAAGCATAAACTTCTTATCTTCTTCATAAGCTCCTTCACCATAAAAAATTTGCACCAATCAAACAAGCCTCCTTTTCTGAATACCAAATCTATTTAAACATATTTTACCTTAGTAGGGGTTATTAACCACTAGACTTTAATTGTTGCATAGTGTTAGACCCAATACTACTTACGATTGTAGACTTTTCTTTTTTACTAAAGTCTCTAGATAGTCCAAGAATTGAAGAACCTACTAACCCCTCCTTTCAAGCTACTAATACTAGTTTATCCAACTGCCAAAGATTCCTCAAGATCATCCCATAGAAAGCCAATAGGCAATAACCAATCCAACAGAACCTAGAAACATGGGAGGTAAATCTTATTGGATTTTTTATGGATAAAAGGCCATCCTTTTAATCTATGAGTACTTGGGCTATAAAACAATTAAAAAGTTGTGGTATATATAAGGTATTATTGAACGATCACAATATTTTTTAATTAGATTTAGTTCCAATTCATTAGCTAATAAAATCCTGGAAGCTAGTCCCTGATTCTTCCACTCTTAACCTTTCCGTCGATAAATATGGACATTTGGATTGAAACTGGAAGACATTAGGTAAAAGATGATTCCCATTTGGGCTAACATCCAAAACATACCATTGGAATATTGGACCCTCAGAGGCTTAAGTCATCTGGGTAGCTACATTTGTAGACTTCTGTGCCTATATGAACATATAACTACCTTGAAAAGGTTTAACAATGTTAGGATTTGCATCATAGATGATGTTGTAATAAGCTACCTATTGTTGTTCCTATCTTGATAATGGATGAGGTAGGTTTAGGTTGCTTCTTTAAAGACAATGTTTTGGTCACCAATAATTGAAAATATAAAACTCCTAAACCTAAGCATAAATGGTGATCAACTGGAAGAAGACTAGGGATAGAGGAAGCAAAAGGGATACACCTAAATGAACTTGGAAACAAGGTTGTTCTAATCAAGGGGAAGTTCAAGAAAAGGGGGATATTGTAGTTACTAAATATGTTTTTGCGATAAACAATGGAAATAATGGAACTGTCACTACAGAGCTAGCTCTAACACAGTCAACTCTATCTCACTTTGTGAATTCCACTGATTAGAACAACAACCAAACCTAAATGGAAGGAGAAATACCTACTATAACTCCACTAACAAGAACAACAATCAAATACAACTAGAAGGGGACATATAACTTCCCCTTTACAGTGGAATAGTAAGGTTAATAAGGAACCATAAGCAAAAAATATATAGTAAAAAAGAATTGGAAAAGATGGAATAGATTTTCAAAGAGTTACTATATGAAGTACAAAGAATAAGAAAAAAATTGATACAACCTCTCCCTTCCCCCTTAGATGTCTATCTTATACTAGCATACAAGGGGCTCAATAGCCAAAGTAAGTAACAAATGGTTGTGAACTACATAAGGGAAACTAAACCTATTTTTCTGGGCCTCTTACAAACTAGAATAAAGGATTATAATTCTAAGAAACCATGCTTCTGTTTTTTAAGGAGGGATTGGATTCCATCACTAACTGAATTTGACATTATAATGGTAGGATTTTGGTTGCATATGACTCTAGGGAGATGGAGATTAAGCCTATTCTAGTGGACTAACAATTGATAAATGTCAAATTAAAGATAAAGAACCATCAAATGAGCTACCAAGTCACATTTGTATATGCTTTTAACCATAAATTGTAGAGGAACTCCCTTTGGATCACTCTAAATAGATTAGGAGATAATATTAGAACCCCATATATGGTAATTAAAGACTTCCACTATATTCTAAACTCCTATTAAATGGAAAGGGAAATAATAGTCTTGAAAAATGTTAAAGATAAGCTAAGGAAATGTGTGGATTACTTTCAAATTCCAGACTTTAGGAGTGAGGAATTAAAGTTTACATAGATAAATAAGTAGGAAGTGAAGTGTCTAATCCCAAAAAATCTATATAAGGATATGGATAATGAGCTTTAGATACAAATTTTTTCATATTGTAAAGCAATATATAGTAATCATAGTTTACTTGATCATACATTAATCATGGTTCAAAACATCCTCAATCAAATAAAAAGAAGATGCCCTTTATATTTTAACAATAACTTGATAGAAATTGAGGGATTAGATTATGCTATAAATAAAGGGCTGAAAGCTAACATTTTTGGCACCAAAATGTTATCTTGTATAAGCAAGCAATATATAATAATAACATTCTATTTGATCATATTCCAATTATGGTTTAGAACATCCTCAATCAAGTAAAAAGAAGATACCCTTTAGATTTAACAATTACTTTCCATGCTGAAGGAGTGTGATATGATGTATGTCTCCTTAATTCCTAAAGTAAGTTCTCTTAATACTATCAAATATTATTACCCTATCTCCTGTTGTAATGTTGTATACAAGATCATTGCAATTATCCTAAATAATAAGCTAAAGTTAATGGTTGAGCATATGGTAGATGATATACATATTGCATTTATTAAGGGTAGATCAATAGGAGACAATGTACTATTAGTGAAGGAATTCTTTAGAGGGTATAATAGCAAGAAAATAAGTAAGAACTATATATTCAAATTATAGTTCAAAAAAGTTTCGATACACTAGATTGGAGCTTTCTACTAAATGCTTTAAAGGCCTTTAGAATGCCAATTGTTTTCATTAAATGGATTGTTGGTGCATTACCACTACATCTTATTGTATTATGATTAATGGTGGGTCAAGAAGAATAATTAAAGGAGCTATAGGACACTTTACCTCTTACTTATTCACCCTAGCGAAAGGTTCTTATCTGGTTGATCAACATCTACACAAGGATTGAAAAATTTAGATATTGTATTAAATGAAAGGCTAAAAAAGTTGACCATCTAACATTTGTGGATGGCTTGCTACAATTTTCAAGAGCCACTAAAAACTCAACTTTTATGCTAATGAAGACACTTAAAACAAGAAGATGTCAAGTGATATCGTGTTATAACACTATATAAAATAAACTAGACCTACTACTATAGAAGTGGTGAGTCTAAGTCGATCCTACAGAGAGTATATATAAAGTTTAGGAAATGAAATTAATTGATGTTTAGGTTTTGGGGGTTTTTGTTTAATAAGAAAATAAAACTAAACCAAACTAATGAAAACAAATTAAAGAAAACATGCAAAAAATGATGAAAGTGGTGAATTCATTAGGAGTCTCGGTCTTTGATTCAATCTCGGCAAACAACCTAATTAAACATATTTCATTGATTTTTTGTTCTTTTTCCTCTCCTTGAACTATTGATCATAGAATAACAACAAGCTCTGTTGATCCCAGTTTTTTCTTAGGTTATAGTTAATTAAAAAGAGCTCGTTAATTAACCTTAGCTATTGGATAACCTAGGAGATGCTTACTAAGTTTAATCGGACAGTCACCTTATCAATGAGAAAAATAGACCAATCTAATACATAATCACACAAGCTTAGATTATTTAACCTAGGTTGTGTTATCCCTAATGATTACGAACCATTAGTCTCTACAAATGAGTCCAAAAAACAATAATTATGTGTTGTATTCGATTATAGAAATGTGTTCTTACATAAAAATAATCAAATAGAGCATTCAATCATTCTTACACAAGACCCGAACATTAAACATAGAATAACATAATCAATCCATAAGAGAAAGAACAATAAAAAAGGAAAGATATGCTTAATTGGGTTTTCTTTATCGATTACACCTCCAAACTAGTGTGAAGACGTATACCCCTCTATGGGTCTCTCATAGTTGAGAGCTTGTCACCCTCTTTATGCTCTCTAGAGGCTCCCAAAGCTCTCCTAACTGAAAACACTCAAAACATTTCATATCCCCCATAGCCGTCACATAAACGATGCTTTTATACTAAAAAGTAGGGTTCGGGGGAATTGTAAATGTCTCATGGGCACGTATGATAGTGTCATGCCTATGAGCCACTTTAGTTGAGGCTCACGACCATGAGCTTTATATGCATCAGCATGACATGGGTCTCACGCCCATGCAAAATGAGTTATGGGTGTGACATACCTTTTGTCATGGGCGTGAGATGTGTCTCACGACCATGACAAATCATGCATGGTCGTGAGCAATATGTTCTTTGTTGGACCCTAAAATTTCTTTCAACATTTATCAATTTATTTGTTTGATGTTTTTAATTATAGTCCATTAAATTAGCAAGTATGAATAAAAATTAGAAATTAGAATGAAGTGTTAAAATAAAGTTAGAATTTATATGATGTTTGATGGGTGAAGAGAGTGAGTAGATAAAAACAAATTAAATGAAAGAAGGGTAAATATGGAAAGACTAGTTAAATGAGGGGCAAAATGGGAAGAAAAACCAAACAAATGGTCTTGAATTAAGAAGAAGAGAGAGGGATTGTGAGAAGAACAAAAAGACAGCTAAGAAAACGTGGGAAAGAGAGAAGAGAAGAGAAAAATCATGGGAGAGAAGAGAGAAAGGAGGAAAATCATGAGAGAAAAAGAAAGAAGAAGAAAAGAAGAGGAAATCAAGCCTGTTAAAGTAAGTTAATCATCTTTTCTTCTTGTTTATTAAAGAAATGGGTTGTGTTGAGAATGAAGGGATTAGAGAGAGAGAATGCGTGTTATGATGGAAGAAGATGATTTAAGGGAATCCATTTGATTTTAGGGTTTCTACACTAGGTGTTGGTCTTTCTAACTTAGATAGACCATGGGTAAGTTAGTGCTAAGCTCAATTTAGCAATTATTTCATTTTTGTGATTTTTAAAGCTTTACAAATTTTATCAAAAATTAGATTGAATGGGAAATTTAATTTATTTAGGAAATCAAGGAAACCCAATCTAAGAGCAAGAGGAAAGACAAGCTTGACTTGGATTTTACAAGCCAATTAGGTGGGTAACTTATTTATAATTGTTGTGTAATATGAGCAAAATGTCTTGTATCTGGAATATGTGCTAAAATGACTTGTTTTGAATTGTTGTGATATGGGAAATACATTATGATATTTTTTATGTTATGCATTGAAAGATGTATGACATTTTGGTGTAATTGAGTTGTGATTATGATCATGTTATGCTTTGGAATGTGTCATGGCATTTTGTTTAAATGAAAAGTAATATAAGAAGCATGAGAATATGAAATTGGAATTGATTGAATTGAGCATGAGATTTGATTGTGTTTGGGCAAGAGAGGAACCGTTTCGTAGTCACATGCACGTCGACATAAAGCCTTCTCCTGGCGACTTGCTTGTGGTATGCGAGATCTGAAAAGTGAATTCATTTAGTTCATGGTTTAAACTTGAGTCTCTCCATTTTGTTTCACGGAACCCTCGAGCCATTTTTTATGAGA
>JANSVA010000005.1:34744537-34754610 GCA_025504915.1 Erythroxylum reticulatum | reverse complement strand
TTGAAACCATCCTAAAATGACCTTAATCAGACATCTCTAATAAAAGTTATGCCAATTTTCCCAAGATAGGTACAATATGATTGATGACAGAATCATGGTTGATTCTTTTGGCCATAACTTCATCATCCGACCTCCAAATGAAGTGATTCTTGGAGCAATAGCTTCCTAACACCTTTTTATATGTATTAAAAAAAATAATAGCCTTTGGTTTTGATTTCAAAAAGATGGATGGAAAGAAAGTGAGGGTTCATTGAAATAACCCTACAGGGTATTCCACTCACGCTTTATGACTCTGGATAATTGGGCTCCAAAAATGGGGTCCATCATTCTTATTCTTTATGTTTTCATTTTTCTTCTCTTTAGTTGCTCTTGTCTTACTCATTCTTGTTATATGATGACAAGTTGATATGAATATTTAGAAAATGGCTAAACTATAGTGCTTTTGACTCACTTTAACTCCTTTGCTTCCAAATTGTGCCTAAATCCACATATGAGTCAAAGTGAGTATCTTAAGCAATTTCATGTCATTAATCACTATGTTTTATGGAATAATTATACAATAAATTAAGCACATATCAAAATTTCCCCACTTTTAGCTTTTGGTCATCCTCGTGAAAAATATCAAAATTAAGCTCATAGACCTAAAATAGTTACGCATTTCCCATATGTTCCAAGAATATATAGTCATAAGCAAAGATGATTCACTTTAAAAATTATGGCAAGAACTTATCATTCGAAGCTTTTACTCATAATCAATCAACATTCAATACCCTTAAAAACTGAGCAATCTAATGGTAGACTTAGAATATGTGTTTAAACAAGATATGTTCATAGGTACACTTAACACCATTCATGATCATGCCATTCAACAACTTTACATATCATTTCATTTTTCAACCACCAAAATTCACATGCATAATCATGAATCAAAGGACTTTTTAAGGCTGTAATGTGGGTAAAGGTAAGGTAATATGTATTTGGGTCAAGTAGAATGAAAGTCATCAAAGCTAATCAAACAAAAGTAACACTCAATATATTATCAAGTGCATTTGATGAATGCAAAATTATGTACATCACCTATAATGAATGCAAAAATGATGTTTCATAACTCAAATTCAAGCTCTCTTACACAAACCATGTGAAGCATATACCAATCTGGAAGGATCACTCATACAATTGATGAAGATACATTGAAATCACATAGAGTGAACCTTCCAAGTCAATGTCTACTTCATATTCAACATACTCAAATGCCCCATTCATTACAACTTTAAGAGGATGCATTAATCATAAACAACTTTTCAATACATATGCACTTCCTCTTTGATACATTGATTTAAACATTTTTTCCTTTTGCTTTCTTTCTTTCTTTTTCTCTTTTTTCTTTCTTTTTCTTTTCTTTTTTTTATAAACATTGAAAGACACTACACCAACATGGGAATTTCAATGATAAGATATAAAATAGCATCCTAAAATTATAACCAACCCACACATATATACATACCCCCACACTTAAAATTTTGTACATCCACAAACTCATCATTCAATAAATGTTCCACTAGCTTTAAGGCTCAGTAGGACATTTGGTTGGGTTTAAAAGTATGTAATGTGGTTTATACAAAAGAAAAGGCTAACAAAGCTTAAAAGGGGTTAACAATTGATAAATCATGTCAATAGGGTTGGCTATTTTACTAATGTAGTTCGAAAAAGCAAAGAATGCCTAATCATCTCCATATTAATACATGTGATAAAAATGTGATCTGGAATAGAAATTCAAGGCAAAATCAAATTTCATCTTTCATAAGGGTCACACATTATCAAAAGACAATGAGACTGATATGGATGTGTTAGTCTAATAAGGCTCAAAATCTCACCAATTTTATCTACCACTAGTCACTACTCTTCTAAAGATAATGCACATCGATCAATCATAAAAGTAAAAGTACATGTTCAAGTTGCCATGAAATTCTCTAGTCAATTCATTTTCTACTGATGACTATATAGGCTTAAAAGTAATAGAAAACAAGAAATTGTTTGTTTTTTTTGTTTTGTTCTTTCTCTCATTTTGATTGAAAACTTAAAACAAGTAAGAAACAAACCAACATAGAAACATATATGCATATCTAACTAGTGCGAAAAAGTAAAGGAAAAGAAATTTGCTTTCCTTAGGTTGCCTCCTAAAAAGCACCTTTGTTTAGGGTCATTGGCTCAACTCTATGTTTTCTCCTCACGTAACAAAATTATGATCTTCTAGTGGCTCATGCAGTTCCTCCAAGTGAGGTTCCTCCAGATAAGGCCTTGGTTGATAATCATTCCCATTCAGCACCTTCTCTATCCTCATAATCTTAATCTCTACTGAGTCTATGTACTCTGGAAAGATCTCAAATGTATCTTCACCTTTTTCCTTCTCGTTTAATTCCTCTAACCTACTAGGTAAAAGTAAAGAGTCATTCTCAACAACAAAATGGCAGTCAGTATTTACCTCTGAGCTAAAAGATATATTCGTTTCAGCTCCGAACTCCTCCTCCACTTCTTCTTCATCATAAGTAATTCTTTGAGTGTTACACTCAAGATTCTCAAGCTCTTTTTCACTCTGTAAGGCCTCTGGGCTAATGTCCCTTGGGTACAACTTAGGTTGAGATGCTTGCATTTTTTCGCCTTGTGATGCTAGGTGGTTGAGAGCTTCCATTAACTAGCCCATCTAGCATGCCAATTTCTGGATCCTAGAACTTGTTTCTTGCTAGAATTACATCTCTTCCTATTGTAATCGCAAAGTATTAGTAACAAAAACATTAACTAATTCCTCCAGAGAAGTACTTGAGTTTTGTTGGTTTTCCAAATATTGGATGCCAAACCCTATATCTTGCAAAAATTTCCCTACATCCTACTTGAACTCCTGTACACTCTGTTGAAGTTGAATATTGTTAGCAGTGAAAATATTAAGCAACTCTACTAGAGATGTACCTAAGTCTTGATAAGAAACTTCTGGTCTATATGGGAGTTGTTGCGCATCTTGCATGCTATCAAGGAAGTAATTTCGTGGGTTATCCCATCCATAACTAAACTTAGGTTGATTAGTCCAACCTTAATTATAAGATTGAGAATAAGAATATAACAGAAATTACTTCTATCTATGTCAAAAAAATTTAAATTCACAAAAATAAAACAGAAGAAGAAATGATCAACAAATAACTGAAAATAAACTAATTACGAAAAAATATATACAAAACATCAATTAAAATCACAAACAAAAACTGAAACATGACACTCCCTAGCAACAGTGCTAAAATTGATAGTGTGTCGTAACACTACAGAAAATCAACTAGATATACTACTATAGTAGTGGTAAGTCTAGGTCGATCCCACAAAGTGTGTGTGTGAAGTTTATGAAATGAAAATATTTGATGTTTAGGTTTTGGGGGTTTTTTGTTTAATAATTAAAAAAAACTAACCTAATGAAAACAAATTAAAGAAAATATGTGAAAAATGATGAAAATATAAAATTCGTTAAGAGTTTGATTCTTTGGTTCAATCTTGGCTTACACCCTAATTAAATATATTTCATTGATTTGTTGTTCTTTTACCTGTTCTTGAACTATTGGTCTTAGATTAACAACAAGCTTTGTTAATCCCAATTTTTCCTTAAGTCATAGTTAATTAAGAAGAGCTCCCTAATTATCCCTAGATATTAGATAACCTAGGACACGCTCACTAGGTTTAATTAGACAGTCGCCTTATGAGTAAGAAAAACAGATCAATCTAAGCAATAATCACATAAGCTCATATTATTACATTATGTTATCTCTAATGATTATGGATCATTAGTCGCTACCAATGAATAAGAAAAACAACAATGATGTATTGTATTTGATTATAGCAATGGGTTTTTACATAAAAGAAATAAAATAAAGTATTCAATCATCCTTATACAAGACCTAAAAATTAAACATAGAATAACATAATCAATCCATAAGAGAAAGAACAACAAATAAGGAAAGATATGCTTAATCAGGTCGTCGGCATCAATTGCACCTCTGAAATGATGTCAAGACATCTACCCCTCCATGAGTCTCTCACGGTTGAGAGCTTGTTGCCCTCTTCATGCTCTCCTAAGGTTCTCGAAGCTCTCCCAGCTAAAAACACTCAAAACATTTCATACCCCCACAGTCGTCATATAAGCGTTGCTTTTATATTAAAAAGTAGGGTTCGGGTGAGCTGTAATTGTCTCATGGGTGTGCATGATTGGCTCACGGTCGTGAGCCTCATATGCAAGGGTGTGACATAGGCATCATGCCCATGTAAAATGAGTTGTGGGTATAGCCCATGACATCTTTTTATCATGGTCGTGAGAATTGTCTCATGGGCATGACAAATCATTCATGGTCGTGAGCAATATGTCCTTTTTAGTGTTTTCATTTTTCTTTTCTTGTTTTATTTTTATTTGCTCTAATCTTCCTCATTCTTATTACAAGAAGAAAAATGGATATGAATCTTCAAAAAATGGCTCAAATATAGTGCTTTCGACTCACTTTAACTCCTTTGCTTCTGAATTGTGCCTAAAACCACATATGAGTCAAATTGAGTATCTTAAGCAATTTCATGTCATTAATCACTAAGGGTTATGGAATAATTATACAATCAATTAAGCACATATCATCAGGCGTAACCATAAACAAGGAGAAGAGTAAGATACTAAAATTATAAGGAACAGAAACCCCATCCTAAAACTTTACTAACAAGCTTAAAATGGTCAAAACCCCTTATCACATACTTGGCTATTCCTATCACCAT
The DNA here is from genome assembly GCA_025504915.1 of Erythroxylum reticulatum. Lineage (NCBI taxonomy): Eukaryota > Viridiplantae > Streptophyta > Magnoliopsida > Malpighiales > Erythroxylaceae > Erythroxylum > Erythroxylum reticulatum. The sequence continues at coordinate 34,749,819 of JANSVA010000005.1, read as the reverse complement.
AAACAGGCCCTTACACATAGATTTTAGGCCATTTTGGGAGAGGATCCAAAAAAAATTGGCTAGTTTGAAGAGCAAAACACTTATTACAGCAGGGAGAATCCAAATAGATAATTTTGTCCTAAGTAACTTATACACTCATTGGACAACTCATTGTTTGGTTTTCTAATGACATGATTAAGGATCTTAATCAAATTATAATCAGGTTTATCTAGTTTGGGAAAGGAAACAACATCTATTTGATTAAAGTTAAATGGTGAGAAGAGTGTAGGCCAAAGAAAGAGGGCGGACTAAGGATAATCCTGATCAAAGTACTCAACTAGGCTGAGATGATGAAAAGAGTATGGAAAATCTTTATTGACTAAACTCTCTATAGGTCAGATGGGTTTACTCCCACCATATTAAGCAGAGTAATCTACATAGATAGAGTCCTATCCCAGATACTTCTTGGACCCTATAATACATAATTAAAATAAAGCATGCATATAAACAAGATTTTAGAAACATGGGGGAACATATCCTCTACCCTATCTTTAAATGACAATTGGTGCCAATTGGGACCTTTATTAGATGTACATGTAATCGAAAAATTGAAAGGACTCATAGAAGAAAACTTAAGAATCCAAGAGGACCTTAACTTACATAAAGATTGAATCATAAATCCAGTTCACCAGGGAGAGCTATTGATTAATTTAGATCCTCAGCTAGAAGGTAGAATAATCTAGACGGGTCACCTTTCTGGGAATTTCAACAACAAACCATACAAATAAAGGCTTATAAACAACTTATTATTAGTACCATGATCTGATATCATAAGGTTTGAGTATGCAAATCCCCTCATTACTACTTATAAATGGCTCCTTGTTATGCATAAAAATATTACATAAATTATACAATTGTAATTACATATATGGGTAGTATAATAATACCTATAACTACTTCATTAGCAATAGATGAATATGAATTAGTTTTTGTCTCTCTCTCTAAATTTCTCTACATTCTCTCCTCTTTTTGAATTCTTCTATCTTATTCTTCTCTCTTTCGTTCTTTATTTTTCTTCTTAATGAAAATTATTCATAACAAATGGTATCAAAGAAACTTATTTTGGAAAAAGAATCAATGGCCAAAGGTACAAGCGTATTGATCTGCATAAAATAAAAAAAAGTGAAGAATCTTATAAAAGCGTAGACCAGGAATGAGAAATTATTCTTAAAATCATAAAACAAAGTAGAAAGGATGGAAAAGGACCTGCTAGAGCTTAAAACTATTTTTGTACAATTCATGTAGCGATAAGGAGTGGAATCAGGATTGGTTACTCCAGTTACTTCAAAACCCATAGATCGAAACAAGCAATCCATGCAAAAGAAGGACTACCTAAAGTCTCATTGACTCCTCATTTTCTTATGCTTTACCCTTAGATTTTACCTCTCTTATAACTAACAGAGTTGTTGTCTCCACTGATCTTTATCGTTCCCTCTCCTAACGAGCCTAGTAAGATCTAGATGTACTCTATAACTTTCCACTTAGCTTGTAGAATTGGTAATATTCTTAGTTGTGGTCTAACTCATATGGCAGTTACTCCTTTTAATCTTATCAAGTGTAACATATAGATTGATCATTCAAAGTATAAAAGCATTTCATCTGGTTTTAGAGTTCTATTAAAAGAGTAAGGTGTGAGCTTTACAGGTGGTTACATTGCTAGAGTTTTCTTTGTAACTGGGTCTCATCTTGCCGATAATCTTGTCTCCTTCTTTAATAATGCTAAAGGAGCTACTGTTGGAGATGGTTGATAAAAAGAAGTTAAATTTTATCAAAAGAAAATATGATTATTTCTCTTTTGTCCAATATGTAAACCTCCTTAACACTTTCCCTGTTAAAACTTATGGACAAGGTTTTCTAAATTAGAAGGAATTGTTATGTATAAAAATATCAAAACAATTATACAGTTGTACTTGCATGTATGGGTAGTATAACAATACTTGTAACTGTTTCATTAGCAACAGATAAATATGAATTAGTTTTTATCCCTCTCTCTCGCTCTCTCGCTCTCTTTGAATTTCTCTACCTTCTCTCTTCTTCTCTCTTTCATTCTTCATTTCTCTCTTTACTAAAAATTATTCATAACACTCCTCATTAAGGGTAAACTCAACGTATGAGGTAGATTGGGTAAGTTTATGACTATCTAACATGAGTATCTGTTTTGAATAGGAGACTATGGGGCATCTTTTCTTCAAATGTCCAATTTCCAAGAGGATTTAAGGAAACATAATGAGGAAGTATGGAGAAGCAATCTTACTCTAGAAATGGATGCATACCGTTTGATGGTGTTGCTATAATACAATAAGGAAAGACATGCAATGGGTAATCTATAAATTTATAATGGGAAAAAATGTTTAGGGTAATTTGGCAAAAACGAAGTGAGAAGATTTTTAGAGGAAAGTAAAAGAAAGATGATAAATTGATGGTAAAAACTATAATAAGGATTAGAGAACATATTATCACATAAAACCTACATCGTGCCTTCATTAATGAATTAATCTATAAATAAGGATTCGATAATGCCTAACTGAAGCAAAAGATAGACTAGATAATGACCAGCCTTAGATTTGACAATTAGAGCATTATGCTAAGTTGTTTTATTGTTGCAAGAACTAGTTATTGATCAAGAGTCCCTTATTGATGTTGAGGGGGATTTCTCTATTGACAGTAAGGCCCAATTTTTATAAGCATTCTTTTATTATTAATCTAATTTAATTTTTCAAAAAATCTTTGTACATGATGAATTAATTATTACACTTATATTTTCTTTCCCTAAATCATAAAAATATTTTTCTAATAGTTTTAGAGATGTTATTAGGGTTTAAAAACTAGACATAAGTGTAAAATAAATTTTAGAGACTGAGAAGTAATATGTTGTAAAATATCTAAAAGATTTGAAACTAGTTATAAAATATATAATCAGAGTGCAGGTACTAACAACTTTATCTAAAGTAACAAATACTCTTCAAAGGAAGCTCTGAAATCTATGATCATCACTGATGTTAGGAAACTAATACTGATGAAAAATCTTAAACAAAAGTGTAGTTCAAACATAGTAGCTTCTTTGCATATCTAGAGTAATGTCTACTATTTTTGTGTATACTTCTTGCATTAAAATGCAAGGTTATATAAGGTACACCACTAAATTTTTTTAATAATTTCTCTATTTATTATTTAATTCCATTTCCTCTATAAAAAAATTTATCTAAAGTAAGATATATTAGTTAAAGGTTGAATTATATTATAAGAAAATTAAACATGTTATATTATTCTAATAAGAATCACAATGAAGACAATTATAGAGATTTAGTAAAAAGAATAAATTAGTTAATGATACTCCTTTATGTAATAACTAAGACAAGGAGGCATAATTTAATAATTTTCATATTGTTAACTATCACCTACTATTTGGTAAAACTTGGTAAGTTACTATTGCCAAAAATTGGACCAAAATCTGCCTATAGAATCAAGAAAGATGGAATTGAGTTTAGCTTATTTCCGTTAAAGGAAAGTTTAAAAATAAAAAAAACTGAAGTGTAAGGGAGAAATTTACCACAAATGGGATATTTAAGACCATATTCATTTTTATTTATGGTGGTAGTGTTGAATGCAAATCACACTACTAGTCTTACGCTCAAATCTGCAAGTAAATGGGTTGTACTTATAATTGAAAGTGGATATCAATCCCACGAGGATTGTGCTTAGGCATCACTTAATTCAGGTTATTCTTTGTTTAAGAAATCACTTTAATCGAATTTAAAAGGATAAGTAAAATAAAGACAATCTAAAAGTAACAGGGAACAACGTAACGCAATCCAAAATCATAGACTAAGACTTGGAGAAAATTAAGATTAAACATTAGGACTTGCTATCCTCCCTATTTACTCCCTTATGATTAATTGATTCGATTTATTCTTGGCCCAAGATTTCCTAAAATTTTAGCGACTCTCTCTCAAGGTGTAACCAAATGTCACTAGTTAAATAAATTAGAAATAACTTTGAGATCTCTCGATATATAAAGCCTTTCCTAAACATTCAACTAGATATGAAACTATTCTATCGACAATGTATTGATCTATTGAAATCTCTTCCTAATAAATCAATAACTTGATATTTATAGGTCTATTAATCGGCAACTCTTGTTGTACAATTAACATAGATTACCAAGCTCACCCTCTTAATTTATTGCAAGGTTTAAGCATAATAAATAACACGAATATGTATATCATTAAATCAATAACCAAAGGATCACAAATAGTTTAACATTAAACCCCTAAAAATTGTTTTAGCCAATCATAATATCCATAACATCCCTAACAATCAAATAATCCATGAAAAACATGTTAGAAGGGAAAGAAATTGAAATAAGACTGGACAAGGTAGCTCCTTCTCTTCTTTACCCAATCTGAAAAATCAGGATGACGGGGTGCTCTTTGCCTAATTAGGATTGAAACCTTTAATCTCCCCCTATCTTTAGGCTCTCAATTTGTGTTTTGACTCCAGGAAACAAGTTCCATGACCCTCTGGCGGCTCTCGGCATTCCATGACTTGCATCTCTCTTTGACTTCTAGTTCCCACGATTGTGGGCATTATAATTGTGGTTCCTATGATCATGGGTTAACTTAATATAAACTTTCTCCACATATTTCCTAGGATCGTGGAAAACATGCCCTTTTCTATGATCGTGGGTTCTTTTTTGTAGCAGCTCCACTTCTCTTCTCTTCTCTTCTCTTAGTCCCTAGCTTAATCACAAAGGTTCCCACCCTCCATTCCTACATCAAAATGATCAATTCCTACCCTAAAATAATATCAAATGCAAAAGAACAACCATAAAGATTAAACTAAACAAAAACACACAAAAAGTCCTAAAACACAATAATACTAACTTATCATGCAAGAAACACATATCAAATACTTAGAAAAATACATAGCACATACTAATGCACAACTGCCAACTTCCCGACACTTCAATCCTTGCTTTTTCTCAAGTAAAATCAAACTCAATCAATCAATTCCATCACTTCATTTTCACAAAGATCAAAGCATGCAATCCTTCAAATTTTGGCCAACTTAGATGTCAAGCTATTACACATATCATGACTACTTTTCATTATTATATATAAGCAAACTCAATTTATAACACCATCACTCAAAGATAAGTATAAATGTAAAATGAATCTTCCTCACAGTTTCACTCATTTCTCTCAAGTGTTTGATGGTTAGTGTTTCGCTCAAGCTCCCTATAG
>JANSVA010000005.1:34722568-34734064 GCA_025504915.1 Erythroxylum reticulatum | reverse complement strand
GTATGTACCAGGTCTAACGTGGATTCAGATCTATTTCATTTGGAAGGAAATGAGACTTTAGTCATTTTTCCTTCATTATAAGATTCACAGGTGGGTAATGGATCATTGTCCAAGCCCATAAATATCCCATCCTTTAGTAACCTGTCAAGTCTTTTCTGATTGATATGACTCATTCTTAAGTGCCATATATATTTTAAATTAATACTAGAGACATTGGATTGTCTTAGTTTTATCAATTATGTGGTATTTAGTGAGCCTATCATAGGTTCTATAAACAACAATCCCTATTTAATTATCACATTACAAATAAAATCCTTATTCTTATATATTGAATCATCATTTTCAAAATATAAGGAATAACCAGATTTTATCAGAAAAATACAAATCGTGTTCCTTATAATCATTGACATGTAATAAACATTCTCCAAATATAACCTATGACACTAGGAAAGTATGAGATAACTACTCCCACTGATTCTGTTGAAACATAGGATCCATCTACTATCTTGACTTGAAACTAGCCTTCAGGTAGTCTTTTCCTTTGCTAGAACCCCTACAAAGAATTGAGAACATAATTAGTGGCTCTTGAATCTAATATCCAAGAATTATATAAATCTGCCATATTTCTAGTTCCTAACAAACTTAAGAAACCCATACCTTATTTGCTTTTAAGGGACTCAAGGTAGATTAGACAGTTTCTTTTCCAGCGGCCCATCTTATCAAAGTGGAATCACTTTCCTTTGATATTCTCTTTGGCCTTCCTTTTCATGGGTTGGGCCTTGACTCCTGTTTGGGCCTTCTTTTTCATTGGACCCTTCTTCTTTTGCTTGCCATTACCCTGGGGCTTAGAAAAAGATGCTACATTAGCTCCTGGCCTATAAGCCTTGATATTTAATATCTCCTCCATACTCTAGAGGGTATTCATCAAATCATTCAAGGTGTAATCCTTGCTGTTGAGCTCATAATCCAACCTAAACTATTGAAAAGAAGAGTTTAAGATATTGATGATCATAATCATCTACGTGTCCGCATCCATATCTGCCCCAAGCATCTTACCGTTAGTGACCCCAGAGATTACCTTAAACATGTAATCTCACACTAGTTCACCAAGTTTTTATCTGAGATTATGAAATGTTTGGATAGCTTTCACCCTTGCAGACCTGGTCCTCATAACAAACATCTCATATAGGTGATAGACCATTGCATTAGCAGTTTTCATACAAGTAATATGCTTTTACAACATGCCGCTGACAGAAGCTAGAATATAACACTTAGTAGTCTTATCAGCATTCTTCCATCGCTCATATTGTTGGACTAGCTCAGGAGTTAAATCTCCACCTAGAGGTGTAGGCTTATTTTCAGTTAATACCCATGAAAGTCGTTCATATTGAAGAACAATTTCAAAGTTACATCTCCATTCATTAAAATTCTCTCCATTTTCCAATTTGTTAATTGTCAAGAGAAAAGTGAGTGGATTAATTTTGTCGTGATTATGTCTGAAAAATAAATTATTAAAACATGAGCATACTAGTCAACAATATTGGAACTTTGTATAAAATCATGATGCATGTATGCATGATGATAGATTTAACAAAACTTAAAAAATTTAAAACTTTATATGACGGTTATTTTTCTTATCTATAACGGACTAAGTGATGGTGGGCCATCTTATCCATTAAAAGAAAAACTGGGACCCTTCCACTAAAAAAGCCACTAACCATCTTCATGCCTAACTTTTAAAGAAGCATCATCATTTGGTCTATACTTTTCCAACAGAGCTACAATGAGTAGGTTATTGATAAAATATTTTGAGTATGTAACCATTTGATTCATTCACTAAAGGTACTTGCAAACCATGCCTCGAATGGAGGTCACATTTGCTACCAATAAATCTACTTATCCTTAAAGAGACCCAAACTATACAAGATCTAGGATTCATGCCCTCTGATGAGGAGTAACACTTCACCACATGCAAAATGGGATATCATATGCAGACTGTGACTCTCACATGAGAATCCTCTCCCACTCAATCTTTTTGGGCTTTAAGTTTTAATAAATAACATCTTTTCTAGATGCAATTTATTATCCATCTTGTATTGTTTCATTATATATCTCATACATAATGAATGCATGGAAAAGCCTAGGGTTGGAAATTTTCTAAATGACATGAAACACATAATATCACATATTATTTGCATTCATTTATCCATTCATCACATGAACTAATACGCCACTTTTGATGGTTCATTCTAGAAACATAAAAACAATTACATGACCTTTTAGGCCCAACAATTTCTTCTTGGACATGGATCTTCCGCTTCGAACTTTTCGCTCACTTAACCCAACCCATTCGGTAAAAAGTATGTAATGGTTTTTCTTTTGTAGCAAAGTTTTGATTTTCATAAAAAAGAATTTGTCACTTTGAAAACAAAAATTCCAGCACTAGTTTTTCATCAAAACCAAAACTTGTCTATATGAAACAAAAAATCCTACACTTGTTTTTCATCAAAAGCAAAACTTGTCCATATGAAACAAAAAATCCAGCACTTATTTTTAATCAAAACCAAAAGTTATTGAGCCATAAAATTGAAAATTTGTCAACAAAAAATTCCAGCATTTTGGTTTTCTAACAACCAAAACTTTAAACAAAATCGAAACCTTACCTCTTCATTTCTTCATCCATGGCTTCTTCATCTTCATCATTATATGTTTAATCATAGACTTTAAAAGCTCTATTTGTATTTCTTACTTTGTTTGATAACTTTCCTAGAAGCCAAACAAGGAATCTAATTGGACTTATATAATTCAAGTTCCAATAAGCCCAGAATTAATTTAACCTCATTAGAATTAATTCTAGCTTATTAATTAAATGTCATTCCACTAAAGACAATGTAGTGTAATTATTTTTACATCATTACCTTAATTAATTGAATCTTGTAATTTTTAATGACTTACATTATATAGATATTAAAGTTAATAGCCTATATTATATGAACCTTATCTTAACAAGCTTATGATTCTCACAGTGTTTATATACATGAGTCAAATGGAACTTTGCATATCATCATTTTTATGATTTCCTTTTTAAAAATATTATCACAAGATGATTAAATTTGAATGTAATTACATATGAATGATAGATATCCAATATTCTTAACATATTGACTAATTTCATATATAATACAAGTACTTCTTAAATTAGTCTCTATTCATATACATCATCCTTAATATATGAATTCTTATGAAGCATATCACATTATCCTATGATTTCAATAATGAGAAAATTCTAAGAACAATATATATCAACATTGAAACTACAATAATATATGTTATGAATATCTTCTTCAACTTCTTGTTATTGTTCATAGCAAGCTTCATTTCATAATACATTTGCTTTATTTTTTCATCTAACCCAATTTGTTCCTTTCTTCCTTCTTATTTGTTCCTTTAACAATTCCCTTACATACCTCTACTTTAATTGTACCTTTGTAACTCAATGTTAATTGTTACTTTAACTTAGTATTATCATTCATCAATCTTTTTTTAAACTATACTTTCATTAAAAGGGAACAATTATTCTAAGACTAATTTATATATAGTACTATATATTATAAACTAAGAAGGTTAAGCCAAGGTTTATTCCAAAATTTCTATCTAATATATATATATATATGTGTGTGTGTGTGTGTGTAAAGATATGTTCCACTATGTTTTGCTACCCATTTCTTTGTCACCTTAATATTCTTCTCTTGTTTTAGAAGCTAAGTTCTCCTTTATACATACCCCTTAATTAGACTTAATTATATTAGTCTCCTTTACTTTAATTAACCTTAATTATGATCCCATGTTAGTCCTAAGGGGTATGCTCTTTCGATGTTAGGCTATTAAAGTGCTTGATTTACTTATGCTCTTTGCTTAAAGCTTAAATCCTCAATCATAAGGTCTTTATCATTCGGTAAGCTTTTATAGTTACTTGTCCATACTACTTGGTACTTGTCTTAATTAGTGATTACTTTGCCTTGCATACTTATCAATTGGAGTATGTTTCATGTTATTTACCTACTTGATTCCATATTGACTCTCCAAGATGATGCAATTTGTTTACTACATGTCTTAGCTTTAGAACTCATCAGTATTTGCTCCCTCATCTACTATGTTACTTCATAGACAATATCTTTAACTTTTTATACAATATTTTTATATAGCATTCATTTCCTCCCATAGTTTGTACATACATGATACTAATTTTATTGTTAACATTATTTTGTTTACTTTAGACATCTTAGAGGCAATAATCTAGTACATACTTTCTTTGTAATTGTTGTTTATCTCTGTAATGCAACAATTATTTAATATATACTTACATTTTAGAAGTTTTTTTTAATCTTAGACTATATTACTTCCTTTCTTAGTCCCATTATTTATTTATAATTGCCTTTTGTGAATCTTCTCCATGTATTCCTTTACTACATTCCTTGTTACTTGAGGATAGGTCTCCACTGGTAGGTTATTCAAATGATATCATTAACAAATGTGATGTCTTCTCCTAGTCTCACAATTAAGCCTATCTTAGGAAACTCCTTATTTCTACACTTATATATAATCGATAAAAACCAACTCTTCTCTTGTGATTTTTCATATTAAATATACATAATGATCTCCTTACATATCGAACTATTGATCTTAATACTTTTACGGACTAGTACTCAAGTGATACTTTATAAAAGGTTGATACATAAAGGTTCGTTATCATTTTTGATATTGTCAAGTATAATCCAAGGTCTCCAAAGTTGGATAAAAATGGTGATACTTTACAATTTCCAAAGATCCACACCTAGAACTTCCTTATCCCTTAAATAAATGCTAAACTTTTAAAAAAAAGTTGTCTTCAGTTAATAGTAACTCATTCAATCATTTACTTTTCCTCACTCTTATACTATGACTTTACACTATGGGGAAATTTGGTCATTCCCAGAAGAAGCCAACATGTGTCAAGCTCTAAAACTGTGCTCCTTCTTTTAGTGTAGCTATATCTAGAGCAACTATTGCACAACCATATAGCTTAGTTAGGGGAGGGATTAGATTGTATTTATATGGACTCTCCACCACCTTTATAAAATTAAGCCTTAGGTTAGAAAGAAGTTAAGAAAGGGGAAATTAATATACAAAGTTAAGATATTAAAGGACTGGAGCTAAGAGGATGGGTTATGGAGGATGGAAGAAAAAGGAGGATGGTTGAAGAAAAGAGATGATAAAGAGGAAGAAGAGGGGACTAAGAGTGAAAAAAGTCAATTCATTGAGGTTAGGGAGATTAATAGTAGAATTCATAGTAAAAAGAGGAGGGTGGAAGTATGGTTAACAATTAAAGGAGGGAGAATCCATTACTAATAAGGGAAAAGAGAGAGGTAGGAATAAGAAAAAGAAAGAGCAAAATGCTCTATTAGGTAAAAAGGAAAGTCAGAGTCAAGAACTAGGGAAGCAAAATCAAGGTAAGAGTGTAATGGGTATTTAGAGAAAAAAGAAGAAAAGGAGTGTCAGGAAACTAAAGGACCATCAGCTCCAGTTCAATAAGAGAGATACCTTAAGCCATACTAATGCAATGAATCTAGTGCAAGGAAAACATGCGCAGAGAGGGCCATTTGAAAGAACTTTGAATAACGTGAACAATCTTATTTGGGAATGGGTTGTCATGGCAATGAAATAACTTACAACTTAAAGAACAATATAGAATATAATGTTATATATATATATATATATAACATTATATTCTATATTGTTCTTTAAGTTGTAAGTTATTTCATTGCCATGACAACCCATTCCCAAATAAGATTGTTCACGTTATTCAAAGTTCTTTCAAATGGCCCTCTCTGCGCATGTTTTCCTTGCACTAGATTCATTGCATTAGTATGGCTTAAGGTATCTCTCTTATTGAACTGGAGCTGATGGTCCTTTAGTTTCCTGACACTCCTTTTCTTCTTTTTTCTCTAAATACCCATTACACTCTTACCTTGATTTTGCTTCCCTAGTTCTTGACTCTGACTTTCCTTTTTACCTAATAGAGCATTTTGCTCTTTCTTTTTCTTATTCCTACCTCTCTCTTTTCCCTTATTAGTAATGGATTCTCCCTCCTTTAATTGTTAACCATACTTCCACCCTCCTCTTTTTACTATGAATTCTACTATTAATCTCCCTAACCTCAATGAATTGACTTTTTTCACTCTTAGTCCCCTCTTCTTCCTCTTTATCATCTCTTTTCTTCAACCATCCTCCTTTTTCTTCCATCCTCCATAACCCATCCTCTTAGCTCCAGTCCTTTAATATCTTAACTTTGTATATTAATTTCCCCTTTCTTAACTTCTTTCTAACCTAAGGCTTAATTTTATAAAGGTGGTGGAGAGTCCATATAAATACAATCTAATCCCTCCCCTAACTAAGCTATATGGTTGTGCAATAGTTGCTCTAGATATAGCTACACTAAAAGAAGGAGCACAGTTTTAGAGCTTGACACATGTTGGCTTCTTCTGGGAATGACCAAATTTCCCCATAGTGTAAAGTCATAGTATAAGAGTGAGGAAAAGTAAATGATTGAATGAGTTACTATTAACTGAAGACAACTTTTTTTTAAAAGTTTAGCATTTATTTAAGGGATAAGGAAGTTCTAGGTGTGGATCTTTGGAAATTGTAAAGTATCACCATTTTTATCCAACTTTGGAGACCTTGGATTATACTTGACAATATCAAAAATGATAACGAACCTTTATGTATCAACCTTTTATAAAGTATCACTTGAGTACTAGTCCGTAAAAGTATTAAGATCAATAGTTCGATATGTAAGGAGATCATTATGTATATTTAATATGAAAAATCACAAGAGAAGAGTTGGTTTTTATCGATTATATATAAGTGTAGAAATAAGGAGTTTCCTAAGATAGGCTTAATTGTGAGACTAGGAGAAGACATCACATTTGTTAATGATATCATTTGAATAACCTACCAGTGGAGACCTATCCTCAAGTAACAAGGAATGTAGTAAAGGAATACATGGAGAAGATTCACAAAAGGCAATTATAAATAAATAATGGGACTAAGAAAGGAAGTAATATAGTCTAAGATTAAAAAAAACTTCTAAAATGTAAGTATATATTAAATAATTGTTGCATTACAGAGATAAACAACAATTACAAAGAAAGTATGTACTAGATTATTGCCTCTAAGATGTCTAAAGTAAACAAAATAATGTTAACAATAAAATTAGTATCATGTATGTACAAACTATGGGAGGAAATGAATGCTATATAAAAATATTGTATAAAAAGTTAAAGATATTGTCTATGAAGTAACATAGTAGATGAGGGAGCAAATACTGATGAGTTCTAAAGCTAAGACATGTAGTAAACAAATTGCATCATCTTGGAGAGTCAATATGGAATCAAGTAGGTAAATAACATGAAACATACTCCAATTGATAAGTATGCAAGGCAAAGTAATCACTAATTAAGACAAGTACCAAGTAGTATGGACAAGTAACTATAAAAGCTTACCGAATGATAAAGACCTTATGATTGAGGATTTAAGCTTTAAGCAAAGAGCATAAGTAAATCAAGCACTTTAATAGCCTAACATCGAAAGAGCATACCCCTTAGGACTAACATGGGATCATAATTAAGGTTAATTAAAGTAAAGGAGACTAATATAATTAAGTCTAATTAAGGGGTATGTATAAAGGAGAACTTAGCTTCTAAAACAAGAGAAGAATATTAAGGTGACAAAGAAATGGGTAGCAAAACATAGTGGAACATATCTTTACACACACACACACACACATATATATATATATATTAGATAGAAATTTTGGAATAAACCTTGGCTTAACCTTCTTAGTTTATAATATATAGTACTATATATAAATTAGTCTTAGAATAATTGTTCCCTTTTAATGAAAGTATAGTTTAAAAAAAGATTGATGAATGATAATACTAAGTTAAAGTAACAATTAACATTGAGTTACAAAGGTACAATTAAAGTAGAGGTATGTAAGGGAATTGTTAAAGGAACAAATAAGAAGGAAGAAAGGAACAAATTGGGTTAGATGAAAAAATAAAGCAAATGTATTATGAAATGAAGCTTGCTATGAACAATAACAAGAAGTTGAAGAAGATATTCATAACATATATTATTGTAGTTTCAATGTTGATATATATTGTTCTTAGAATTTTCTCATTATTGAAATCATAGGATAATGTGATATGCTTCATAAGAATTCATATATTAAGGATGATGTATATGAATAGAGACTAATTTAAGAAGTACTTGTATTATATATGAAATTAGTCAATATGTTAAGAATATTGGATATCTATCATTCATATGTAATTACATTCAAATTTAATCATCTTGTGATAATATTTTTAAAAAGGAAATCATAAAAATGATGATATGCAAAGTTCCATTTGACTCATGTATATAAACACTGTGAGAATCATAAGCTTGTTAAGATAAGGTTCATATAATATAGGCTATTAACTTTAATATCTATATAATGTAAGTCATTAAAAATTACAAGATTCAATTAATTAAGGTAATGATGTAAAAATAATTACACTACATTGTCTTTAGTGGAATGACATTTAATTAATAAGCTAGAATTAATTCTAATGAGGTTAAATTAATTCTGGGCTTATTGGAACTTGAATTATATAAGTCCAATTAGATTCCTTGTTTGGCTTCTAGGAAAGTTATCAAACAAAGTAAGAAATACAAATAGAGCTTTTAAAGTCTATGATTAAACATATAATGATGAAGATGAAGAAGCCATGGATGAAGAAATGAAGAGGTAAGGTTTCGATTTTGTTTAAAGTTTTGGTTGTTAGAAAACCAAAATGCTGGAATTTTTTGTTGACAAATTTTCAATTTTATGGCTCAATAACTTTTGGTTTTGATTAAAAATAAGTGCTGGATTTTTTGTTTCATATGGACAAGTTTTGCTTTTGATGAAAAACAAGTGTAGGATTTTTTGTTTCATATAGACAAGTTTTGGTTTTGATGAAAAACTAGTGCTGGAATTTTTGTTTTCAAAGTGACAAATTCTTTTTTATGAAAATCAAAACTTTGCTACAAAAGAAAAACCATTACATACTTTTTACCGAATGGGTTGGGTTAAGTGAGCGAAAAGTTCGAAGCGGAAGATCCATGTCCAAGAAGAAATTGTTGGGCCTAAAAGGTCATGTAATTGTTTTTATGTTTCTAGAATGAACCATCAAAAGTGGCGTATTAGTTCATGTGATGAATGGATAAATGAATGCAAATAATATGTGATATTATGTGTTTCATGTCATTTAGAAAATTTCCAACCCTAGGCTTTTCCATGCATTCATTATGTATGAGATATATAATGAAACAATACAAGATGGATAATAAATTGCATCTAGAAAAGATGTTATTTATTAAAACTTAAAGCCCAAAAAGATTGAGTGGGAGAGGATTCTCATGTGAGAGTCACAGTCTGCATATGATATCCCATTTTGCATGTGGTGAAGTGTTACTCCTCATCAGAGGGCATGAATCCTAGATCTTGTATAGTTTGGGTCTCTTTAAGGATAAGTAGATTTATTGGTAGCAAATGTGACCTCCATTCGAGGCATGGTTTGCAAGTACCTTTAGTGAATGAATCAAATGGTTACATACTCAAAATATTTTATCAATAACCTACTCATTGTAGCTCTGTTGGAAAAGTATAGACCAAATGATGATGCTTCTTTAAAAGTTAGGCATGAAGATGGTTAGTGGCTTTTTTAGTGGAAGGGTCCCAGTTTTTCTTTTAATGGATAAGATGGCCCACCATCACTTAGTCCGTTATAGATAAGAAAAATAACCGTCATATAAAGTTTTAAATTTTTTAAGTTTTGTTAAATCTATCATCATGCATACATGCATCATGATTTTATACAAAGTTCCAATATTGTTGACTAGTATGCTCATGTTTTAATAATTTATTTTTCAGACATAATCACGACAAAATTAATCCACTCACTTTTCTCTTGACAATTAACAAATTGGAAAATGGAGAGAATTTTAATGAATGGAGATGTAACTTTGAAATTGTTCTTCAATATGAACGACTTTCATGGGTATTAACTGAAAATAAGCCTACACCTCTAGGTGGAGATTTAACTCCTGAGCTAGTCCAACAATATGAGCGATGGAAGAATGCTGATAAGACTACTAAGTGTTATATTCTAGCTTCTGTCAGCGGCATGTTGTAAAAGCATATTACTTGTATGAAAACTGCTAATGCAATGGTCTATCACCTATATGAGATGTTTGTTATGAGGACCAGGTCTGCAAGGGTGAAAGCTATCCAAACATTTCATAATCTCAGATAAAAACTTGGTGAACTAGTGTGAGATTACATGTTTAAGGTAATCTCTGGGGTCACTAACGGTAAGATGCTTGGGGCAGATATGGATGCGGACACGTAGATGATTATGATCATCAATATCTTAAACTCTTCTTTTCAATAGTTTAGGTTGGATTATGAGCTCAACAGCAAGGATTACACCTTGAATGATTTGATGAATACCCTCTAGAGTATGGAGGAGATATTAAATATCAAGGCTTATAGGCCAGGAGCTAATGTAGCATCTTTTTCTAAGCCCCAGGGTAATGGCAAGCAAAAGAAGAAGGGTCCAATGAAAAAGAAGGCCCAAACAGGAGTCAAGGCCCAACCCATGAAAAGGAAGGCCAAAGAGAATATCAAAGGAAAGTGATTCCACTTTGATAAGATGGGCCGCTGGAAAAGAAACTGTCTAATCTACCTTGAGTCCCTTAAAAGCAAATAAGGTATGGGTTTCTTAAGTTTGTTAGGAACTAGAAATATGGCAGATTTATATAATTCTTGGATATTAGATTCAAGAGCCACTAATTATGTTCTCAATTCTTTGTAGGGGTTCTAGCAAAGGAAAAGACTACCTGAAGGCTAGTTTCAAGTCAAGATAGTAGATGGATCCTATGTTTCAACAGAATCAGTGGGAGTAGTTATCTCATACTTTCCTAGTGTCATAGGTTATATTTGGAGAATGTTTATTACATGTCAATGATTATAAGGAACACGATTTGTATTTTTCTGATAAAATCTGGTTATTCCTTATATTTTGAAAATGATGATTCAATATATAAGAATAAGGATTTTATTTGTAATGTGATAATTAAATAGGGATTGTTGTTTATAGAACCTATGATAGGCTCACTAAATACCACATAATTGATAAAACTAAGACAATCCAATGTCTCTAGTATTAATTTAAAATATATATGGCACTTAAGAATGAGTCATATCAATCAGAAAAGACTTGACAGGTTACTAAAGGATGGGATATTTATGGGCTTGGACAATGATCCATTACCCACCTGTGAATCTTATAATGAAGGAAAAATGACTAAAGTCTCATTTCCTTCCAAATGAAATAGATCTGAATCCACGTTAGACCTGGTACATAC
>JANSVA010000005.1:34707585-34722468 GCA_025504915.1 Erythroxylum reticulatum | reverse complement strand
GAGAGAGAGATTATGAAATGGAATATAAATATATGTTTTCTTTAATGTTTCAAATTATCGTTAACAATTTTAAATGTTATTTGTTAGTTTATATAGTTTAAATGCTTACATTGGTCAGTAGTTAATATTTTAGTTTTAGCTACTTTATGTATAGATAATTTAGGATCAAGATGTTATATCATATATGGAAAAAGAAAGGCAAAATAATTTATGGCCCAATGTGACATTGGAAAGAATACATCAGTTTCATTTTAAGAAGAATCATTCATATTATATTTTACATCTAATTTTGGATCCTAAAAAATGGAAAACTAGAAAAACTAGTGTTTACTTTTCAAAAACCTTTAAAAACCAATGCTTACTTTTCAAAAACCTTTACTAAAGAAAAATAGAAACTATATATTTTAAGCATATTTATAATGAAGTTGATTACTATAAATTCTAAAGATTAAACATATTTACCAATAAGGAACTTAAAATTATTTATGATAAATAATTATAATTCCCTGTAAATTAGATTAATTGTAATCTGTTAGTAGTTTTTAATGAATAACATTTTAAACATTTTTCAAAGAGAATTATAAATATTTTTCATTTGTTTATCCAATTGTAAATTAGATCACACATAAAGCATAGCTCCCTTTTTTCACATTGTTAATATAATTAAGGATTTAAATCCAAAATTTTTATCTTATTAAAATCAATGCACTATTCTTTTTAATTTTAATTTACTAATATTTTGTATAAATGAAACAAAAAATATCATTTGAGAAGATATAAAAAGTATAAAAATAATAATTTAGGTTAGAGAAAGGAGCTCTAGCTTCTCTATTTAACATTTCCAGCTTGCATGAATCTTCATGGCATTTCCTATCGATTGTTGTTTCTTTAAGTCTTTGTTTTACCTTTTTCTACTAAATTTGCCTCCCTAAATCTCTAGCTCTAATATGATTCCTTACCCCATCTTTCCTATAATCTTCCTCATCCTCCTCCTTCCCCCCCCCCCAAATGCATATCTTCTTTCCTTCTTTTGAACCTTGAGTATCTCGGCTTAAATACTTGGTCGATCGATATTTCCCTGTCTTTTTCCTTAAGTTACTTTATGTATCTATCAACTTTTTAACCATTTATGGTAATTTAGAGCCTAAAGGTAACATCAATGGAAAATTTACTACCTTTGATTCCAAATCATGCCTTTTCCACTTTAAATCTGGTAGCAAACTTGAACCTCCCTTCATAAAATACTCAACCATGTCCTACTCATGCCTCTCCTATCGACTTAGAGAAGGCTACCACAATCACTAAAAAAAAGATATAGCTTCAAGTTGTCAAGGATGTCCAGCCTAAACTTAAACTCCACTACTATCTAATTGGAAGACTTAAAGAAAGTTTTATAGTTGCTATCAACCCTGTAGGTTCTAAAAGGTGAAACAAGATGGGAGGAAACTCTCATATGTTTCTATGCAGGACAAAATATCACCATACCTGGCTATAAAAGCATAAGCATAAGAATGATGGAAACAATATGGCCTAGTTAAGGTTTTAGTTAGTAAAGACAATGTCTTCATATTTAGATTTGGAACTACCTCTCAAGCTCAAAGGATAATGAAAGTCAAAATTTGACACTTAAACAATAGACAGCTTTTTATCTAGAGATGGAGTCCGAGGTTAAGCATAGAGGATTTAAAGTAAAATCAAATGCCAATATGGCTAAATATCCATGCCATTAGAGTAACGAACTATAAAGAGGCTAAGTTACTTGGTGAGCTATATAAGAAAGCCAAATTGCATTAATGAAGCAATGGCTTCAATAAGAAGGATCATCTATGCAAGAGCATATGTTCTAGTTGATGCACTATTTAAGCTTTCTAACAATATACCATTACTAAGGTCAGGGGAGGGGAAAAGTAAGTGGAGGATTCAGTTAAAATAAAATATACATAGAATCCAAATCAGACATCTTCCAAGCCTGCTTAAATCCCTACTAGGAGAAGGTTTAAGTGTGGGGATTACCAGGAGCGTATGCATAACAATTATAAATAAGAAGAGAAGAACTTGGAAGCTAAAGATCCACTAATCCAAACTAGCTCTCTTATAAAGAAAGTTATAATAAAGGTAAGTGATATACCTCTAATATCCTCTGTTAATAATCTAAAAATAGCTCTTCTCAGCATTGATACAAATAGGGAGAATAGAGAGGATGTGAAGTTGCCTAATAACTTAATTTTGGAACTTGTAATAAGGGATAAAAATGATCTCACAAGCTCAGAGGAAGACAATATGTTCTATACCCTTAATAGAACCATTAATACTAATCTACAAGAGAAAGGCTTAACCATTTATTAGAATTTAGTTAATTCCAATCAATTTCAAATAGTTAATTGAAGGAAAATTAAAAGAAATAAGAAGGTACGCATCGTTTCCCCCTCCAAGTGATTATTTCATAGAATGTGAGAGGGATTAACTACACCTATAAGCATTTAGCTTTGAAGAACTTTACTTTGGATCATAGAACTTATGTCATTGGTATTATAGAAACAAATTTGAGGAAGTAGAAATCTAGTAAATTGTATATGATGGAAGGATCCTAAAAATGGATAACCAATCACTATAATCACTTTTATGGTATGATTATTTTAATTTATGATGAAGAAAAGTGGAGATACTACATCTTATTATAACAGATCAAATGATTCATCTAAATACCAAACTAAAATAAGAGCTAACTTTAGACCCTTAAAATTTGGAGCACTTCTTAGTGACCTTCAAGATGCACCTTAGGAGGAAGTTTAGTTGGATTACATGAATAAGGGAGGCGTGTGAGAAAACTAAGGCAAATATGGGCGAGTGGGATCAGACTTGGTACGAATTTTGGTATAGTCTCGAACCTTATAGAGATTGAATCAACCTAGGCTAAGGACTTGATGGACTAAGGACTTGTCCATGCTCGTATGAATGGACCACGACTAGTATATTTGTTGTGGAAAGCATTGGATCGGGCCAGTGTGTTATGTAGGTTTCGGTAAGATCACACTGCATTATTAGCAGATAGAGATAGTGGTGAGATCTTGGATTATGTGGCGATAACTAGGAGTTAGAATTATACTGACTTAACATTTGAAGACAGTGGAGATCTTTGAGGATAAGGACGATAGTTTCCTATTTGAATGTAAACTCTATCTTTCTGTTATCTTGTAGATTTATCTTATTAGTTAGAGTCCTGTTTAGATGGGGGTCTCATCCAATTGGTCCACGTGATGTAATTTGATAAAGATAGAAGTGATCTTAGCACGATCTTAGGTAGTTCAGTTTAAGATAGATTCTAAATGTAATTTGGATTCCAAGTTAGAGTGCCTATATATAGCTCATTCGAGTTTTTCTCTCCTCATTTAGTCTGAGACAGTATTCCTTGTATTCTTTTGAGGGAAGTAATATAAAGGTTGGTTTTACCATATGTCACTTGTTTGCTTGTTTCCTTTATTTTCTTATTGCTTTCGTAGAATTGTTTCTTCAAGTGTTCAAGATAAACACTTCGAGGGTCGTTAAAGGATGAAGTATTGCTTAAGCGAACCTAAGTGAGATTATCATGCAAAGGGTGTTGGCAGTCAACTTCGATAAAAGTTTGAGTCTCAAGGTGACCTTTGTATCAACTAGTATCAGAGACAAATTTCGGAATGGCAGTAGGTAACTTGATAGAATGAGTGACTAGGGTAGAGGCACTCATTGGGCTAATTCCTCAAGGGAGGAAGAGGTCACATCTCACAATTTGAGATGTTAGAGGCGTGAATCCAGTAGTTGTAACAATAGATGGCAGATTTACTGAAGGCATAAGAGGAGGCCCAGTTTGAGATCATAGTGCTAAGGCGTGCCGTTGCAACCTAGATGCCGATTAAGTTGAAAGCTCCACACCACAACTTTCATCTATGAAGGTATGTGAATCGAAGGTGTTCAAAGGCGTGTGGGACGCTAAGGTGTTGGAGAATTTCTTATGGGATATAAAGCAGTACTTTGCGGCTATTAGGGTATTTGATATTGGGAAGGTTAATGGGACAACCATATACTAGGATGGGGATGATGTCAAGCTCTGGTGGAGGAGAAGGACCTCTACAGAGATCAATACGAGTAGAACTCCCTTGGCAACGTGGCTGTAAATGAAGAAGGAACTCAAGGATCAGTTCTTTCCCATGAATACTTTTTGACTTGCAAGAGATGCCTTGAAGAAACTCAAGCAAGATGCATCAGTAAAAGACTACGTCAAATCATTTAGTTCTATAATGCTGGATATTGAGAATTTTTCAGACAATGACAAGCTCTTCAATTTTCTGTCAGGGTTACAATCAAGGGCTCAAATGGAGTTACGGAGGCAAAACGTGAAGGACGTGGTTAGTGCAATCATGGTTGCTGATGCCTTGGTGGATTTTTTAATAGTGAAAGAATCTAAGGTGAGCTCCTTAAACTCTTGTAAAGGCAAAGGCCACACCCAACAGGAGAAAACCGAGGGGAAGAAGAAGAAAGACTCCAAGAAGGGGGATTTTAAGGGCAAAGGCAAGCAAAATGGTGGCTCTAAGAACGGGGAGATGTCCTCAAAGAAGGGCAAGGTTGTTTTTTATTTTTTCAAGGTCCAGACTTTTTCATAGAGTGCCTGAGAAAGGAGAAGTTGAATGCCCTAATTACTAAAAAAGATAGTGAATCTTCAGAAGATGTGACACTAAATTCGATCACCTTCCTTAATGCAGTTAGTAACGAGTCAGTTCCTTTTGATAGACTAATGTACATGGGTGTACAGGTTGGGGAGAAAGACGTGACCGTAATGTTGGATACGAGTGCAACCCACAGTTTCCTAGTAGAAAAAATGGTTTAGAAGTTATGCATAAAGGTCTCTAGGGCCCCAGTGAAGATTAAAACCCCTGCAGGGAAGGCACAAGCAGTTACAAGAATTGCTTACAACGTTCTAGTCAGCATTAGAAGTTGGCATGCGAAGCTGAACTTCATTATCATACAATTGAAGGATTTCGAGATGATATTAGGGGTCGATTTCCTCAAAGCAACAAAGGTGGTGTTGTATCTGAGTTTAAGATGTATGGTGTTAATGAATGATCAAAATTCCTTCTACGTGAATTGTTGTAAGTTTGGTGGTGGAATGAAAAATGCTACAACTTTGATAGGACACGTCTTAGCCAGGAGCATCAAGAAAAGGTTAAAGAAAGATATGGAGACCTATTTCGCTGTCATGTGGGAAATCAGCGAAGACCACATGGTAGAAGTCCTTGATGCGGTTGCAAGTTTATTGAGGGAGTTTTAGGAGGTGATGTTAAAATAGTTGCTAAAAACTCTTCCCCGTCATCATGAGGTAGATCACAAGATCGAGTTAATTCTTAGAGCGATCCCACTTGTACGTGCCCAATATAGGATGTCCCCGATGGAATTGGCAGAACTTCAAAAATAAATCGATGAGTTGTTAGAAACAGGGTTCATGTAACCATCCAAAGTCCCATACGGCACCTCGGTATTATTTTAAAAGAAGCAAGATGGTACACTTCCAATGTGTATGGACTATTGAGTGCTGAACAAGGTAATGATCAAAAATAAGTATCTGGTATCTTTGATTTAGGATTTGATGGATAGGTTGCGAAGGGTTAAGGTGTTCACTAAGTTAGATCTTCAAAGTAGGTATTAACAAGTGCGAATAACAGAGGGTGATGAGCAAAAGACAACATGCTTAACTTAATATAGATCTTACGAATTTTTAGTTATATCATTTGGATTAACTAACGCCCCTACTACATATTGCAACCTTATGAATGATGTGTTGTATGACTTCTTCGATGAGTTTGTGGTAGTCTATTTAGACGACATCGCGGTGTATAGCACTAACATTGCAGAGCATATGAAACACTTGAGGCAGATGTTCGAAATACTAGGGTAGCACAAGCTCTACGTGAAGATGGAGAAGTGTGAGTTTGCCCAGTTAGAGATCAGATTATTAGGTCAGTTGGTGAGCAAAGGTCAGGTCAGGATGGATTCGAGAAAGGTGAAAGCAATAGTTGAGTGGTAAGCTCCCACGAAAGTACAAGAATTATGGAGTTTTCTCAGCTTAGCGAACTATTATAGATGGTTCAATGTGGGATACTCTAAGAAAGTGGCACCATTGACAGACTTTCTAAAAAAGAAGAAAATATCGTGTTGGTTAAGTGCATGTGAGGAGGCATTCAGGAAACTTAAAGATGCTATTTCAACTGAACATGTATTGAAGCTGCCTGTGTTTGATCTTTCATTTGAGGTACATACTAATGCTTTGGACAAAGCCATTGGTAGAGTCCTTATACAGGAAGGTCACCCAGTAGCATTTGAGAGTCGAAAGCTCAATGGTACAGAGCAGCATTACTCGTGCTTATAATGGTGCATTGCCTTATGATGTAGCATATTTGTTAGGAACTAGGTTTGTTGTCCAAATAGATAATGTTGCTAACACGTTTTTAGGAACCAAAAGAATTTGTCTACAAAACAAGCCCGACGACAAAAGTTTCTTACTGAGTATGACTTTATGTGGGAGCATAAACTAAGATGGCACAACAATTTGGTAGATGCCTTGAGTAGCAAGGAGGTATTTGTGGCCCATTATTTGGCCACGAGGATAGAGTCCAACCTTTTGGAGCAAATTAAGGTGATAGCTTCACTAGACAATGATAGGCTTTTGATGACTAAGAGTAGTCAAGTATATGTGCCGAACATTGGCGGATTGCATAAATAGTTATTAAAGGAGACGTATGACTCGCAGTGGGCTAGTCACCTAAGAGTCCAACGAATGCTTGTACTCCTATCTCGTTCCCATTTTTGGCCAAAGTTGGAGAATGACATGGAATGTTACCTCAAGATGTGCCTTGTTTATTAGTTGGATAAACTGGAGAGGAAGCTAGTTTACTACAGCCCTTATCCATCCCCGAGAGACTGTGGATGTCGGTTTCAATGGATTTCATTAGTAGGTTTCTAAAGGTGGACACATGGAATCAATCATGGTGGTGGTTGATAGATTCTCCAAGTATGCGATCTTTATGCCAACTCCTATGACTTGTCCCTCAGATGTTATGGCCAAGTTGTT
Organism: Erythroxylum reticulatum; assembly: GCA_025504915.1. Taxonomy (NCBI): domain Eukaryota; kingdom Viridiplantae; phylum Streptophyta; class Magnoliopsida; order Malpighiales; family Erythroxylaceae; genus Erythroxylum; species Erythroxylum reticulatum. The sequence goes on along the minus strand of JANSVA010000005.1, from coordinate 34,715,369 downwards.
CTATAAAATGTGGTCAAGTATTTTAAAGTTCCAACAAATATTGTAAGCGACTAAGATGTCAAATTTATAGGTCAATTCTAGATGTCCCTTTTAATATGTTGGGTTGCAATTTGAAGTTTTCAATGGCAAATTACCGACAAACAGATGGCTAAATAGAAAGGATCAACGGTTTGTTGGATGAGTACCTACGACATTATGTAAGTGCAAGTTAACGTAACTAGTTGAGTTTACTTAATATGGCACAATTTTGCTATAACTTGCATAGATCTTCAGCTACAGAGAAACGTCCCTTTGATATTTTGTTGGGACAACATCCTCTCACACCACTAAAGATTGCTCAACAAAGGAAAGGTGATAAATGCCCTACAACGCATAAGTTTGTGATAGAGAAGTAAGAATTATTAGATTAGGGACAGTCTTCAAAAAGCTTCTCGAAGGATGAAGAAGCAAGCAGATCTTTAAAGCAGACCATTAGAATTTGACATGGGAGAAAAAAATTTATTGAAACTAACCCCACAGATTTGGAAGAAGATCTCGAGTAAGCAACTTTATAAGGGTTTGGTGCCAAAGTACAATTAACCATTTGAAGTGCTACACAAAGTAAGGAATGTCGTATACAGATTAAAACTGCCTAAGCAGTTAAAGGTACATCTAACTTTTCATGTTTGTTTTCTTAAGCCTTACTATAAGAATACATTAGATTCGGATAGGAGTCAAGTGAAGTGAGCTCCATCGTTTGTGAGGAAACTGATCGAGGATCAAGTGGAGAAGATCCTAGATCGTCGAACAAGGGGTCAACCCAAAAAGAAATGACATACCAAGTTCTTGATTTAGTGGAAAGGTAAACCTATCACAGAAGCTACAAGGGAGAAAGATACGACTTTGTGGCAGTTTAACGATCAGATGAACGCCTACCTTCAAACTAATTAGATCAGGGTGTCGAATCCAAATAATGGGGGTGTTTTATTAGATATTTAAACTTCGAAGCACTTCTCAATAACCTTCACGATGCACCTTAGGAGGAAGGATAGTTAGATTACACGCATGAGGGAGGTACGTGAAAACACTAAGGCAAACATGGGTGAGTGGGATCAAACTTGGTACAAATTTTAGTTGTGCCTCAGATCTTATAGAGATTGACTCGACCCAAGTTAAGGACTTGATGGACTAAAGACTTGGCCCATGCTTTGATGAATGGACCACGACTAACAGACTTATTATAGAAAGCATTGGATCAGGCCAGTGTGCTATGTAGGCTTAGGCAAGATTACACTACATCATCAGCAGATAGAAATCATAGGGAGATCTTAGTTGATGTGACAAAAAATAGTAGTTAGAGTTGCAGTGGGGCTCAACATCTAAATATAGTGGAGATCTTCGAGGATAAGGATGCTAGTTTCCTACTTGAATGTAAACTCTATCTTTCTGTTATCTTGTAAATTCTATCTTATTATTTAGAGTCCTATTTGGATTGGGGTGTCATCTAATTGGTCCACATGATGTAATCTGATAGAGATAGATGTAACCTTAGCATGATCTTAGGAAGTTCAGTTTAAGTGGGATTTGGAATGTAACTTAGCTTCCAAGTTAGAGTGCCTATATATAGCTCATTTGAGTTTTGCTCTCCTCATTTAGTCAGAGAGAGTATTCCTTATATTCTTTGAGGGAAGTAATATAAAGGTTAGTTTTACCATATCTCTCTTGTTTCCTTATTGCCTTTATTTTCTTATTGCTTCCGTAGCATTGTTTCTTCAAGTGTGTGAGGTAAACATTTCAAGGGTTATTGAAGGTTGAAGTCTTGCTTAAGCGGACCTAAGTCAGACTATCATACAAAGGGTGTTGGCGATCAACTTCGGTGAAAATTTGAGTCCCACTGTGACATGTGTATCACTAACCATAATCAAGTTAGTTTTATATATGCTTACAATTATTTCATTCATTTTAGATTAAGCTCAAGGAGGTAAACCCAAGCTATAACTCTTTTTAGCCTATCCCTAGAGACTTTAATAACATGTTTTATCCTTATAAAGTTTAAAGACACAACTACATCAAAAACCATTTAATGACCTTAGGGATTGTGCGGCTGATATAGAGGCAATAGATCTAAGGATGGAAGGTAACTTCTTTATCTAGTGTAATAACTAAAAACAGAAACTTTCTTATATTTTTCTAATTCTCTTGACTCTCTTCATTGACTAACTCTTCAGTGGACCTTATTAGTTTTACTATCAAAGATCATCTAACTTACTAGGAGATTAAGCTTCTTACCATACCTTACATTGAAATAGACATAAAGAAAGAAATATTCTCACTTAACCCAATCAAACACCTAAACCTAATGGCTTGAATGTGTTCTTTCCCAAAAATTTTAGCCTTTAACAAAGCATATGATGACAGAGCAGTGCCTGAGTTTTTTAGAAATAGTAAAATAATTAAAGAGATAATAAGATGATTATTTATCTTATTCCCAAAATAAATAATCTTAACTTTCTCGGAGAATTCAGATTTATAGCATGTTTTAATACAATTTATAAAATCATATCCAAACTCATGATAAATAAGTTAAAAGTATTGTTATCAACATACATTGATAAGATATAGGGCGACTTACTAAAGGAAAAAATATAAGGGATAATATCTTAATTGTATAAAAATTGTTTAAAAACTATAATAAGAAACAATCCATTAAGAATTGTGCTCTCAAGATATATTTTCATAAGGCTTTTGAATCCCTTAATTAGAGTTTCATTTTTAATACCTTAAAAGCATTTAGATTTCACTAATCTTTGTTATGCATTACTTCTGTCTCTTTTAGTGATCTAGTTAATAAAGAATCTATTACATTCATCAAGCAATCAAGGGTATTGTTAAAGGGATCAAATATCCACATATCTCTTTATATTATTCATTAAGTATTTGACAAGGATCCTAAACATGATCATAACTCAAAAAAGGCACTTCAAATGCCATAATAGATACAAAAGAACAAAGTTAATAAGGTTGTCTTTTGTTGATAATCTATTATTGTTCTCCAATGTTAATGCATATTTATTAAGTTCCCTCATGTCAATATTGAGTACTTTTAAGAGGCTTTCAAGACTTGACGTTAACAAGGAGAAATTTGGTACATTCCTATCAACAAGTGTAACGCAAGATGCTATATAACTATTCTATATAATATGGATGAGATTAATAAAACTTCCATTCACCTACTTAGGCATTCCAATCTCCTCAAAGAAGCCATCCTATATAGATCTCCAACCAATAGTAGAAAAAATCTAGACGAGAATTTAGAGTTGGTGCTATAAAAGTTTATCAATAGCTAGAAGGATTTAGATAACAAACTCAGTATTAAATAACATCCACATCTATTGGCCATCCCAATTAATATTTCTAACAAGTACAATCAAGACCATTAACAAACTGTGTAGGACATTCCTTTGTTATGGTCTTATTCGCATTAATTTAATGGATAAACTGAAGTGGTAAAAGGTATGCAGACTTAAAAATGAAGGAGGCTAAGGATCATTCCTTTGAAAACAACCTATAATGTCTCCATGATTAAGAGGATATAAATTTTACTCAATGATAAGTAATCCCTATAGGCTAAATGGACACATGAATAATATAAAAGGAAGCATAACTTTATTAGAGTTATGTAAATATAGTGCCCTGAAAAGCAAGTGTATTTAAATATAGTGCCCTGAAAAGCAAGTGTATTTACTTATAACTTATTTTCTTCCAGTTACTTTTGTAATGAAAATATTTATTATTAATAAAACAAAAGAGTTTGGTTTTATGAACATTATATATGTAGTCATAAGGTACCAAGATTCTTTTGTAAGTAATATACATAATGGATTCATGGTTAAATAATCAAGTTGGTTGCTTGATTATGGGTTAGAGTATAGTGTTGCGATTTATCTCCATTCAAGTAAAAGAGTGTACTTTAAGGGAATGATAAGTTTCATATCATGATAGTAGTTGACTATCGATAATGGCACTATTAAATAAACCTAGAATCAAATATGTCTTAAAGAATAAAATGGGCCATTACTTTAATCTTAAAACATATACCTTAAGCATTCGTTTATTATAGACCACAATTTTGATGAGTGGTGAACTCATATATGTTTCATTACAATTTTTTATATGATCAAAATGGATTTTTACAAAGTATCAAACCAGTGTCTGCATGCTGGAATTATTAATTGAAACACTTATTAGGGAATATTCACTCAAATAAAGAATTTATAGTGATATCATCACTTCTAGATGTTTTATGAAGATTAGCGATTAAACTGGCGTCCGTAGTTTGATGGACTAACTACCTATCAAGTCTTAACAACAAGATAAGATCTTGTGTGTTGATCACCAGATAGAGTAAACATAAGGGCAAAACGGTAATTTTACACTTTATTATGCAGATGGCTATAATATGATTCATATTAGAGTTTGCAATTGAACATCTTATTTGAAACATATGTTCTCATAATATTTAGTAATTCAAGAGTTCAACTAATTATCTTTAGTGGAATAACATTTAGTTAATAAGTTGGAATTAATTCTAACAAGTCGGGCTTATTGGAACTTGAGTTATATAAGTCCAATTAGATTCCCCATTTGGTTTCTAGGAAGGTTATCAAGCAAAGTGAGAAACACAAATAGAGGTTTTAAAGTCTATTGTAGCACCCCACTCTCGCAAGACCCAAACCCGACATCGATGGGTGATGTCTAAGCTTGTGCCCAACGAGGACGACGTGCTAGAAAACTTAATCAGTCAAAACTCGGTATAAACCCTTCTTTTAAACCATAAACAAGATATGTGAAAATCCATAACCAAATCGAGCCCCGCTTTATTTCATAAACATTTTCAATCAACACAATACAGTCAATAATATTTTCAATAGCCATTTGGGCCCTTTCACAAATACAAAACACTTTATCGTTTTGAAATACAAATTTATACAAAAAATTGCGGAATAAACAATTCAATACAAATTAAAGAAATGCAATGCAGACCCGAACTGATCTTGACCTCTATCCTTCACTTGTATATTGTAAGTATACTCTGGTTGGCCTAACAGGGTATTCTTCTGATCCTGAAAAATAATTGCAAATTTTGGGAGAGTTTTGCGAACTGAATGAGTGACCATTATCGATGGCCCACCTAGTCACATAACACATAATTCACAGTATTTCAGATCTCACATCTCACTTTCAATCTCACATTTCACATCCAATGCATTTAATCATTCATATCATGCATATGCAATGAACACGAAACTCACTTTCCATTTGTTACTTTGTTATGACCGAGTGCCTAAACTATCCCGTATCCATTGGATACAGGATTCATTACTAACTGTCCCTTATCCACTTAGGGGATACAGGGCTCATTATACATAGTGAAGGCTCTTAATCATTTTTAAGCTCGAGGCTTATTTTCACTTTATGAGCTTTTACTCTTTTTCACTTTCTGTGCTTTAAGCTCTTTTTCACTTTCGATGGCTACTCCGGTCACAACTGCCATTATATTTCATGTATTCATGAGATTGAATGCATCACTCACATTGCATAATCCCATTAAATCATATTCACTTATCGTCGGACCGTAGTGTTGGGCACTCCGCCCTTGTGAGTCACGAGCCTGATGTCCTAAGAGACATCCAAGCGAGTATCCTATAAGAATGGTGTGCCCCCACCAAGAGAAATTGACTTATACTATTGCTAAACTAAGAAGAAGCGAAACTACGAAGAAGCTTATGAACAGTAACTAAGAAGAAGTTCATGAACAGTCACTAAGAAGAAGTTTATGAACAGTCATTAAGAAGAATTTTGTGACTAGGAAGAAGGTCATGAACAGTCACTAAGAAGAAGTTCATAACTAAGAAGAAGTTCATGAACAGTCACTAAAAAGAAGTTGAAGGCTAACATAAGACGAAGCGGACTACACTCCTGAGCATCTCCACTTATAAGGATAACTTTTGACTCTGACATCGAAAAATTTCATACTATATACTGTTGGGAAGATAAAAGGAAGATTTATAACTTTCCAGAAGACAACTTTGACTAATTTTGCCTCAATCGAGCCCAAATTTGCCCCCGAAGTTGGCACATAATTTCTACAACTAGAAAAGACTTGGATTTTGAAATAAATAATTACAAAGAAACATGCACAAACACTTAAGGAACTTTTCAGATCTAACTCTTTTACCAAAACAACCCTTCTAGTGTAAAACCACTTCATATCTATTTCACTACTACATACATCCCATTAAACAATCTTTCCAACTCCAACATACTATTCTAACACTAGCAATAATTTGCAATCTCAACAACAACAAAAATGCACATCCACCATACTCAAACTTTAAAATAACATAATCACACACAAAAGGAACTTTACAAGTTTTTATTCTCATTTCTAAATAAAATGAACATTTGACTAGCTTTTCTTACACATCAACATACCCATCAACTCAATACAAAATACAAAAGAATGCTCATGTTTGATATGCCTATAAAGCTAGCCAAATTAGTCACTAACTTAGTACAAAAGGTTTCTAACTATCTTGGAGTATCCGAATGTCTTGTAGGGATCACTGGTCTTCACGATCTGCACCTGAGGAGTGGGAAAAATATTGGGTTTAGCTACATAGCTCAGTGGCTAAGATTTTTATAGCTGTTGGCGATGAGCCACACAATCAAACATATATATATAGACAATCATATAAGCATACACTTTCATTTTAGTCTAGCAAAGAAAGTTCAGCATTTACAATTCCAATTCACATTACTTAATTTAATACATCATCACATAAGACATATTGGATGTAATTCACATCAAGGCGTAACACTCAAATGTCATCCTAACTTAACACATTGAAATCCAAATGCACATACAATTGGCTCGAGGGTTCCATGGAAACAGAATGGAGAAACCGAAGTTTGTGCCATGAACAGAATGAGTCCATTTTTGAAGCTCATATGCCACAACATGAATGTGACGAACAGAATGGTTCCACTCTCCCCCAAACACAATCAAATCTCATAGTCAATTCAATCAAAAGTTCATATTCTCATACTTTTCTTCTGTCCATTTAATCAAAATGTCATGATACAAGGCATAGCATAATCATACTCACAATTAAATTTTATCCAATGTCATACATCATAATGCAATTTCCACATCACAACATTTCAAAGCAAGGCATTTAGCACATATACACACACAAGGCATTTTTCTCATTACACAATAACTATAAATAAATTACCCACCTTAAAACTCTTGAAAATCCAAATTCAATTGTGCCCTTCCTCTTGCTCTTGAATAGGTTGTTTTTGATTTCCTAACACAACCAAAATTCTCATTCAATTCCAATTCAAATGGAAATCCCCCAACTTTCCATAATCCCAAAAAAAATGGACATAACCCAAATCAAGCTCAAACTTAACCTACCCATAGTCCATCTAAGTTAAAAAAACCCAAAACCTGGCTTAGAAACCAATCTTCTTCCTCCAATCATTCCCAACACAAAAACCCCTTTCTCTCTCTAACACTTCTTCATTCTAAACAAAATAAGCCATTCTTTACTAAAACAAGAAGAAGGTGTTAAAATTACCTTAAGAAACTTAATTTCCTTCTTCTTCTCACGATTTTCTCCTTCTTCCTTCTATTTCACGTTTTTCTCTCCTCTTATTTTTCTTCTCACGACACTCTCTCCCTTCCTCTAATTCAAGCCCCCTTTCTATTAGGCTTTCTCCCAATTATACCCTCCATT
>JANSVA010000005.1:34662040-34677673 GCA_025504915.1 Erythroxylum reticulatum | reverse complement strand
AAAAATGAATATGAAATTTGGGATAAAGGAAATAACCCCTCAAGGCAAGGTGATCAAGTTACATGTTCTACGATTCAAGAGTTGGACTCCGGTACGGGATCCAACAGTTGGGATCCGGTCTCCGGGTCGGGTCCTAACACTTCGTCACCTGATCTGGAGGTAAACCAGATAGCTCGCCGAAAAACACATCCAGGAATTCCCTAACCACTGGAATTTCCTGCCCATTCTGCTCAACTCTAGTATCAATTACGTGGGCTAGATAAGCCTTACATCATCCTTACATTAACCTCAATGCACTCACGAATGATATCATTCTGGCTAGCACTGCTTGACTAATTCCTCTAAATACTGACCTTGGTTGACCAGGAGATTCTAATACTATCTCTTTGGTATAGCAGTTCCTGACAGCCCTATGAGCAGTGAGTCAATCCATCCCTAAGATAATGTATATCTCTCTCAGTTGTAGTATAATAAAGTTTGCCTCTAATATAGCTTGATCAATCCGAATTAAGCATCTTTTGCAGACTTCTCCTATCACTGTAGTACTACCTATTGGTATACTAACCTCTAATCCATACTTTAACTGTTTTCTATCACAATACAGCCTAAATGTCAGATGTGATGAAATAAAAGAATGTGTTGATCCTGGATCTAGTAATGCAAATGCTTCAAGATCATAAATAAAGAGTGCACCTGCTACAACATCCGGAGACTCCTAAGCCTCCTACCTGATTATAACATAGACTTGGGCCTAGGAATGCGATCGACTGCTTTGCACCTCAATCCTTACAGAAGGACTCCTAGAGCTCACTCTACCTCTACCACAGTTCCTCTGCCTGGACCCACTACCTCAGCTCTACTGGACCGTAGCATCACTCCCTGATCTCCTACTCCTACCAGACTGAGCTCCTAAAGTAGCAAGACAATCTTAAATCTGGTGATCAAAAGAGTCGCACTTAAGGTAAGCCCCAGTCAGTTTCCAGCACTCTCCACTGTGCCTCTCCTCACAATACTCACACAGGGAAAACTAAATCGGCACTGTACCTCTTCCACTGCCTGATTGTACAAAGCCACCCCTCTGCCTGAATCCTGACCGCCTTAATCTAACTGGTGGTCTGAAGGCTCTGTTTTGGCGTTTACTGAATCTTCTGCCAGAACCACTCTAACCCTCACTAGACTTCTCCATTCTAGACCCTTGCCCAGTCTCTGCTTGTCTTTCTCCGAGTAGCTGCTCAATTCTAATTGAAGTAGCTCTCAACTCAGTGAAAATACCCAGGTCTGAAAGGACTAACCTTGTTCTAATCTCCATATTAAGTCTGTCCTCAAACCTACTAACTTGTCTTCTTCTGTAGGAATCAAAGCAGTAGCATAACTTATCAGCTCGTTGAACTAGATCTCATACTCTACCACCAACATTTTAGCTTGTTTCAATTCTAGGAATTCCTTCATCTTTTGATCTAAGTAAAACTTGGGTATGTAGTTTTATTTAAAAACTCTTAGAAATTCTTCCCACTTCAGGTGGCAAGGCCTGGTGGTACTACCTAGAACAGTCTTCCACCACTAGTAAGCCAAGCCCTGCAGTAAAGACACCGTGTAGTTGAACCTCTTGTCTGGTTCACAGTCCATTTGGTCAAAAACCCTCTCAGTCCTTTCTAACCACCCCTCAACCTTAGTAGGGTCTGTGCTACCATAAAAATCCACAGCCCTTTGCTTCCTCAACCTATCATATCTCCTCTCCCTTATCTCTAGAACTCTTGGAAGCATCTCCTCTAATTGAGGTACTAAGGACACCCTACTAGCTCCAAAAGATCCTAGCTCAGCTGGTTCCACCATTTGCTCACCTATGGTGGATAACCTATAATAAACAATAACTTTAATCATTATCCGCGTTTCTCACAATATTTCATGCTTAACATTTCTAATATCCCTGTGGATGCCAAACTATGATCTGATACCACCCACTATAGCGGTCACTTACCCTAGGGTACATACCGGGATACCATAAGAACATTCCAGTACATGACCTAAGATAATGGCGCGCTATGATCAATTACATCACTCACTTAATATGGCATCATCTACCTTTGTTCTCTTATAATTATCATAAAGAAAGTCACCACATTTTTAAAACCAAAATTTCCTCATTTCATTTCATTAAAACCGAATTTACAATGTAGCTTTTACAATATCATCCGAAATATGTACATGATCCAAACTTAATACAAAAGTGTTACATGAAAGAGAAAATATACAAAATCTATCTAAGCAATCCAATCCCAGCTGACCGACCTTTGAGCCATTTCTTCTTTTCCCCAAAAGTACAAGTCTACACTACTTGTATGTCTCTCAGTAGTTAAAGTCGTCTCTCAGTCCTGAAAAGTCAACATGCAATTTTGGATGAGTTTTGCAAACTCAATGAAGTAACCATCATCGATAGTTCACTCAATTCATACATCACATCAACACATATAACACATATTTCACAACCTTGCATAGTTCATCATATATCACATTCACACTCAAGAGTAGACAATTTAGCATCTCAATCAATACAACATGCTTAATAAAATGCATATGAATGCTCATGTGACTCTTTTCTAATTATTATGTTGTTGTGACCGAGTGCCTAAACTATCCTGTATTCATTGTAGATACCGGGCTTATTTATAACTGTCCCTTATCCATTGGGGATATATGGCTCATTTTACATAGTGAGTCTTGTGCTCTTATACACTTTGGAGCTTTTAGCTCATTTTCGGTGGCTACTTCGGTCAAAACTCCCATTATCTGATCAGGCATTCATGTATGGAATGCATCTCACATTTTTAATCAATCATATCAGGAAACACTTAGTTTGTCACATTTACATGCAAGTAGCACTTCAATATCTCATGCACATTTCACAATCATCGGACCTTCTGTCCGGAAATCAACACAATTCAATTCACATTTATGAAGCAATTCAAACATAATCTGACACAATAAATAATTGAATAGAACCGTCTAGGTTACTCGTAAGTCACTCCCGAAGCTAATACCTAGAAGTTTCGGCAACTTCTAGAGGTTGACGTTCCAGTTGCTCCTTTATAACAAGAATATACACATATCACAATTTGACACAATTGTAAGTGTTTTTACAATGCACATGTATGTATCTAAAATATGTACAATGCATATTCATGATAATCCTAAGTATCTATCCATTATCCTCATCAAATAAACATTTGTTTTGCCAACTCACATAAGCACCATGTATACTTATGGTTTATATCTTAATAAAACCATTAAAATCACAATTCATAACTCATTGATCAAAATTTCAGAATTTTCCCAAAAACTGACTTTTGAGTCTACTATTCTTGATCATTTAAACAATGCAAATGGGAAAATTTGAGAACACTTTCTTCTATAAAATTTCTCCCCTATTTCTTAGGTTTTTAATAACACTAAGATCATTCAATTTGATTTAGTATTATAAAAGTTATACTCCAAATATCTTCGGACTGCTTTTATTCTGAGACAGTGCCCTATACTCAATTTTTACCTAGAAATTAAAATTCTTAGAGTCCGATTCAGAATTTTATTTCTTCTGTTAATTTGTATCCATTTGTCTCTAGTTTACTCCAAATTAAGAATCAGCCCGTTTGGATAAATACAAGAGAAGATATTCTCAAAATACTGAAACATGTTTAGTGTAGAGAAAAGTTCAACGCAACAAACTCCAGAAGTTCGCCGCAGTGAATTCCTCCCAAGAGGAATTCTCTAGAAATTTTCACAATTTTGCTGTGGAGAAACCTATATTTGGCCATGGAAAACTTTACCAAAAATAAATCCTGGCTAAATCCTTCAAGTTTGCCACAGCGAAGCAAGGAGTTTGCCGCTGCGAATTTCCACAGATGCATACCCAGTTTTTCAACTTCTGGTTAGATTTTGAGACTCTGTTAAACATAATTTGAATTCTACTTCTGTATGAAAAAGGTAGCTATACATCCCTAGTTTAATACAAATTAAGAATCATCTCATTTGGATAACTGGAGGAAAAGTTATGGCTAAAATACTGAGGCATACTCAGTGATTATTTTCAAGTTAATCATCCTTAAACTTTCCAGATTTTTATACGTAACCTAACCTGTACAAAGATCACCATTTTCTACTTCATTTACTCCCCATTTTCAACACCATTTCATCTCAATATCATTCACCAATAAATCATGACCTAAATTTGATCATTAACCTAAAAGCAAGATATGTTCATGTACCTATTCATCAACTCCCAATTCTCATTAAAACATCATTTTCACAACCAAATCCATATTACAAACATATGTAGCATAGCTCATAGTTTCTTACTCCTCATATACAACATCGATCATCCATAATACAACTGCTAACCCATTATTTAGCATTTATATGAAACAAAACATCTCTATAGCTCATTACTCATCAAGCATATATGTATAAGCAAAAAATTCATAAACTCTTCATCATCCACAACACATACATACACAAAGCACCATTTCATGCATTAACCTCTAACTATCATCATAAATGCTCCATTTAACATTGCCCATAAAATTAAAACATGACTTACTTGATTTAGCTACCCAATCTTCAAACTCTTCAAGAAAATTGAAAATTCCTAACTTCAAACACAACCAACGTTCATTACCATCTTTAGGGTTAGAAGGTTCGTGTTTTTGTTGGAAATGAAAGAGAGAGCAAGGTGGAAGAGTAGCAAGTGGAAAATACGTGGGCTAGGTTCAATGTGGGTGGAGATTTGATGAATAAAAATCAAGAAGAAGAAGAGAAGATGTAGCACCCCACTCCCGCAAGACTCGAACCCGAAATCGATTGGTGATGTTTGAGCTCGTGCCCCGTGAGGATGATGTGCTAGAACACTTAATCATTCAAAAACTCGGTATAAACTTTTCTTTTATTTTTGAAACAACAAATACGATATGCAAAAATCTATAACCAAATCGGGCCCCATGTTATTTCATAAACAATTTCAATCAACACAATACAGTCAACAATATTTTCAACAACCATTTGGGCCCTTTCACAAATAGAAAAACACTTTAGTCATTTCGGAATACAAATTTAGGCCAATCAATTTCAATTTCTACTCTAATTATCTTCCAAATTTTTAATGGCACTTGAGAATTAAATCCTAAAGTCATGCATTAAAATTTCCATTGCCATTGGACAGTAATTTCTACTACCATTTATTAATAGTTTTGCCACTTGACAATTTTTCTAGTCCAAAAATACCCAACAATTTTCAGAAATTTTTCTTAAAACTTCAAAAATTCTAAATCAACAAATACAATCTGCAAATCAATTTTCAATACATAAAACTCACAATTTTCAATAAAAATCACATTTAAAAATAATTATACCCGGAATGTCAATGAAAGCATGTACAGTTATTTTCATGTGCAAAATTTCACTATTTACTTGTATTTGCATGCCATATTATGCATGAACATGGAATGCATTTTCTAATCTCTCAATCATCTCTCATCTATTCTATTCTAGCCGCAACATAAGTAATGGGATGTTACACGAATGGCAGTGCGATTCTAGGACATGGGTCTCGATTTGAGGTGATAGCCAATCCTTACATGGAGATTGAGGACGCAACGTTGGAGGGTGCCTCATTGCCTGACTCTATTGTCCAACCTCTAATCCCTTTCATATCCCAATCCTAATCCCATTATTCCCCCAGACATAATACCAAACCAGACTCATATACCGCCAATCCAGATGCTCCTTCCAAGACCACTCCCAATGCCCCTTCAAGCCCTGATCACACACGTGACTCATCCCTAGTCCTACCATCCATAGGGTCCGAACCTACCCTATTGCTACCAACGTCTTAAAAAAACCCCACCCTCTTTTAAACCCACATAAACACTTAGTTATGCACTTACCGCCCACGACCCCCTCCTATGCAAACCCTAATCCCACCCACGTTGATCGACTTAGACCTAGCCAATCCCACATTTCTGCCCCTCGCTTTGTCTTCAAGCATGGCATGGACATGGATGCTACTCCTCCAGACCTCTCACCTCTTTCACCTTTGCCTTGTGTGGAATGGGGGGACTCAGCAGACGTTATTGGCGAGGATGAGGAAATGGCTGATGATAAAGGGCCTGCCAGCCATATAGCTGAGGAAGAGTCCCTGACCCCTTGAGGTGGCGAGAGCCAATGAGGAGATTCTGGCCATGGAGGCATAGGTTTTATGTATAATGGATTTTAGCTGTTTGACTTGGAATTGCCAAGGAGTAACGTCCTTAAAGTTTCTACGGATTTTCCATATTTTGCACCATGTACTATCTTGATCTGGTGGCCTTATTGGAACCCCGCATATCCGGAGAGCGAGCAGTTACAATCATACGTCAGAGTGGGTTCGCCTGATCACATCACATTGAAGATGTTGGTTTTATTGGAGGTATATGGCTTCTTTGGCATGATAAGTTACGAGTCTGCGTCATCGACATTAATTTCCAATACATCCATTTGGTAGTGGAAACACCTGGCCATAACTTTTTCTCACTATTATGTACATCAGTCCGCATGCTAAGGCTCGAAAACTTCTCTGGCCACACCTTCTGAGTCTAAGCAGTAACCTTACTGAACCTGGCTTAGTGGGACTTTAATTGTATACTATATGAATATGAAAAAATAGAGGGCTAATCGAAACGGGGAGCTTGTCGTTTATTTCAGGATTGGTTGTTCCATGCCCGGATGGTAGACCTTGGGTTTTATGGGCAACCTTTTACCTGGGCATGAGGTCGGTTTTGAGAACGTCTAAATCGAGCTGTGAGCAACGTCTACTTTAATTACCCTTTGGTTTCTAGACAAGACTTTTATGCACTTGGTGAGAGCTAATTGGCCTGTTAATGGAGACTATCCCACAAACATCTAGTCCTTTGTAGGAGAAGCCACCACGTGGATTGTGGACGTGTTCGGTAATATCTTTAAATAAAAACAAATTTTAATTAGGAGATTGAGTGGCATTCAATGAGCCTTAAATCACCATACGACTTTGACCTTGGCTTAGCTAGAGGTGGACTTCAAGCACAAATTGGATCTTTCCTTGGTATAGGAGGAAGTTTATTGGCAACAAAGAGTTGGGAAAGACTGGCTTGCCACGATAATCACAATACGTCTTACTTTCATCGTACGGTACTTCAGAAACATCGTACTCATCGCTTGGAGTTTCTTAAGGATCTATTGGGTACGGTGCTCCAAGCCCAAGCGATGCACAACCATATCGTCAAGTATTTTACTAACCTCTATACACAACTGAAGCAATTCCTACCGCTAAAGACAGTCAGTTTCCTCTTATAGACAACTCGATTTTGGTGAGTATGGGAGGAATGGTTATCTAGGAAGAAATTCGAAGGGCCATTTTCATCGCAAAATCAGTAATCATGCAATCACAATTCAAGCATACTAATTTCTAACCCATTCAATCTCATTTATACTCAGTACATCAAGATATTCTCAATTTTAATTAACAACAACTCAATTTTATCAATTTCATCCATTTCTATAAGAACATAACCCTTTCTGAATTTTTATCTCACAAAATATGAGGAATTTTAATATATCACTTTTATGAAAATTGATCCATATAATATTTAGAATTTTTTAAATTTATTTTTAGTCATTTTTGGGCTAGTAAAAAAATCACCATTGACACCAAAGTGTGAGATACATGCGTCAACCCTAGAAAGGCGGTGATCAGAAATTACAAGCATACCTCTTGGAATCTAATAGAACTGGTTTTGTATCAACATATTATACGTAAAATAATTGGAATAAATGATATAACTAATTGGAATAAACATATTATATGTAAAATAATTGGATAAAAGGATTAAAAAGTCAGAAACATAAAATATAATTAAAATAAAATATCTTTTCAGATTTTATTCAAAACGCTAATAATTTCCTTCATATTTTTATTTTTAATATTCTAAATATAAAATAAAATAAGTTTGTAGATTAAAAAAAAACACTATAGACCTATAAACTTTGTGGCTACAAGAATAATGAACTAATAACAATAATATCTTTACTAAAACTTCTTCTAAGCTGACCTTGTTAAGAATATAAGAGTATTTATAATATTTTGAATTCTTCAACTCATTCTAATAACATAATTAGTATTTAAGTTTGACATATTATTAAAGCAGTACAGTACGACCGGAAAAAGGAGAGTGTGAACACGCGTTCGGATGAGCGTGTTGAGTTTCTGGAATAAGGAAGGGCTCTAAACGGGGTTAGGCCGACAAGGGAAAGGGATCACAATTTGTCAGGTTGCAAGCAAAATTGTTCTCGACTTGGCATATAATTTATTATGCTTTGCTCCTTTACTCTTTCGTCTATTATTTTATTATCAAAGGCGCAACACGTGCAAAGTGCAAGGCACCAAACCAACGCTCGGGTTTGTCATTGTTATTTTGGTGTATGAACTTCCTTCGTGTGAATTGATTAACCAGGTACCCTTTTTCTTTTCATTCATAAGGCAAACTATAAGTTTTTTTTTAATATATTTTTTCCAATATATTTTATCTATTGAAATATTTTCTTTGAAAAAATTAAGAAAATTTTTTTTGATAATTTTATGTTTATTTTAATCTAATTTTATTTTTATTAGATTCAGTAGCATATTATTAATTTAAAAATTTTAATATATGTTAATTTGACAAAGATGATACTTCATTCATCTTCTTTAATTTAATTTTATTTCATTACTTTCTAATAATGAAGAATTTTCTATTTTGGTTTTGTTTTATTTGTTATGTTATAAATCATTTTCTTTAGGATTAATTTTGAATTAAAATTTTTAGGATTTGTTCAACGAAAAAGAAACGGAAAAAAAATGGATTCATTAGAAATTGATAAAAAAGATTCGTTAAAAAAACAGGGAATAAAGATAAATTGAAAAATAAAAGGGAAAAAAAATTAAAGTTGTGATTATTTCCAAGATTTCGCAAAAGATTCTTTTCCTCGGTCACTGCTCCAAATGCAGGCATTCCGGATTCAGGTGCGTCGCCAAACTCCTTGGAGCAATTATATGAATAGTAGTAAGAATTGGCACTGGGTTTGATGTTGATTCATCGATATTGTTTAATAATAGGTATCGTTTTGAATAAAATTTTAATTTTATTATTATTTTTATTTAATGTTTTGATTAAATATTATTTATTATATGATAAAATTTTAAGCACCTTATATTTTCTTTATTTTTATTTTATATGATAATTAAATGAGCTTTTTTATATTAATTATGATTATTCTTTATATTTTAAAAATGTAAAAATTAATATTAATAGAAATAAATAGATTATTATTTTGATAAATAAATAGATTATTAATATTTCAAATTTTTATTATTATAATTTTTGAGCATAAAGTTAATGTAAAATTGTTTTGTAATTTAAAAAAATAAAGAATTATTTTATAAAAGTGAATGTTACTGAACACAAGGCTGTCCATTTTGTGGAAGTCTAGGGAGAGTTATAATTTACATAACCTTCTTTTTGTATTTTTACAAGGAGGTTGTTTATGTGACTTGAATATGTAATTCTATGATCACAAATGAGTAATTTTACTACTTATTTTAAGGCTCATTCTTTAAAGAACTATTTTATAAATATAAAAATTTATTTAAAATAATACTCGATATTAATCGATATTGATACAGTGCCAGATTAAAATTAAATTTGATAATAATACGGTACTATATTCATAAAGTTAGTAAAAAGCGTAACCTATACTGCTGTTTGAGATGTAGAAGTATACTATTGCTACAGAGTTGTAGAAAGTGAAACAACTTGTATGTTTACAAATTAAAACGTAACATGTTATTAGACCCTTGTTTTTTTTTTATATAAAATTTATGTGTTTTCTTTTAAATAAAAATAAAAATATATTTGGTTGTATGTCAATGTAGTTTATTTTTATTACTTGGTTGTAATTACACATTAGATAAAATTTAATGATAAGTTATTTTCAATTAATTAAATTTATTTTAATCTCTTATATAGTATATAATAATAAATTATCAATAATTTTTATTTTATTAAAATAAATAATTTAAAAATTAATATTTATTTTAAATATTTTTAATTATTAAATTAATTTTTATTTAAAATTTATATATCTTGAAGATATTTTAAATTCAATTATATTTATTATTAATTATTAATTTAATTACAAAAATTAAATAAACTATTAAATAATTCATAATTGTTTAATTAATTATATATCAAATTAAATTATTTATAATTTTTAGCAATAATTAATATATTAAATAATTATATTTAGTTGATAAAAAATAAGAATACGGAAAGACAAGCGCAAAGCAAAAATCAATTTCATCAAATTTAAAAATCAGAATAAATCAAAACAAAAAATAAAAATAAAAACTCAAACAAACAAAAAACTGAAAGAAACAAAGAGACCGTATTATGCAGTTATGATTAAGAGTGAGCTAGAAAAATTTTATTTAAAGCGAGAATTAAGTGTCGAAAACAAATAATTGATATATTGATAATTAAAAAAATATTGTTGGTTTTTAAGTTTGCCTATGAGATGTGACTTTTAAGATTTTTCATAACGTACGCAATTTCTTAATTGTGGTGATTTAGTGTATTTTGTTTTTTTGGATAATTAATAAAAATATTTATGGTAATAAAATATGGTTATATTCTTTTAGAAATTTATGGTAATTTGCAATCATCAAGAAAGAAAAGGCTATGTATTGTATAAAAAATTCAGCGCACTGTAGGTGTGCGTCAGATTAATCATTTATGGCAGAGTTTGTTACATGAGCGAGAAGGAGCAGAATTATTAACCATACACGTGTTCTGTACAGAATAAAGACTAATAACAGAATATATGGCCTATGCGCTAACATTCCCCCTCAAACGAGAGGATGTTGTTGTCAGTCCGAGTTTGCTCCAATGTTGAAGAAAGAAAGAATATGTTAAAGCCTTAGTGAAACAATCTGCTATTTGATTGGAAGACGGTATATAATGAACGTTGATGAACCCTGAAAGTATGAGGTCACGAATGAAATGAATGTCAATTTCTATGTGTTTACTTCGTGTATGCTGAACTGGGTTGGCAGCAGGAGCTCTAGCACTCAGATTATCACACCAAATCATATAAGGTTTTTGCAAAAACAGCCCAAGCTCAGTCAGTAATGAGCATATCCATTTAACCTCTGCTGCACCATCTGCAAGAGCTCGATATTCAGATTCCGAGCTTGAACGAGAGACAACTCTTTGTTTGCGTGTGCTCCAAGAAATTAACGTGCTTCTAAGATATACACAAATGCCAGCTACAGATTTTCGATCGTCGATGTCTATAGCCCAATCCGCATCTGTAAATGCAGTCACCTGAAGAGTTTTGAAAGGCTTGATATGTAGACCAAGTTGGTAAGTGCCTTTGAGATATCTGAAAATACGTTTCACTCCTTGAAAGTGGATGTCCGTAGGTTGAGATAGAAACTGGCTAAGTTTATTCATTGAGAACGTTATATCAGGTCTGGTGGCAGTAAGATACTGGAGAGATCCAATGGCTTGTTGGAAAAGGGATGGATCTTTCATTGGTGTTCCATCGTGTTTTGAGAATTGTTGTCCAGTGACCATTGGAGTTGGTACTGACGCACAATTCATCATGTTGAACTTCTTTAGAATATCCAACGTATACTTAGTTTAGTTCAGATGAATACCTAACTTATCTCTGCAAATTTCTATTCCCAGAAAGTAGTAGACAAGACCAAGATCTTTCAAGGAAAATAAATTATTTAGCTTTAAAACTAGAGAGTTGAGGTAGCAAGGATCATTACCGATGATGAGTATGTCATCAACGTATATAAGAATAAATATTGTGAGCTTCTTTTAGACATTTTCTTGAAGGAAACCATTGAGAAATGCATTATTAACATCTAGTTATCTAATTTCCAATCCATAAGTGACAGCAATGGTGAAGACAATTCGGATTGTTGTTGGTTTAACTATGGGACTGAATGTTTCACCATAGTCAATGCCTGGTGCTTGCTGGAACCCTTTTGCTACTAGGCCAGCTTTGTACTTGAGAATGGAACCATCGGGTTTCAACTTTGTCTTCAAAACCCATTTACAGTCGACTATCTTCCGTGTACTAGTGTAGGGGACAAGTATCCATGTGTTGTTACGCTGGAGAGCTTTAAATTCGTCTGTCATTGCTTGCTTCCAATGTGGTGAGGCTAAGGCTTCTGTGACACTTTGAGGTTCTGTGATCTGTGTTGAACATAATTTTTCTGAATGAAGGAGTCCAATAAACGAGTGTTTCGGCTTGTATATGCCATCCTTTGCTCGTATAGTCATTGGATGTGTATTTACTTGTTCCTGCCTTTCAGATAAATTTCTGGATGGATCTGCTTCTTGTTCACCGATCTTTGGTTCACCAGATCTTTTTGTATTTGTTGAAGAAAATTCATGGCCTTGTGAATGAGACTGTGACGAGAGTATAGTTGTTGGAGATTTGTTTGACGAACTAACATGTTCATCACCAGAGGTTGAGGATTCTAGAACATTAAGACTTTCTTTGTTTGGAGTAATCAGCAAGGGTATAATGCATTCATTTTCAGTGGAGCTCACTCGTCGGTTCAGAAAACCTGCAGTACAAGGGAAGAATGAGGGATCAAATATAACATGTCGTGAGATGAAGATTTTTCCTGCAGAGCTGATACATTTGGATCCTTTATGTTAAGACGCAGGTTCGAGATATACATACCTCTGGCTGTGAAATTGAAACTTGTGTTCATTGTATGATTTTAAACGTGGATAACATGCACAGCCGAAGGGCTGTAAGTTTTTATAATCAGGCTCTGTTTTATAAAGCTGAAATAGAGGAGTAAAACCTGTAAGTATGGGTGTTGGTTGTTGGTTGATGAGATATACTGCCATTTGGAAGGCATCTACCCAGTATGTGAGAGGCAGCTAAGCTTGAGCGAGTAGTGTTAGTCCCCTCTCAACAACATGTCAATGCTTACGTTCAGCTCTCCCATTTTGTGCAGAAGTATACGGGCATGTGAACCGCATGGTAATTCCTGCTTCTTGTGTCACATTTACAAAGGGTCTGTATTCAGTTCCATTGTCACATTGTATGGTTTTTATTTTTATGTTAAAATAATTCTCAACTTGTGCCTGAAACACATTAAACGCATTTACAGCTTCACTTTTGTGTTTCAGTGGATATATCCAAGTATATCTACTGTAATCATCGACAAAATGTATATAGAACCGATGGCTACTTACTGATTGAACTGGTGAGGGTCCCCAAAGGTCTGTATGAACCAATTCCAAAGGAGAAGAAGCATGAGACACAGATTTTGAAAATGGTAACTGTTTTGATTTGCCATACTGACAAGCTTCACAAACAAAATCCAGATATTGAACATCCTCGTTACATTTATTTAGTATTTGCTTTAAAACTCTATCACTGGGATGTCCTAATTTGTAGTGCCATTTTAGAAACTCCTTCTCTTTTTGTGTAAGTGACTTCATTTGAGCTTGAGCAACTATTGGAGCATGTTCATACATCTGATACATTCCTTGGCTTGATCTCTCGCGCACTAGAGGACGTCCTGTCTTCTTGTCCTTCATAATACAGCCATCATTAGTGAAATGAACATCTACTGAATTGTTTTTAGTGAGTTTATTGACATTCATAAGATTTTTAGTTGCAGATGGTACTAACAACACGTCTTTGAGATGAATTCTAGAATTTGATGTAGGTAAAAAAGTAGAGCCTATTCCAACTACACGAGTTGGTTCTCTAGTGCAAGTATAAAGATGAGTCTTACCTACATGATTGATGTTTTCCAGTTGATCAACACATGGAGTCACGTGATAGTCTGCCGCACTATCCATGTACCATGATTGATCGGATACTATCTGTGGGTGAACATAGTGTCCTGCAGATGAGTTAGCATAGAAAGCTTGTGGAGTTGAATAATGCCCATAACCATGTCCAAAGCTTAATGGAGGTTGAAAGTTTCTGTCGAAACGATGATAGCAGTTTGCCACTACATGTCCTGGTTTCTCACATAAATGACAATAGGGTCGATTTCCATTATTAAATCCACCACGATTTCCACGACCTCTCTGTACTCGCGAGCCTCCACGTGACCTTTTCCAGAAATTTTGCTTAGTGATATTTTGATTTGTATTAGTGAACTGATTTTCAGCATCATCTTGGTAAGCAAGATTTACAGTAGGTTGGACTGATAGAGTCGAAAAATGGTTAAGTTGTTCCAGTCGACTTTCGAATGCAAGGAGAGCAGATTGTGTGTTCAATCCAGGTGAGATTAGGTTGACCGATGAGCTTTACCACAACTGCGTTGTATTCTGAATCTAGACCATTTAGTGTATGAAGAATGAGGTCCTCTGTGGCAACAGGAGCTCCAGCCGATATTAACTGATCTGTAATGTTTTTCATTTTACTAATATATTCATACGTCTTCATTGAGTTTTCGCGTGTTTGATGGAGCTCTGACTTGAGCACCATAACACGTGATTTCATTGATGCGCAGGTAAGAGTGCGAGCACAAACCCAAAGATCAAGAGCTGTGCTACAGTGAATTAGTTGAGCGCCAATTTCTTGAGTTATTGTGTTACGTAACTAGCCAACCAGAAGTCTGTCGACAGCATACCAGTCGTCGAAGACTGGATTTGGAATCATTTCTGCTCCTTCAGAGATGAACCTAGGAGGTGTTGAACCAGTGTCGTTAATGTGCGACGTAAGAAAGTTGCCTTCGATCAGTGGTAAGACTATAGATTCCCACACGAGATAGTTTCCTCTATCCAACTTGATAGAGGTCGTTTGGCTGGAGGAATTGAAAAAGGAGTATGTTTTTGAGGTGTGGGAAGTAGAGAGAGAAGTAGTAGAGGACGCCATTGAAGAAAAACAAATTCGCTCTGATACCAAGAAAGAAAAGGCTATGTATTGTATAAAGAATTTAGCGCAGTGTAAGTGTGCGTCAGATTAATCATTTATAGCAGAGTTTGTTACATAAGAGAGAAGGAGCAGAATTATTAACCATACATGTGTTTTGTACAGAATAAAGAATAATAATAGAATATATGGGTTTTTATCCTATGCGCTAACACATCATTTCATTGATATCATTGAATGTGAAAGGGAGACTGAACCACAAACTTTACTTATGTTTGTCATTTTCGAGTTGGATTGGATGGCTTTAAAAATTAATTCTATTTTGAATGGTATTATTAGATAGCTTTCAAAGTATATTACCTTGTAAGGATCAATAAATATAAATTTTAGATGTAAGAATCCAAATTTGTTTTAGATATTCAAATGATAAAATATTTTTGTTCTTTAATTTTACCGCATCAGATGGTCTATACACATAAAATTGACTCCTACACCACTTCAAACTAATGTCCCATTGCTCGTTTGGTAGCTTGGCAACACTTGTGTTACCGTGTATATTACTTGTGATGATGTGAAAGAAAGAAGTTGGTGACCTGTCCACGGGATAGCATACCCAGCACGACACTTCGTTGTTTTATCTTGGTTCAGTTGTCTGCACACTTATCGCAG
>JANSVA010000005.1:34628143-34642573 GCA_025504915.1 Erythroxylum reticulatum | reverse complement strand
AAATAACTCATGTCTACAACTTATGAGATCTACTACTTGATCCAATCAAGGAGTATAAAATGTGCTAGTCTATTCGAATTAATGATATCCTATCTCATTAATCTTATGACTAGGGAAAGTTTAGATACTAACATAATTATACGTGATAGGAATCTCATTATCTTGATCTCATCATGATTTCCTCCATGCCATGTTTTGTATAAAGGACTTCATCAAATCAATTTAAGATCAACATCAAATTTATAAATGTATGAACATCAAAATAATGAAATTTTTTTGTATTAATCATAAAATGATTTGTACAATAAGTGCTAAAGGTGGTTGCCTTTAGAGCACTTCTCTAATACTATCTATTAACAAAGGAACTTGAGAATGGACCCTATGAAATCAATCCCCCAGACATTAAATATTTCATATACTAGAATGAAATTTTGGGTTAATTCATCCTTACAAGAAACATTACCTGATCTCTGGCATCTATCGTATGATGCTACATACCTTTGGTCATCTTTAAAAATTGATGTCCAATAAAAAACTAACTTTAGGATCTTTTAAGCCATTTTATTTCCCCTATGGAGTCTTTTAGTGGGTCTAGCATGATAGCGTTATAAGATCTTCCACCCCTTAGAGTGATTTACACATCTCCTCACTATTTGGTCTATATAGATGTCAAATAGATGCTAGTCTTCCCAAAAATAATCCCACAAATTTGTAAATAATTTCTTCTTTTGTTGATAAGAAAGATCTTCTGGTCAGATCCTAGCTACAAGATAATTTGCAATGTCTGCAAACCAAAGGGTCATAGCTTTACTTACCTCCTCCACATTATAAAGGTGTTCTTCTGGGAAGGAATCTTTAATACCTTCTTCATTCATTTATTCCAAATTTGAATTTTCCAAATGAGATAGATGGTTTATTGCTAGTTTTCAGCTCATTTCTTATCTTTAATCTCTAAATCAAATTCCTACAATAGTAAAATCTATCTAATCAATCAAATTTTAACATGTGATTTATTCAGAAAGTATTTCAGTGTCGAGGGGTCAGTATACACAAAAGCCTTAGATAATACTACATAAGATCAAAATTTATCAAACGCATAAACCATGGCTAGTAACTCCATTTCTGTCGTTATGTAATTCTCTCGAGCATTCTTCAAAGTTTTGCTAGTGTAATAGATTAGTTGAAAGTGTTTGTCCTTCCGCTATCTAATTACGACACCTACTAAAATCACTTGCATCACACATTAATTTAAAGGGTAATTTTCAATCTGGTGCAACCATAATTAGGGCCTTAATAAACTTTTCTTTTAGAATGTTAAAAGCATCCCAACATCTTTGGTCTTCTTGTAACTATTCTCGCGATCCTCCTCTTCATTTTGGGTTCTAGTATCTACCTACAACTCATTTTCGCTTCTAAGTATGACCTCCTTCACATGCTCATTAGGGTTGGGTTTAGGGGTATTCAGTAGATTATCCTTTTTCCTTTAAGCTAAAATTGATGTTAGTTAGCTAAGTTAGACCTCCAAGTTTTGTATGGACGTCTATTGTCTTTGGCGTTTTGTTTTTTATTCCTAAATAAATTCCAGTATCATTTCATCCATACTTAGATTCTTTAATTGTAATGCTTATGGTGGGAATCTAAGTGGAGGGTTATTTTGTTGTTGTCCCCGATTACCCAATAAAAAGTTGAGGTAGTTCCTCCAACCAAGATTGTACATATTATTTTACATATTTTTTGGGGGTCTCGAAGCATTCCTTAAATAATCCAAATGTTCGAGTTAGGCTAATTGAAATTCTTATCTTTGATGGTCTAACCCGTACGTTTCATATTGCATCACCCTTCTTTGTGGAGACATAGTTAATCTATCTATTTGCTTACTTTAGGCCTCCACTTGGCTCTCCAACTGTGCTACCACATCCACCTCATAAACTCCTGCTAGCTTATTAGTTTGTGCTTTAGATGAACACCACTGGTAATTGTTCGTGGCCATATCTTTGATCAACTCTTGGGTTACTTCAAGTGTTTTGTTGTTTAGCAACTCTCTAGCTACCGCATCTATCAACTACCTTGTATTTTGACTTGGCCCATTATAAAAAGTTTAGATTTTCATCCATAGTGGTAATCCATAATGAGCTCATTATTTGAGCATCTCCTTGAATCTCTCAAGTTATCTTACAATGATTCACCTTCAATTTGGGAGTATGATGAGATGTCATTCCTTATCTTGGTAGTCTTTGTAGGGGAAAGTATTTCAATAGCAAAATTTCTACCACTTGATCCCATGTAGTCAGTGGCAAATGTGGCATTGAATTTAACCACTGCTTAGCCTTTCTCTTAAGGAGAATGGAAATAGACGCGTCTAATGACATCATCATTTTCTCCATTAATTTTAAATGTATCATAGATCTCTAAAAAGTTAGATATATGTATGTTGGGATCTTCTTCTCGAAGTCCATAGAATTAGACTGACTGCTGCACTATCTAGAAGATGATTGTCTTGATTTCAAAGTTGTTTACATCATTTTCTCCATTAATTTTAAATGTATCATGGATCTCTAAAAATTTAGAGATATGTATGTTGGGATCTTCTTCTTGAAGTCCATAGAATTAGACTGACTGCTGCACTATCTAGATGATGATTGTCTTGATTTCAAAGTTGTTTACCTGAATAGTTGGTTTTGCTATGCTGGATTTTGCACTAACTAGTGTAATCGAACATTATACATGGTTAGTCCACCATATTGTAAGTTTACTCTGTATCCACTTGACCTTCCAAGCCTTCTATCCAACGATCTAACACAATCTCTCGCAAATTAGTCCTACAAAGATTCCTTTATGTCGTTCTTTCTATTTCAAGATCTGTCTAATAAGTTCTCAGATGTACTCCGAGTAAAAAACTGACCAAGATTCTAATTTTAAAACTAAATAAATAAACTAAACATATAAAATAACGTAAAGTAAAAACAAGAATAAAGCAAAATAAAAGAAAAAAAGTAGTGACTAGATTAATAAAACTAAGGTTTTCCTAATATCACCATCCTCGACAACGACGCCAAAAGCTTTATTGACTATTTTTGAGTGTGTCAATATTGAAATAACCACAAATACAAGGTGTAGTTGTAACTAGTACTGACAAATACAGATCAATCTTATAGGGGCAGTGATTAAGAGTGGCTATTATTACCCTATTTTCTAATCTACGAATTGATTATGATTCTAAATTTAAAGAAAACAAAACTTAAACAAATAAAACAAATGGGCTGTAAGATTGAATTAGAGAATTAAGAAAGCACTTAGTAAACTATCGATATTAGAAAATTGGTATCTACATTTCAAATCCCCCTAAAATCCTTAAAATATTGATCTTTTATGATGCATTTATTTTATTGGTTTATTAGACTGTGGAGATTCCTATGATATGCTAATAGCTGACCTTGAGTCTAATAGAAAGTAATCCTAAGGTTTTCAATCGAATTACTCAAGTTAAACTTTATAGGATTGCTTTACTAATATATGGATCCCTCTGTTAGGTTTGATCTTAATCCCGAAGATTTATGTTGTCCCATCTTAAGGCTGACAATCAAATCCTTTTCAATTATGGTAGCCTATTCAAACAAGGATTTCTCAATCTCTATATTATGAAATCAAGTTATGATATAATATTCCAGTTCTATTAGAATATAAATAAAACATGTAATTAGATCACAATATATCAATCAAACCAATTGCATTAATAAAAGAATCAAAACACGTTAGAGTATCAACATAAGGTTCATCTAACCTAAACACTAAAGGAATTTAGTTTCACATGCTTGGAAACAAAATCAAATAATAAAAAAAAGAAAAATGAATAGAGAATAACGGGTTCATAATTTAGCTCCCTGATTATCTCCTATCAAATATTTTTACAAGTAGAGGTTTGATCGTGTATTCTCTTGGATCTTTAGAAGAATTATTTGTTTTTTCCACTTCTTTGGATCAAAATTACCCTTTGATTCACCTCTGAAAGTTTTAGAAAGACTATGTATGTCTTCTCCTCCTTTTTGTCCCAAACATGTCTTTTTATAGTAAACTTTAGGGTTCTGGAAGATGCATGAGCTAATGCACAATCTTACATCAAATTGTGCATAACCAAAACCTTTATAATAATTTGCATGGCTTCAGAGAAGTTTACAGACTGATGCACGACCATGCATCCCTTTGGTGCTTCAAATCTTCATTTTATGTTATGGTTTCCTCCGAATTCTTCTCCTTTAAGTCCGTAAAGGCAATTATACCCTGTAAACACACTTGGAGCAAATTAAGTACCAAATATATGATAAAAATATAATTTATCAAGAAAAATACATCTAATATGAGGTATAAATATGATTAATTCTGCATCTATCAATGTTGGCAATATGATAAGGTGATAAAGCTAAACTCATAAACTTATATTCCGCTACTACTTGTCATAACACTAATTACGAATATCCCTTGATTCTAATTTCTTTAGCCCTAATATCAATTAGAAGTTCTAGTCTATTATGTAAACCTGCATATTATACTTAATTATTGGTATATTGGAAGTCCATTTTAAGGGAGAGAAGATCTTTGATTCCATTCAGTGCAATTATTACTATTTCAACTCCATCAGACTTTTCCATACTAGACCCATCAAATTTTAACTCCATTGCTTTTTTTTTCTCATGTTTCTCATAATTGAGGACTAAGTGTTTGTTATCCTCTTGTAGAATCATTGATAAATGCTTATTTGACTATAATTATACTCCTATATTTAATGAGTTTTGCTTGATATTTTATAGTTTTGTTATATATTTGGTACTTAAATTGCTCCAGGGGCCTTTATGAACCAAAAAGAGAAGAATTCAGATGAAATCGTGGCATGTAACAAATATTTAAAGCAACTTAAAAGTACACAACCATGTATAGTGACTGTGTAAGTCTCTATAAACATTTGGAGACTAAGTAATTTTAGTTCTGGTCATGTAAAGTTACATGACCGTGTATATTGATATACACGATCATGTATATTGCCCATGTAAGTCTTTATGGTTGTGCAAAATCATGAATTTTGGTGTTTTTAGATATAAACGGTAAAAAAAAACCTTAGTTTTTATTATAAAAAATGTGAGAGAAGGCAAAACTAGGAGAGCTAATTTTTTTAAGTAATTTTGAGATGTAAGACACTTAGAGAGCGGGCAGTTCTGATTAACGGAGGAGAAAAAAAGAAGATAACGTCGAGAAATTTGATAGAACATTGTAAGAAGATTCAATACAAGAGAAAGAGACATTTAGAATTATGATTTCTTTATTTTCTTTAGCTTATCTTTAGGTTTGTTTTCTATGAGTAGGAACTAAAATTATTTAGTTTCTAGGTGGCATTAACCCTAAGTAGAAATAACAACATGATTTGATCTTTTATTTAATGCAATTTTATTGATTGATTTATTGCGATTCAATTATGCATTTTATTCTTATTCTAATATGCCCAAAATTTTAGTTCATGATTTTATTTCATATGATTGAGATTGAGAAATGCTCTAGTATGAATAAATCTACCATAATTAGGAGTTGCACGCAAACTTAGAGATAGATCAACATAAATCCTCTATATTAGGGTCAAACGTAATAGAGGAATTCACAAATCGATAAAGTAATCTTAGAGGTTTTAATTACAAAATTTTTTGTTAATCAACTAATGGATTAGTTGTTAATAGTCTTGAGAAAAATATTAACATAAGATAGGAATTTTCACGGTCTAATAATCAATAATATAATTGCATGATAAAGGGTTACTAATGAAGGTTCTTACGGGGATTTATTACCTAGACACTATTATTTGGTATTGACATCTTAGAATTTTCTTTGTTCTAAGTCTAGTATTGTTTTCAATCTTAATTTATTTGTTTAGTTTTATTTTTAATTAAAATCCACAATCTGATTCATAGGTTAGATAATGGAAAAAGCGTAACTACTAATACTAACAATCTTCGTGGGATTGACCTGTACTTGCATGTGCTTGTTACAACTATTTCATACACTTGTGGTATTTTTAATATTTATATAAAACCAAATTATCAATCAAGTTTTTGACATCGTTTTTGGGGATTGTAATATTCGGATAACCTATCTTTTATTAATCCAACCATTATTTTTTTGTATTCATTTCAATTTATTTTATTTTATTTTTGGATTTATTTATTTATTTATTCTTTGAACTTCTGTACCTTGACTTTGAGTTTGTGGCTTATTGCTAGGATTCGAGATTCATCACTATAGCCATAACTTAGAATGGAAGGATGGAGCAGACAGTATTCTCATAGCTACTATGATATGCCATTACCTATGGCAACATGACAGTTATGGAAAGAAAGGTTTGATGACACATTTTCAGAAGCTTTACCGAATTCCATGTTATGTTGGGACAATTGTGGAAGTAACCATTACAGTCATGAATGTTGGACACCAAATTATGTTTAGGAGCAATCAAACATGCATAACCAACCTTAAATTACACCATACAAGAATACTTATTATTTAGAGTGGAGCAACCCTTATGCTTATGGATAGAATTATTATGCTTAATGGAACATTTACAGTAACAATAAGAAGAAGAAAGTATTATAGATATAATAAAATAAGACCTTGCTAAAAGTGTAGCTAGTCAATGTGAATTTGAAGAGATTTTCATCACTTGAATACATTGAGCATAATACATTATATATTTGAGCTTGTTAATGCCTCAAAGTGAAGAAGAGAAAAAGATCGGCTTCATGAATGAATGTTGCATCTCAAGATGAGGATGAGGTAACTACTATTTTAAAAGAAACTGACAAACAGATGGTAGAGGAAGTAGAAGAAGAAGAAGAGGAAGAGGAAGAGGAAACTTTTGTTTAGGATGAGAAAGTAGAAGAGTTGACAAAGGTGAATGAGGAAGAATAAGAAGAGAAGCCAATTAAGGAAGCTACTGATGAATCATTGATAACCACCTTAAGTACAGATGGTTCATACTTCCTCCAAGACAAACTACTTATGTCAACCAAAGATTTAGGGAGTTTTATTTTTTCCTATGTTATTAATAGTTTGCTAATTTAAAGTACATTATTGTAGTTGAATGGATTTATTAATTTGATAACTTATTCTTTTATTATTTGTCTTGCAATATGTGGCTCACTTACAAGTTACAAAATCGCTATGTGAAGAAAGGGGTAGAAGTAAGTCATTGATTATAGACCCAGGATAATGATAACGTGTAGGGTATGTCGAGCTAACAACGTTAACCAAGTGCACATGAGATGTAACCTATGGATTAGTTTAGGTTTAATTTTTAATTTTTAATTTGTTTTGTTTATGTTTTGATGTTAGAATATGATCTTATTAAGTTTTGGTATGTTTTAATTTTAGAAAATTAAGCATCTTGAAGAGTTAGTGGATAATGATTGTGTTAGGGTATACGTGTTAATGTTTTATAACTTTAAGTGAAATATTTCTTAAGTTTGTTCATCTATTTTTCATATTGCACATGTTTACAGAGAATTACAAACTCTTTAGACATACTAGTGTACACTTACACAGTTTCATACATTCCTATGTAACAAACCACAAAAGTCCATTAAAGGTTGCAATTTAGTGACCTATATAATAGCTACACGACTGTGTAGCAAACTTTGTAAGTCTACTACACATTTTTAGTAATTTTCTAGTTATTTTATATTATTTAATTATTTATTTGTGTTAATTTATTTTTATTTTATATGTTTTTATTTTCATTGTTAGTTAGTTTGTTTTCAACTTTAATAATTTAACTAGTATAATAAATTTTTAATATGGGGAAAAAGGTATTCTTATAATTTAGTTTTGAATTTCTCAAATTTTTATTGTTTCAAGCACAATGACAAGACCATAACACAAAAAAGAAGTACCATAAAAGTGATAATGAGGAAAGGTGTCATCTAGAGACTTGAGAGGAGCTCACTCAATTCAACAACCTGAGTAACCTTTAATGCTACTATTTTATACGGAGACCTTTGAGGAGCAATATTAGAGGCTCAAGGACAAGACATTCATGATGGTTCAAAGCATTAACTAGGTGGTGCTAGGGCAGGTCAGTTTGGTTCAGTAAGTTAGGGACCTTATCAATGTTGGAGCATAGTCCAGATTTTTCGAGATCATGGACCTCTCCTATTAGGAGTTAACACTTGACGTGCTGTCTATGTTCTTTATGGAAAAAAGGAAAACATGATTAGAATAGGCCAAACATAATTCAGTTTCAACTGCGAGGGGAGATGGTCTGAATGAGTTATTCGAAATCCTCCATCACCATGGGATTATATGACCCAGAGTTTCTAGGGATGTAAGAAAACTTGGCTTTGCAAATAAACTAAGCATGTATGATGTCTTCTCGACAATTCTAGATCATAATTAGCAATGATAGAGACTACGACTGAAGAAAATCCAAAACATCAATTTTACTAAACCCGATGCTCTAATATATAATGGAGTTCTAAGCGGACGAGGTGATAGTCACGATGTCTACTATAACTTAGATGTGTTTATGGATCATAAACGAGAGGATGCCAATCCACTTAGGGCATGCATTAGCACAATTTATTAAGATTTAACGTGAGGAAAGGAAGGTTGGTACGATTTGTATCGAGCCTTATGTGACTAAAATTACATGGAGGATAGAGGTCTTTGATAAATTATCACTGATGCAACTAGTAGGCACTATGGCTACACTCAATATAGACATCATAAAGCATACGCACATGGTGAGTAGATGGTGGGCACTTACAAGTCAAATATATAGACTTATTAGAGTTCTCAATGAGCTAGTAGCATTTGGAGGAGCTAGAAAGGAGCCGCACATAGCAAAGCAGCCACTGCAATGACATCTGAGACAGGAGGAGCATCATATAAGGAGGATAATATGGAGTTACCAAGGGTGAGGACACCACACCCAGACCAACTGAAGATAGGATGATTAGAGAGTTGGTTGGGGCAATTTATAGGTACTCAACTGACTATCTGAATATAATAAGCACAAATGGCTGAGCAGATAGGAAAGCTCAAGACCTATGTTGGATAGATAAAGGATTTACTGTTGCTAATGGTGAGCCATTAAGGCATAACTTGCTAACTTCTATCATCTGGCGCAGGAACTTTATCATTAACTCCTCCTCCTGTTGAGGATCAATAACCCAAAAACCCTCCATTGACGGGCAGGCTAAAGTCATAAGAGGATGGAGATCGTTAAATTTTAGTTTTTTCTTTTCTTTTTCTCATTAATTGTGTATTTTTCTTTTTTTTCCTTCTTCTTATTTTATCTTTTCTAAATATTAGTGTTAGTGTTATTTCATGTTTCTTAGTTATTGGTTTTATGTTTATTTCCTTTTAACTTTTTTTATCCCTTTTCATTTATATTTTGCAAGGATGATTGTGTCTAGTATCAGATGGATCCCTCATTAAAATCAGGATTTGAAATTCTTATTACTGTGGGAAGTAATAAAATTCCTACACTTTCTTCATTTTTATTTTGATATGCTTATATTATGTACATTGAGAACAATATAAAATTTTGATATGCTTATATTGTGTACATTGAGAACAATATAAAATTTAAGTATAGGGAAGGGATGGTAATTGCTTAAGCTTAAAATAATCTTTGTTATTAAATCTTATTAACTGATATTCTAGATTAGTTAAAATCTGTCCATAAATACATTATTTCATAGTTGATTATTAATTTGAACTAGTATGTAATAGAATGAAAATTAGAATAAAGTTACTTTTATAATTCAGATTATTAGTGGTCATTGAAACAGTTAATTGGAATGAAAATTGAATAATATGTACACTCATAAGAACATCTTTTTTTGTGAGGTTTTAAGCCTAAGAAAAAATATATAAATTTTAAAGCTCTTTTATTCTTTCATGTTAGTTATCATGCATAATTAGATGGTTCAAGAACTTGCATTTATTATCCATATTGACACCACATATGTTAAATTAGAAGCATTGAAATGATAAAGGCATTTATATTCAACATTTGTTTAGCCTGTATTTTTTTATAATTACCACACCATACTTTATCCCACATAATTATCCAATTTTGAGCGTTAGTGTTTTTCATTGATGATAACCAAATCATTAGCTTTACCTTATTTTTCTTGAATCCTTTTGATTGTTTTAAACCATGAAAGTATTTATAATTTGTTGATTGCTTGAAATTTGAATTTTAAAAAGGTCTAATACTTCTTTAATTGAGATACATATAGTTTATATATGCTATGATGTGTGCTTAATTGATTATATATTCACTCTTTAATACTTAGTGATTAATAGTATGAAATGCTTAGATACTTAGTTTAGTTCACATTTGGTTTTAGGTGCAAGTTGGAAGCATAGGAGCTAAAATAAGTTAAAAGCATATTCCTTGACATCCTCTTGATGTTCAAGCTCATTTGTAGTTGTGGAATAAGAAGGAGATGGATTAGAGTAAAGATGGGATAAGAAAGTGCAAGAAAATGAAGAATTCATCATGCATTGCAAGATGCACGACCATGCATAATTTTGAAAGAAGCATTGTTTTGGTGATGCACGGTTGGATGCACAACCGTGCATCAAACCATACATCTTCATAAAAACCTAGTTCTTCATATGAATAGACATATGAGCAGCCAAGCAAGACATGAATCATTTTTGGAACATGAAAGGTAGCAGAACTCTAACTTCTCTGAGATCCATGGAGGGCTAATCCTTGTTCTTTCTAATTTGAAGGTGAAATCGAAGTCGAGGATCATATCTGAACATGTGTATTATTGACTCTCTCTTTTTAGAGATTGTTTATTCTATTCTTTGCTTAATGTTTTGGCCATTCATGTATGGTTGATTAATATTCTTGTTCCCAATGGATTGTTTATATATAAACCCATTTCTAAAATATGGAATACAATATGTAATAGTGGTATTTTAATTCATTTTTTGTAAACTAATGGTGATGAATCATTAGGAATAACATAACATAGGTTAAATAATTTGAGCTTGTGTGGTTATTGCCTAGATTAATCTATTTTCCTAGTTTGTAATGCGATTGTATTATTAAATCTAGAGAGCTTATTTTAGGTTGTTTGATAGCTAGATTTAGTAAAGAGCTTATTTTAATTAAACATGAATTAAGGAAAAACCAGGGTTAACATAACTTATTTTAAACCTATGATTAATAGTTTCTAGGAGAGATATGAGATCAACAAAATGATTAAGTGAACTTATTTGTGTGTAGCCTGATTGAACCAAGAACTGAATTCCAATCTCATTCATCAATTTTATCATTTTCTTATTGTTTGATTCAAATTGCTTTCATTAGTTTAATTTTACTATATTTTGTTATTCAAAACCATCCAACCCCCTAAACTAAATATTGATTCCTTTCATTATAAAACCTACACATACATTCCCTGTGGATATGGATCCTACTCACCACTGCTATAAAATTTAGTTATGCAGAGTTAGGTTTTATTTTCTAGTGCATTTGACACGTCTTAAGAATTTCAACACCGTTGTCATGGAGTGTGGTGCTTTACTTTTTACTTTTGATTTCAATTGATATTTTATATATTTTTGTTTATAGTTAATTTTACATTTATTTCTTGATCTTTTCATTTTTTAGTGTTTGTTTATAGAAAGGAAACTAAGAAGGGAGTATGTCTCCACTGGAGTATGTTAATGCTGTTGGTGGAAATCTAAACTATAACCCATGTTCCCAATCCTATAACTCAGGTTAGAGAGATCCCTCCGACCTTAGTTATAAAGGAGATTGCCAGTAAAACTACTTCTTAGATAGATTGTAACATGCACAACAATTCCCACATAGACTAGAAGCCTCTTATTCTAACTCAAGTACATCTCTAAAAGGCTTAGTTAAGTATATTGCTACTAATATTTTGCAATTTTACTAGGATGTGAAATAATTCTAGTAAGATGCAGGGTCTAGATTCCCCAACGTGGTAAGATTGATAGGTCAGATGATGGTAACTATCAACCACCTATAATCATAAAGCAAAGAGAACCAGCTATTTCAATCGAGGTGAATTTGAAGAATATTGGTGTGGTAACCTTAAGAAGTGGAAAGGAGCTTGATAATCTTAAGAGAACTAACTAAGGGATTGCTAATAAAGAAAAAATTGAGAAGGAGCTTAAAGGAGAAAGGATATATCATTTAGCTTAAAACATATGGAGCAGACTACTAAAGGGATTGCTTATGAAGAAGAAGTTAAGAGGGTCCCTAATTATTACTAAGCCTAACCCTTCACCTTTACTTAATAGGGTGGAAAAATTAAACAAGGAGGAAAAGGGTGAAGAGATATTGGAGATCTTTTAAGAGTGTAAGGATTCAATAGGGATTAAGAGTTTGAAGGTAGGGAAGACACTGAATGTGAGTACCCATTAACTCAGGTCCTACCCTAAAGAACGTTAAGCGAAAAAAGCAGAAGTTGTGACACTTGAAGACCATAATTTTGTCACCTGAGGAGGAAAGTATGGAGTCAAGCTAGCGACAATAAACAAAGGCTCTGCTTGGGAGGCAACCCATAGGAAGTTTGATTCTTTTCATTTACATTTTCGCATTTATTGTTTTTTTAAGGCTTCATTTCTTACATTTGATGTTACGTTGGGGACAATGTAAGTTTTAACTGTGGGGATGGGGATTTTAATTATCATTTTTTAAAGTTTGTATGTTGCTTATGTGTTTTTTAAGGTTAAAAATCAATCAATTTAATAAACATTTTCTCTTTTTTCTATTGCCTTTAGGACTATATAGTTATCATGAGAGAGTGAATTAACTAGAAAAATTCATGGCAACTTGAGATTTTGAACCTTTATTGACTTACATATATGTATTAGTCTCATTGACTTTTGTTTTTGTGTGATCACTATGATGTGTACATCCTGACTTTGCTTTGATTTTCTATTTGAGACTATATTTTTGTCACTTGCATTAACATAAATGATATAGGCATTCTTTGTTTTATGAGCTACATTAACCAAATAGCTTACCTATTGATATGATTTATCCTTTTGTTAAGCCCTTTGAGCTTGATTAGCCTTTTGTTTTTGTGATAACCACATTGCAAGCCTTTAACCTAACTAAATATCTTACGTAAGTGTAATATCCTAGTTCGATTATTGTACTGTGTAATGTGTTGTACATGTGTTTTATAGAGTCTGCTCTATTTATGGTATACTAGAGTAATTTAAGTGTTTAAATGTATGATTAAGGTTATAATGGAGATCATGGATAGACCAGAAATGGTTTTAGATTTGACTAAAAATTTCTCAATTTTTTTAAAAAACTTTGAAAAGCTACAGAATGAGTCCAAACAAGCTTTAAAAAGTCTTGAAATGTGCTTTGAGGATTTAGGTGACACTGCTAAATGAAATCTAGACAATTTTAGTGAATACTATTTTTGGATGAATATTAAATCTAGGTGAATAGTATTTTTGCTGGAATAGTGATTTTAGGGACTCAACCCTGAAAATTAAAAAAGATAATTGAAAATGTCTGGAATATATATTAGAGTCTAATGATACTGAAACATTTTGAAATTTTTTTTGATCAGATGGATTTCAAGAATTTTGAAAGTTGAGGACTTAAAATGCACGTTTTGGAAAAATAATGGGTATTACAGATTTTAAACCAATTTAAAAAAATTTTAGACATCCAATCAATAAGTTTGACCTTAATTTGGGTATTTCATGCTCAATTTGATGATAAGACTGTTGTGGAATATTTTTAGGATTTAATTCAGTTAGATAGCAAAGTAAATGCATTAAAGGGCAATCTAGTCTTTTTGTAGGCATTAAAGGGAAATTTGGTCTTTTTTGTATTCATTAAAGGGCAATGTGGTATTTTTACAAGAAGTTAGTGCATTGATGAGTCATTAAAAGAGAACCAATAGGAAAGTGACATGTGGACTCCATTAAATGAGTATAAAAAGCAAAACTTAAGACATTTTGTTTCATTATTTTAACATAGCGATGAGAGTGAATGGAGAGTGCACGTGAGAGTGGAAAAAGAAGAAAAAAAGAAGAGAGAGAAAGGTGAGTTATGACGATTGATGAGAGAAAGGAAGGAAGAGAGAGAAAAAAGGAAAAAAAAGAGAGAGGAGAAGGGAAATTCGGCCATGGCCATGGAAAAGTGATCTAAAGCATTTTTCATGCTGTTATACCTCCAATCAAGCATATAGTAAGGTTCCATAGCCATCTAGGTGAAGAGGAAGAAGAAAATGGGTAGGTTTGATTGCATTGGAACCAATTGGGAGAAGAAAAATCAAGATAACTAACATATGGAGCTTCGGTCAAACTTGGTCAAAGGTCAGATCTATTGTCTAAAATGTTTTATGTTGTTATTTTATGATTTAAGATTAATGA
>JANSVA010000005.1:34586816-34601613 GCA_025504915.1 Erythroxylum reticulatum | reverse complement strand
CTGGTGAAGAGATTTTGCAAGAGATTGAGGAATTAGGCTTGGTGAAAGTTATAGAATTTGAAGTTGATAAAGTTAATACAAGCATTAGTAAAAACTTTGGTTGGAGAAAACGAAGCATCTTTTGGGATTTGGCATATTGAAAAACTAATTTGATATGTCATAATCTAGATGTGATGCATATTGAAAAAATATTTTTGACAATTTGTTCAATACCATACTAAACATTAAAGGGAGGAAAAAAGACAATGCAAAATCACGAGTTGATTGACAACTTTTTTGTAGAATGAATGAGATATATAAAGATCTTTGCACTGGTAGGTGTGTGGACATAAGGAAGTACAAATTATTTGGGATGAGAAGTCATGATTATCATATTTTTATGTAAAGGTTAACTCCAATTGCATTTCAAGAGTTGCTACCAAATAAGGTTTGGGAAGTAATAACATAATTAAGTTTTTTTTAAAATTTTAACATTATCTGAAATCAAGTTAACTGAAATGGAAAAACTAGAAAGGAAAATTCCAGTAATTTTGTGCAAGTTAGAAGTGATTTTTCCTCCAAGCTTCTTTGACTGTATGGAGCATATACCTATGTATTTAGCACACGAGGCAAAACTAGTCGATCAAGTTCAATGTAGATGGATGTATTCGTTTGAGAGATAATTCAACAAAAATGATTGTAATTGAAGTAATAACATGATTTAACAACTAAACTGTAATAACCCTATTCGCTAATATAGGTACTTGCATCATTTGAAGAAAAATTTCAAAAACAAGACTAGAGTTGAAGGTTCGATATTTAATGCTTATTTAGTGGAGGAAGCTGGTACATTTTGTTCACATTATTTTGAGCTGTGTGTTTACACAAGAGAAAGAAAAGTTCCTAGTAATGACGATGGGGGAGGAACGAGTGATGCTGATGGTAACTTATCCATTTTCACATATCCTGGATGAACATATGGACGTTCAACAAGAAGAATGATAACAGAGGAAGAAATTGAGGCTGCCCATGGTTACATTTTATTGAACTATTAAGAGGTTCAACCTTTCATGTAGTAAGTTGAAATTGGTTATTTAGGTTTTGAAATTTAGTGTTGCTCATAACTGAAATACATAATAATGTTTTTAGATTACACGAGAAATTGTTACGCGAGCTAATGCTAGATAAAACATAGCATGATATCAATAAAGAAGTTGGAAGACACTTCCCTTAATGGTTCGAGAAATATGTAAGTTTTCACTTACAAATATTGAAATGAATGAATTATAAGATTTAAGTGTTCTGATGACATTATACTCTTTGATATGAGAATTTCTTTTATGTAGGCCTTAAAAAATCCAATAGAGAACAAGTTTATATGTGATCTTATGAAGGGACCTTTGCAAACTGTTAAATCATATCCGATGTATTTCGTTAATGGACACAAATATCATACAAAATATCATGATCATAGCATGACAACAATAAATAGTGGAGTTTGCATACAGGAAGAAATGATGGATTACTATGATAAATTATTGAGATACTTGAAATTGAGTAGCGAGCATTGCTAATAAAGTGAAGTATGATATTTAAGTGTGACTGGTTTGATCTGACTCCAAATGTTGGTACAAAAGTGCATAGTCGATACAATCTAGTTGAAATCAACAACCGAAGAAGATTGAGACACTTTGAACCTTTTATTTTAGCAATATAAGTGATTCAGGTATATTATGTCCCTTTTCCTAACTTACGATACGTCAAACTGGATGTCCATTTGCAAAGTTAAACCTACAGTTGTTTTTAAATCACATGGAAAAGGAGATTAGAGAATTGAAAGTGCATATGTCACATATGACGATCATAAACCTTTAAACGATCTATCTAATGAATATATTGAAACTTCATCTATAGAGGATGACGAGGGCTAAAGATCTAAAGAAGAGCCTGAGTTTGATTCTTATTCTTCATAAAAAGAAGATGATTGTAATTTACAATTAAGTGAAGATAGTGATTAATTTGTGCTTGTAATTGAAAATTATATTCAATTAATCAATTATTTCCTTTTCAATATATCGTGTGAAATATTGAATTCAAATTCTTGTCTAGAAAATTCAATCAAATATGAATTTCAAATTGAAATATGTCACGAAAGAGACAACGTGATATAATGCGACCAAGGTTCAGACAACGATTCGAAAGTACTTACTGTTAAGTTGAACGATCATGCTCTGCAACTGCAACTGAATCACCTCCTCCCCCTCCAGCTACCACACTTGCAGATGAGGCATCACCTTCTATACCTGATGCTACACTATCTACCACCCCTATATTATCCACTACCCCTATAGCGACAAAGATATCAAGGATAAACGATGCGGATGAAGGAGGTGGCCGCCAGCCTGGAGCTAAGAGACCTGATGGAAGAACTTACATCACAATTGTCAATAATCTGTAAGTGAAAATACATGAAATACTATATGTTTATAATTAAGTTATAAATTTAAAATTTAAAAATGGAATAAAATTATTATTTTTTATATTATGTTGATTCCACTTGGATTGTGCTATAGAAACATGACATTCAAATTTAAGGAGAAGATTTATCTTGAGGGTTATGTATGGAAGAATATCTCTCATCCCACAAAGGAATTTTACTATCAGGAGTTTGAGGTGCAATAAAAAAATTATTTTCTTTTTAAATTGATTTTTATACATTAATTAGATAAATATTATTACATTATAAATATTTATCGAATTTTTTCCTTTTATTTTTGAAAGATTTTTTTTAATCTGAATTTGATACGATCATACATAAAGTATTAGAGAGACAAGCACGTACATATTATCGGGACCTTGTTAGTGCGATACACAAGGCTAGTGTACAACTGCCTTATATTTTTGAACAAATATAGAGTTGTTGGCAGCAGTATTAGACATCACTTGAAGCAATGTCCATTTTAGAGTGAAATTCTACCAACAAACGTGGAGGACCGGGGGAAGAGAGTCTTCCCGTACATATAGGAGGATCTATTACTCACCACGAGCATACAGAGAGACTTGTAAGTATTTACACGTTACATTTGTATTCTAATTTTTTAACTTTACTGTAAATCAATTTAAATTGATGTGTGAATTTTGGAATGAAAATTTGTATTATAGAGAATGATAATGTTATAAATTTTTGGTACCATATATGGCTTTGTTGTTAAGTAGATTTCTTTGTTCAACATGGGATAAATATCATAAAAATAAAAGAAAGTCTGCCAATATCTTTATAAATTCTAGTTGACTTATAACATTTTATTCTTATGTAGGAAAAGTCTATGGGCATGAGGCCTATAGCCCGTCCGCTATTTTTGCACACTCACACTAAGAAGCATGACGGTGTGATATTCATCAACACTCGATGTAGAGAACTTAATGGATGTGAAATTTAAGCTTTAATATTAATTCTTAATAATTATCACTTACTAATATAAACATTGCCTCTTAATATGACCAAATACAAGAAAGTATTTAGCGACAATCTCAGCACGAAAAAGTCGATCATGAGAGTCAAACATATCTTGATATAGTGGGTCGTAGGGGCCATTGTGGAAGGATCTTCGAGTTAGGTTCATTTACGAATACATGATATTTGCAATCCTCCAC
This sequence comes from Erythroxylum reticulatum, assembly GCA_025504915.1. Classification (NCBI taxonomy): domain Eukaryota; kingdom Viridiplantae; phylum Streptophyta; class Magnoliopsida; order Malpighiales; family Erythroxylaceae; genus Erythroxylum; species Erythroxylum reticulatum. The sequence continues at coordinate 34,597,980 of JANSVA010000005.1, read as the reverse complement.
GTCCAGTATAACAATGTCTAGTGGACGACCGATAACTAATGAAGTTAATGAGCTTCGGAGCACAGTGTAAACATTGATGGAGTACATAACTCATCTTCGTAATGAGGTGGATGAGTTGAATGGGAGGGGTAGCACCTTAGAGCATCCGCAATCACCAAGACAATAGTGTACTTGTAGTCATTTCATTTGAATTGCAAATACTTATTATGTCAATTTAATATTTTTATTATCAATTGAGATAATTTTAACTTTATATCATCGACTTTCTATTTAAACAAATTCAATATATAAACAAATCAAAATATTATGCACAGATAATTCATAATTGTTGAAATTATGCATAACCATAAGATCATGAAATAAAATTTAATGTCGAGATTTTTTTAAAAATTTAAAAATATTTACCGATAGAAAATACAAGTTCGTTAGTAAAATACATTATATTTACCTACGAAACATCACAAATTGTCGGTAAATCTATGATATTTACCGACGGAACAAAAAAGCACCATCGGTAATATTGATAGCTCATTGCCAACTTTTACTATTAGGATTTGCTGAACCGTCCATATACTCACCAACGGAAAATCATAATTGTCGGTAATGTTATCGACAGAATAACCAATACCGTCTGCAAATATTCTGACGAAAAGAAAATGGTTGTAAGTAAATTTACCGACGATCATAGCCAACCATCGATATATTCACCAATGGTTATAAAAAATGTCTATCGGTAAATTTACCTACTACTGTTTTTACGACATTTTTGTCTATCGGCAAATTTTCTTGCCAATTTCTATTACCGACAGAATCCAACGATTTTTCGTCAGTAATATTCGTCGCTAAACCAAATTTTACTTATAGTGTTAGTTGTGTCAATCATTTACTGACATCACAACAAGTCACTCCCCTCAACCTAAGAAAAAGTTACAACAACAGTTAGTGATCTTCTTCAAAATAGGCAGGTCGTAGTATGCCACCTAGTGCCTAGTGAAAATCTAACTTTATTTAATTATGAAGTTAAATAGCAAGGTAATAGATCTGTTGTTCCTAATTAGTGTGTGCCTCCTATTTCTAAGTGATTTTAGCCGTTCAATTTTTTTGGGTTTAGATTTTCATAGAACAGAGTAGATACACCCTAAGCGCGATAGAACTAAACAGTAGTTGTGGCTAAAGAAAGTTTTAAGAACTAAAGAGTTTTAAAAACTAAATAGTTATACTTTACCTCTACTTACCTCAAGAATAATGAGAGCATGTGATTTGATCCCAAATAGCAAACCTAACTTATTTTTGAGACAATAATTGGTTATAGGCAAGGGAGAGGTGCTTAGTTGTTCAAACAAATATAATGTAGATTTATTTTACAATGTTCTTGGAAGATTTGGACAATTGGCATAACATTCAAGTTAGGATATCTCTTGAACTAGCACTAAAGATGGTAAAGGTTCCCTTCTTACTTGTCCATCTTGTGTGACATTATACAAAGAGCTCTTGCTAGACACTAACATGCTACTTTATACGCAGGTGAAATGGATCAGGGTATTATACACAGTTCTCTAAATTTTCTAAAGATCAAGAGCATTTAATATCCTCTAAAAACTCTTTTGATTACATTGAAGGATTTTTTTATAATAAACAGAATGGGTCTCCTCAACAACTAGAGATCATTCTTCGAGCCCAAAGACGTACTTCAAGTCGAGCAGTTCATTACAGATGGAAAAGCTCTCTATTATCTGGAGGTTACTAAATATTTTAACCCCAGTGAGTCTGACATTATGGTCCAGGTAACAGTTGCAACGGAAAGACCTTAGACATGAACACTCTTTTAACATTCCACTTACCAAAATTATCCTTTTCCTTTATAACATTTTACATCTTCTTATGTAGATAATTGAGAGCTTATTGTCAAAACTAAATTATATTCCATCAACACTTTCCATGAAAGAAGTTTCTTACATGGCATTTCTTGACAAAGTGCATATATCGAAAGTAAAACTAAGAAAAAAAGGATTCTGGGAAGTTCCTATAGAAAAGAAAAGGAAGAATCTATTGAATTGTATATTATTCCATTGTAAGAAGTAATACAATGTATTTGTATATATAGCGTCTGAATGAGCTTGAAAGTATTTGAATCTAGTTTGTTACATTAGAATCTAAATAACTTTTTAACAATTCATAACAGATTTGTAACTAATTATAATAGCTTCTTAACGCTGACTATTTTCCTTCCATTTTCTTCCACTGATGATGATTGCATTCTTATAGCCTAAAACCAACACCCCCTTCCCAAGATAAAGTATATCAACACCCCCTCCCCAAGATAAAGTATATTTAAATAACTTCATCTTGGCAATTTTTACAAAAGCTAAAGGCTTGGTAAGTAAATCACCAATCTTACTAGAGGAAGAAACATAAAGTATGATGATAAATCCTGAAACCAAGTGTTCCCTGACAATGTGACAGTCAATATCGACATACTTCATACATTCGTGAAAAAAAAGATTATAAGTAGAGCAAGGGTATAGGTAAGGTAGGATTAAGTTTGAATTGAATAAGAAAGATATGTCAACCATTTTAATTCACAAAAGGTTGTATCCATAGCACGGTATTCTGCCTCTGCTGAACTTTTGATAACAGTATTTTGCTTTTTTGATTTCCATGAAACCAATGATGTTCTAAGAAAACACAATATCCTGTCACCAATCGTCGAGTGATTTTGCACCTCCCCCAATCGGAGTTACAGTATGCTTGTAAATTAAAACCATTTTCAGCTGCATAAAATAACCTCATAGTATCAATACCCTTCAAGTATTTAACAATGTGCAACGCTGTATCCATCTGAATTCTTAAGGGGGCATTCATAAACTGACTTAATTGTTGAGCCACAAAAGATATATCAGGCCTTGTAAAGCCTAGATATAACAACTTACCCACTAACCTTCGAAAACTATCTGATTTGTCATACAACTTAGAATCAGCAGTCAGTTAAACCCTTGAAGGAAAAGGATTAGTAATTGGTTGTGCATTCAATAATCTTGCATTTTGAACCAAGTCACGAATATATTTTGTCTGCAAAATTAACATCCATTATTGTGATCTAGCCAATTCAATTCCTAGAAAGAACTTGGCCTCTCCCATGTCTTTGATAGTAAAACAAGCATCTAACTATTGTTTCACATTCTGAATCACCTAAATGGAAGTGTTTGTAATAAGAATATCATCGACATATACTATAAAAGCTCTAAAGTCTGTTGATGTATTTTTAGTGAAAAGGCAGTAATCATGTATTGATTTCACAAATCCCATCTATAGGAGCTTGTCAGTAAAGGCTTTATTCCATTGTCTTCCTACCTACTTCAATCCGTATAAGGACTTTGAAAGCTTGCAAACTTGATTCTTATTTGCTTTGGTGTAGCCATATGGAGGAAGCATGTAAATCTCCTCATCAATTGACCCATGCAAATAGGCATTGTTGATATCAATCTGATGTACTAGCCAATGATTTATAGCTATAATTGATAAAATCACCCTGACTGTGACCACCTTAGTAACAGGAGAAAAACTATCATGATAATAAATACACCACTCTTGATCATATCCCCGAGCTACCAACTTGGCCTTGTATTGAGAAACTAATCCATCAGGGGCATATTTATTCTTGAACACCCATTTAGACGTAATAGCTTTCTTCCCTTTTGGTAGTGAAACCAACTGCCAGGTCTGATTCTTCTCTAAAGCTTCCAGCTCCTCCTGCATTGTTTTGATTTAATTTGGATCTTCTTTTTCCATGTGGTATGTTCTTGGTTCATGAATCTTTGTAATATTAGCAAGGAAGGTTGAGTGAGTATCTGTGTATTGAAAGACATCTGTGGAAGCATCAGTATGAATCTGATTAATAAAGAAATCAGATAACCAAGTTGGTGGTCTGCTTCGTCTGCTTGAATGTCTTTGCACAACATCTTAGGTGATGGACTGTTGTGGCAATTTTCTTTCAACAGAAGAACTGCTATTTTCTGCTATTTAAGAGTTTGTGTGAGATGATTATGAGAATTGTGAAATCTATTGTGCATCCGTATGAACATGTGAGCCATGATGATCACTTTTCTCTACAGATTCTAAATATGTTGTCTCTTGTTGAGATATATGTAATGGGTTGACATTAAAACTGTTTGATAAAACAGTGGACGGTTGGAGATCATTCTCATCTTGGTGAAGGTGAGTGTAACTTGACATGTAAGGGAATCGTTCCTCATAAAAATTCACATCTTGAAACACACTAAGCTGATGTGTTTCCATGTTGTATATTTTCCATCTCTTCTATCCTAGAGATCCTCCCAAGTATACCCCTGGAAAAGCCCTGCTATCAAACTTATCTTTATAAGGATTGACATTTATCACACACCCCAAATAACCAGAAACCTTGAACTGATTATAGTCAAGTTTTTTTTATACAAAACCTAATAAGGACACTTCTAATTTAATAGTTGTGTTGGTGAAACATTAAGCAAGCAAGTGGCATGGAGGAAAGCTTCACCCCAAAATTTGGTTAACATATTAGCTTGTTTCAATAAAGCCTTGGCAGTAGAAACCAAAGACCTGTGCCTTCTTTCAACAACCCCATTTTGTTGTAGGGTGGTGCATGTTTTTTGATGAATCATACCATATAAAAACAAGTTGTGTATTACTCCCAATGAACTCTGTCCCATTATCAGTTCGAATCTTCTTGACATGTATATTAAATTATATGCAAATCAGTTTGAGAAACCCTTCAATTAAATGAACAACCTGATCCTTACTTCTAAATAGAATTGTCCAGACCACTCTAATGAAGTCATCCACAATGGTTAACATATAACTATCTCCAATTAAGGATTTTCGTTTATATATCCCCCAACGGTCAATTTGCAACAATTCAAAAGGTTTTGTTGATTGAATACTACTGTTACAAACAGATTTTCTAGCTTGCTTTGCCTTGTGACAAGTATCACAAAAAACCATCTTATTCGAATGGGGAAAATTACAAACATGCCTTAACTTTTCCTTGGACATATGTCCTAATTGTCTATGCCAAAGCTCAATACTGCCTTTTAGGCTATTAGTTACAGTAAAAACAGAATGAGAAGTACTGCCAAATTGTTGCAATATTGAAGGATCAAATGAGGACTGAGTAATGCAATATAAACCATTGATCAACATCCCAACAACCATCACCTCTTTATAATTCTGGTCCTACAAAACGCAATTCTTAGGCAAGAAATAGACACTTAAGCATTGATCCCTGAGTAATTTGCTAACTAATAGCAAGTTATGCTTAAACTGCGACACATAAAGCACTTGTGATATCTTAAACCCTTAACTGAAAAAACATCTCCTATATGAGTCACAATTTTGATTGAACCATCTAGTAGATATACACGCTTAGGAAAATGCAGCTTTTCAATATCATATGGAACAATGAATTGGTCATATGTTTTGTTACCCTTGAAACTATAATCTATGGTTCAAAACTTATAGAATCAGATATGGAATGGGATTTACCTGCACAGGCTCCTACAAAGGTAGTAAAGTTAGCACCACCTGATCCACAATCTTATATCATTTTTCCTTCTAGAATTTTCTAAACCTCTTTCTGCAACATTAACTATATATCTTGATTGCTGTTTTGATCCATATATGATTCTGAATCTGATTCTTCCAATAGTGTATGTACCTCGTGAGTCAAATTTGCTTGAACTGTAGATTTTCCAGGTCTCGTGAACTTCCTAACTTTATAACATTCAGGGTAGCCATTCAACCTGAAGCATTCTAATCTTTCATGTCCCCCTTTCTTGGAAAATGTATAATATTTGTCTTCTTTATTCTTGCTTGCCTTAGTGTTTTTCTTGTTATTATTATGGGCAAAACAATTGTTCTAAAATCTGGAAGTAGAGGCAACGGCATTGACAAAGTCATTTTGTATTTCCACAGTTGCATCTCTTTGTTTTTCAATCTTCAAAAGCATCGAATAAGCCTTATATACTGATGGAAGAGGATCCATGAGTAAAATTTGATCCTAACATGATCAAATTCCGCATTTAAGCCTGAAAGAAAATGCATAAGTTGCTCTTCTTGACAAATCTCCCGTGCTATGATTCGTGAGCCTCCACATCTATATGATGTTGTAGGTTTCAGCACAGCATATTCATCTCACATTCTCTTAATTTTGTTGAAAAAATTCACTATGGAAAGATTTCCTTGCCTTGATCCACAAATCTCCCTTTGAAGATGAAAAATAAGAGGGCCATTACTTTCTGCATAGCTTTGTTCAATTTGTTTCCATAATTCCCTGGAAGAAGAAGTAAACCAAAAAAAGACATCTGCCAATTCTCTTGATAAAGAATTTATGATCTAAAAAAAACAAATCATTATATTCTTTCCACTGTGCAAACTCATTTGAGTCGCATCATCCTTTAAAGTGATTTTTTTTCCCTTTTTGCACTCAATGCTAGCATTATAGATCTTTTCCACGAAATGAAATTCTTCCCGTTTAACACTAAACTCATAAGGATCAAACTTAGATTGTCGCTATTTGTTGATTCGCGATTATACTGTGATGTTCCACGTGTGATATGTGTGATGTCCTCAACATATGGATATGATCTTTGATCCACATTTCTGGTCCTTTCCTTTCCTCTCCATTAGATCTAGATCCTTCTTCTTCTTGTGTTTGTAAAGCTTGAGCATAGCTCCTTCTAGTCATAGCTTATCTAAGCTTTTTGGATGAAACATATAGAAGAAAATAACTGCCGTTTGGATCGAGCATTAGCTCTAATGCCATGTAGAAAAGCAAAGGAAGAATTTGTTGAATTGTATATTATTCCATCATAAAAAGTAATACAATGTATTTGTATATATAGCGTCTAAATGAACTAGAAAGTATTTGAATCTAGTTTGTTACATTAGCATATAAACAACTTTTTAACAACTCATAACAGGTTTGTAACCAATTATAATAGATCCTTAACGCTAACTATTTTCCTTCCATTTCCTTCCACTGATGATGATTGTATTCCTATAGCCACGCCTGAAAGCAACAATTTCCCACTCGTGGATGAATCTTCTGTCCGAAAAGCAAATTTTGAAGTTTGCTGGAGAGGTCTTTGACAACATACTAACAGATAACAGCAATGGCCCAATCCTAATCTACCCAGTCAACAATTCCAAGTGCTTTAGATGAAAAAGATACTCATATGATGACTATATCAAAATGTCATATTCTGAGCCTATTTTTCCCTTGATGCCGCAGGCGGAGCAACATGACATCCTTGATTACCCCAGAAGAGGATATGTTTTACCTAGTAGCATTCCTATCTTCTGCAGGAAGAGATGATTTGGAGCACATCTTGGCCCAAATCAAAAAATTCTAGACTTCTGTTTCAAAGCTAAGCCGGGAATTAGGCAATATTTGCCTCATTACAACATGCAGGAAGGATGGGAAGCTCAGTATGGCCCTCAGTGGAACTTTTTGTACAGAGGAAATCGAATTATGATCCTTTGGCCAAAGGATTTTCAAAAGGCAATAACCATGTTAAACACTGGCCACTCGTGTGTAAACTACGCATGGGCCTAAAATGCCTACAAATGTAAATTAGTAAAAGCTTTCAATTCATACATGATTGAATTGAAGAAACAAAAGAGGAGAGGTCCATTTTACAATATATTTTATCACATGTCACTTTCATGTTAAAGGAAAAGTATCAAATTTTATTGCAGAAGCAACCAAATTATCTATTACCTTGCATATATAGATGCACAGAATAAAGTAAGTTAGCTATACCACTACTCGATAGATAACAGTTTAGTGGTACTCAACACCAAGGAATTTAACCATGACAAAAAATTCAAATAAAAGCTAATTTTTTGTGGTTGCTTCTCTCCAGCCAAGACCTGGTCTACTTATCTCCCCCTTTGCGTCTTCATAGGTTCTAGCATCGACGAGTGTTGCTTCAAAATCAGTGGAATCGCTTGCTACGGGAAGAAAGCTACTTATATCGTCCCTAGCCCCAAAGCCTCCAGCCCGTATAACGTCGTCAGGTGTTACAGAAGCCTCCATGTTTACTTCTCCAATTGTGTGCTCATTAGTTACACTGGGAGGAGTTATTTTCTCTCTTTCCAAGTTAACTACATTACCTGAATGTATAGGAATTGTACTTGAAATCTCTTTAACACCATTCCTGGAGCCATTGGATCCAATTGACTCATTCCTTTTGTTGTTTTCTTCCATATCTGGGGCATCCAAAGGTGAGGTTGATGGAGAGCAGAGCTCACAAACACACACACACACACACACACACACACATATCTAGAAAAATTAATGAACTGAGAACACACTCATTTATCATAATCAGTGCCATTTCCAACTCCTTGGTCATATATTAAAAGCATCTCTTGCCAATCATCATTGAAGACATTACAGTGTCAACCTCCTTCACATAGATTAACGAAAAGGAAACAGTTTGCCAGGATGGATATTGATCCAATGAATGTGATAGCCCCAGTTGCCATCTGTTCTAATGCCTTCAAGTTTTTCACAGCAATTCTCACGCTACTTTTTAAAATCACATTTAAAACAATTTCCAGGAAAATAAATTTCATAGTTGGATCTAAACACTCACTAATTGAATAAAAACTAGTACAAATCCAACAGCTAATAACCAGTTCACATGTCATTATCAGCACCTAACATCCATCTTCATAACTTGCCAAAAATCTGTTCATGGACCTTAAAGATAGTTGATTACATATCAGGCCATGCACTGGAATAGATGCTCGTTGTTTTGTTTCTTTTCAATATCATTTTCATAGTTTACAGCTTTCCTTTATAGTGTAAGACCTCCTTCATGAAATTTTCTTTGCAAGAAAGGAGACGCTAGTATTGAGGACATTTACCAACTCCCATAGACAGGTGACCGCATTATCAAACAAAATCAGGAACAGATACTACCATTTGCAAGGCATATTCAACCACAAGGTTCCAAAGCCAAACAGAAATGCCCCACATTCATTATTACACGATTACAGATCAGTTATACTATATTTAAGGTCTGCAAACAATCAGGTGCCCTTTCACATCCATCAAATCAATTCCCCTAATCCTTGTGTATCTAAATTAAGCAAATAAGCTTTATTAGGCTTAAATAGTTGAAAAACATTGCTCACATTCTATTTTTCATGAAAATGTCAATGCAAATTTGTATACTACGCCAGTTATTACAAGAGATTCTTTTCCTTTCTTGATTCAACTTTCTTAGTACCATAAAAAAAAGGCAAGGAAGCATATTCATAAGAACTGCAATAAAGAAGACAATGTTCGTCCACTAGAAAAATAAACTTAATGCAAGCAAGGATGTGAAGTGATTAAGTCTATCACTGAGGATTATGCCTTTAAGAATGTAAGTAAGACTATCTAGAATGAACATACGCTTTTAACGAAATGACTATCACAGTTGAACAAAACCAGATTGTCCGCTGATGCAATGCATCAAGCATTGAAGCAATTGCCACAGCAGTCATCGTGGATAAAATACATGTTGGATCTTTTCACAAACAAAATTACATCATCTGAGCAATTGGCTGACCCATGAAACCCAAAGCTACCACCGACATCTCTAACCTAAAGTTAAAGCCTTCTATACCACTTCTCTGATGACATCTTACAGGTTACTTTAACCGACAATGACCAAAAGATAGGCATTACTGAAATTTGAGTAGAAACAGAGCTGTTTTGTTTTACGTATTAGATGAAAGGTTCAAGGCAGGAGAATAATTTGGCATCTCCAACAGTAACCAACTCACCAAATGCATAGGCGAACTTTCCTGAAAATTACCCGCATTGATAAGAGATGTGAAAGCCTAATCTTGCCTCAACATTCTAGTGACTGAAGAAGTTGACCTGCTTCCAATAAGATAAGGGCAAATCTCTAATGCGCCTTCAAGCACAAGTAGAATAATGTTGACCAAGATAAGAAACCTCAAAGAGGGTCAAGCCAGACCTCTCAAGTTTAGCCCCGTTTTCCCTAAACTTAACTACCATTCTTGCCATGTCACAAACCAAACTGGGTCTCAAAGTTCTATAGTGGCATATATTTGGAACATTTAGAATTCTTTAGAGCATGTAGCCTGTAGGTTTCATTTCCATGACCATCACAGCTTGGTGAAATCTCAGTTTACAGCAGTTGAACTAATAGCAATATTAACTAAGATGCTTGAGTCCGCGCCTACACGCCTTAAAAGATGCTTGGGAATAGTTATTTGACTGAGGTTGCTCCATAGATAAGAGAAAGAAAAAAGATAGACCCACAAGCCAATCTCCATCTTGGCATTAATAGTTAGAAAAGAACTCATCTGAATCTAATAACACAGATAAATGTATAACGAATTAAAATCGATATCGTCAACAGCTCTCGTACCTCTAGAGACCTAATCTTCCACCCAAACGCAAATACATGACACGGTCAACATTAAAGAACTTATCTCAAACTCAATAGCCAAAACCACGGCACTGGCCTTTCTTCTTCACGTAAATTATACAACTGCAAACGATGAGGAAAAGAAATGGCAGAAAATCTCACGCATATGCAACTCTAAGATAAATCATTTTGCTATGTTGTTTATTGAGAAAAATAAGACATCCAATAACTAGAAAGAGCTGTATACAGTTTTGCCGTCGAGGTTCTGAAACGGGAATACCTGAGAAGAGAGGAGTACCAACTACACGTGATGTGGTGGTAGTGGGAGGAAGACACATTTTGGAGGTGTGTGTGCACGAATGTGAAAAGCGTGCGACGTTGGAGCGCTGGACATGAACTATTGGCTCTCAGTTTACACGACACCAACAACGTGGAAGTTGTCTTAAGCGTTTCTAAGCTTATATTATTAAAATTTAACATCTACTAAAAACATTGTTAAGTATCAATAAAATATTTGACTCTGTTTACTTCACAGGAAAGTAAAGTAAATTTGGAATATAATTCCTTGTAAAGTAAATCTATGAAAAATAAAGATATTCATGCGTTTGAATATTAATAAGAATTCTAATAGAAAAGTTAGGTGAATTCTTATTATAGTGTTTGGTACGTAACAGTATTTTATAGAATGTAACTTAATTTTGACTTATGTTTTCAAT
>JANSVA010000005.1:34575836-34586716 GCA_025504915.1 Erythroxylum reticulatum | reverse complement strand
AATTTTTAATTTTTGTTTTAAAAATAATAATAAATATTTTTATTACTAATAATAATTATAAATTAAATAAAACTTAAAAATATTTTTATTTCAATTTATTTTAATATTGTATACAATATTTATTAATAAAGTATAACAAAATATTTTATTTTTAAAAATAAATAATTTAAAAATTATTATTTATAAACTAATATTCATTTTATATATTTTAATTATTAAATCAAAATTTATTTGAAATTTATATATTTTAAAGTCTCAGATTTGTGAGAGAAGAAATGATTAAATTGTCTAGTGTATTTTTTAGATTAAATTCTTGAAAAAAGTAATCTAAATATCAAGAGGGTGTTAGGACTTAGAATTCAAGGAAAGTGTTACTACTTTTTCTAAATTAGGAAAATTTTTACTTTCTTAACAACTTAAAAAAACGAACCAAATGTAATAATTTAAATTTTAAGAAAAAGATTATTTTTCATGACAACAATCTGTACCAATCAAACGAGACCTCAAGATTCTATACAGAATATTGACATGGGTGCGCGCATCGAGGCAGAATTATGGGGTTCATTCAGAGTTTAGTCTGGCGTGAGATTGAGGATACCCGTGAGTAGTAGTTAAAATGAATTTGATGGAAGTTATTAATATTCTTTTCACTTTTAATAGAGTTACGTCTGATATTTATCCATTGTTGACAGATATTCAAGGGTTGATTCATCGCATTTGAGAGGTTGAACTACAGAATATTTATTGGCAAAGGAACCAATGTACTGATCATTTAGCTACCTTAGTAGCTCTCTCAAAGCCAAGTTTGCAGTATTTGCGGAACCGCCGATGATTAACCAGGATGTATTATATCATGATAAGACTAGAGCGTTTTATCATCGCGCTCTGTGCTAAGGCACTCCCAAGTCGAGAGTTTTTCTAATATTTCTTAGTTTATTTTTTCCTTGCATCCAAAAAAAAAAACAACAAACAGCAATATTATATAGATTGAGAGTTTTTTCTAGTATTTCTTAGTTTATTTTTTCCTTGTATCCAAAAAAAAATAAAACAATACACAACAACATTATATTTCATTGCGGAAAACAAAAAACTGCACTAACAATTACATAAAAAACATTTCTCCACATATTTTTAAATAAAATTATCAATAATAAAAATTAATATTATTTAATATATCATTCTCCATAAGTAAAAATAACTAAATTATATAGGGTTGTTTATTTGTCTTTTGTTTTTTGTAAAAAGAAAAACAAATCAGTAAAATTTGTTTGTTTAAATGTGTTGTAATTTTCTTGTTTTTGAAAATAAAAACTACAATAGTTTTATTAAATAAGAAAATAACATTTCACTAAATTTTGACTACATGGTTTCTCAAAAAAGAAAAAACAACAAAGTTGTCAAAACATTGTTCTTTCCTTTCATTAACAGATAGTTATAGACGAAATGTAACCAAACAATTCTTTGTGGATAACTGCTTTGAGTATTATGTTTGTAGTGTTGAATGAATATGGAAAGATTTTGTTTTTCCACCCTAATTTCCCACAATCTATTGCTCTTAAGCTCTTAATCCCCTTGGACCAAGGTGCAGGGATTGACTGAGATGGTGGTTGTGACCAAGATGATGGAATCACTAAAGATGGAGCCTTTGGTAATGATGCCGACGGCCTTGGAGATGGAAGCTCTGACAATGATGAAGATACTTCAATGTTGGTCAGAGACGAAGAATAACTTGCCAGAGATAGAGCCTTTGGGCTTGGAGATGATGGAAGTTGAGACCATGGAGTAAATGCGACGAGAGATGGTGCTTTGGGACTGGAGGCTAAGAATGCAAGTAATTGATTTAGCATAGCACACTGGGCTTGTTCGACAAAAGTCTTCTTTACCTGTAATTACTGAAAAAAATCGATACTTTTGAGGTGGAGGGCCTAGTGCTATTGAAAAAAAGTGTTTGAAGTTTTTGTCATATTTCATTACGAAGAATGTTTAGTATATAATTTCTTAATTTATAAAATTTTATTACATACAATCAATGTGCAAATTTCTTTGATTATATAAATATGCATATATTTTATTTCTAACTATAATGAAAATTTATTAATTTTAAAAATAAAAACTAAAACTAAAAACTATAACAGAAAAATAAAAGTGGAACTAAACGACCATTTAACATTGCTTATGATATTGATGATTTCAAGTAAGTGTTCAATAATTTTAACTTCGAATAACTTCTCTCAACTAATGTTATAGTCAATAGGATTCGATAAACAATTGAAACATTTGGATAATAATATAAAACTTTAACATATTTAAGAATTTCAATCATTATCGTTGATTCATATGATAAAGTCATTTGTAACATTTTTAATTCAGAAAAAAAATCATTTAAATCTACATCTGCCATTATCTTGAGAAAAAGTAGTTGTAAAATTAGTGCACATTCTCTTAGTTCATTATCATCCAATCACTTCAACTTTTTTGAATCAGATAAGAATCCAAAAATACTTTTAAATGTTGTTAATTGCTCAAATATATTCTTCAACGAAGCAATTGTCATATCTACAACAACTAAAAAGTAAATAACTCTAAAGGATTCCTCATTTAATTGTATTTATCTATTATAATCATTTTAATCAAATTGTCTTTTCCTAATAATACAAAGTCTAGTTGGTAAATAGGCACTACATTCATCTTGTGTGTAAGGCTTTTGATAATATTCATTCTAGAGACAAACCTTTCGTATTTATATTTTTCAAAAAATATCATCACTCCTTCTAATTGATCTATAATAGTGTTGATACACATAGATTTAGACTACAAATTTTTATTCACCATATTAATGACAATTAGAATATCATACCAAATAACCATACTAAGTAAAAACTCAAAACTCTCAAATGCACTAACCAAACTTTCCGCTTTACTCTGTAACTTGGCTTCATCACAAGGTCTAGATAATTCAACCAAAACTAAGCTTATTTGAGGAGTTTAAAATCTAATAGCTTTAGCACTTTTCATTTGACCCTTTGAATAAGTATTGGACAATGATTTCATAGTTAAGCCTGAAACATTATTAAGTAAAACCTTCCACCTTTTAGGAGAACTTGAAAATAATGCATATATTTATTGTCCAAGTCCAAAAAATAAAATAGCTTTAACACAAGAATTTTTCATATCATAAGAGTAAAATTAAGATTATGACAAACACTTAGCATATATAATAGTCTCAGATTTAAAGAACAACAACATCCAGTAAAAATCCAACTGAGACACATGGTCAAGGGTTTTTAGAGGGATGCAACACGAGGACTTTTCAGGAGGTCACTCATCTTAATACTACCCTTGCAAAGCACATTTAACTTCCGAGTTCTGATGGGATTTGGAACATTAGTGATCGACTTTATTTCGAATAATTGCTTTTGAACCTCTTGGTTATTTCCTTTCATATTAGAATCAATGTTATAACCTTGATTCCTCACCTCTTGGATATTAACATCAATAGACTCTTTAATAATTCATTGAAAAGTCTCAAGTCAAATGTGCCATCTACCTTCAAGGACTTTAAAAGGTACTCCTTTATTTTTATTTTCTTACTTGACATATTCACACACCGTACTAATAGACTCATTTGTTCTTGATTGCTCAAATATGGGGTACAATCAAGAATTATTAAAAAAGGATTTCAACATTTCAATGATCCTTATAATAGAACTTCTAACAGTATGGACCAAAAGAGAATCAACTCATTTTGAATTTTGAGACCAAGATAATATGATGAATTTTATGATTTTGAATACGTCTAACATGATCTTGTATTAGTACATCAAATTTAGCAATCATCTCAATCAATCCTAAAAATTACCATTACTATCTTGGTAAAATTTCTCATTGGCTTCTCGAAAACTATTCTTATTAAAACTTGTCTTCGATGTTCTTTCTCCTTTCTAATTTCTTACTATAAATCTTTATCAATTATTTGATTTTTGCTCAATCTCTCTTAGTTAATTTCAAGTCTTCATGTTAGTCATATGCTAAAAAATATTCTCATGTCCATTAAGTCTCTCACTAAGATGCTTCCAATCTCTAAATCTATCACTTACTAATGCACTTTGATTGCTATTAAATTTGAACAACTTACAACAAAAACAATATGCTCTATCCATATGTTTAGATTAAACTAACCATTTTATATCTCTAATCTCTCCATCACTCAATTTTCTAGACTAATAAGAATATAAAAAATGTTGAGAAGTATTGTCTAAAGGAAACACAATATTTAATTATCTTATAAACCCTTTTTCAATTAAATTTTCCCTTGCTTTATTATCAAGTTTGTCCCAAGTTTAAGGATCATAAATATCCAATTGAGTGATTAGTTGCTTTTTCACCCTTAAATTTTCTAAATTAGAAGCATTTGGTACATGATCATACTCTCAAATTACTAATTATGAATATGAATCTTATAATTTAAATTTTCAATAGTTAGTTCAAAATTAACTTTGCATAATTCCTTAGGATTCTCACTAAAGGAGCCTACTCTTTTAACAAATTTATTGATAACTCCTTTATGAGATTTTATTAATTGTTCTACTTCTCTTTTTTTTTCACTTATAGACAAATGCTTTTTAGGCAATATCATATAAACCAATTTTAACATAATTTGACTAGATAAATAAAAAAATACCCATATGGAATTGGAAAAAAAGGCAGCGTAACAAAACAACTATATCAATAATATTATACATTTACGTTAGAAGAAAAAAGAACAAGGAGAAAAGTTTAATATCCAATAAAAATAAAGAACAATTTACTATGATATGCAAAACAAAAGAGAGATAAATTATCCGGATAAATTTTAATTTGAATTATCATATAATTTAGTTAAAAATATACCAATAAGGAAAGGTTGAAAAAAAATAGAATTAGCAAAATTGTTACAAATATAAAAAAAGATAAAATTATAATTATTCCATTATTAACTAACATTAAAAATTATTTTCTATTGAGTTGTAAACAACTCCAGTCTAAAATGATAAAAATGACATAATTTTAATTAAATTTATTTTTATTTATTTACAACATTTACGTAACTGATTAAAAATCTTAAAGTTTTATTTGTATATAAGAATAAGGTTACAAACTTTAAGAAATAAGGTTGCTCTCTGATGCATCGACATATGTGCATATTTGTTCTTTATTCCCAAGTTGTGTATATATATTCTCTCTCTCTCTCTCACACACACACACATAGATATATATATATATATATAGCTCTCCTATGGCTAAAAGAAAGAATATTATAAGAATATATACATTACCACAACAAAGCAACAATAATATTTTGCCTTCAAGTCATACACAACTTCATTCTACCTAAAACAACATTGATGCAACTAGTGATTTATATACACTAGTTGAAGGTATTAAAGATTAACAAACTTTCACTATATATATATTCTAATATTTTCTTATCATTATTAATTTGTTGTCAGCTTCCAATGTTAGTATTAGAAAAAGAGGTAGAGGTAAAACTAGAGGTTGAGAATTGCAAGGAATGAATGTTACAGTGAATTACAAGTTATCAATACAAATTGATAATTAAAAAGGTTGTCTTATAGACAAGGCCCAATCTGCAAAATTGTTAAGTGAGTGGGGCATTATTACAAGGATAGGATTACATTGTCTGAAATATGTTAAGGACTTGAAATGAAGACAACTTACTTGAAAATGGTTTGGATAAAGTTATAGTAATTTTTTAAAATCTTAAACTATATGAAATATTATTTCAATGATTTAATGACTAATTACATTTTTACTTATTGTTCACAATTGAAATTGAATATTGTGCATATTAAGAACACAAATGTTTCAAATTGTGTTACTTCATTATTGAAACAAAAGACCAAGGATTATCATTTCAAGTTGCATAAATATTATAGAGGCACAAAGGCATGTTCCTAAATGAATGTGCAAAGAAAATTGTAGTAGCTTGTGTGATTATTTGGGTGACCCAAAAGTTTAGGTTTGTTTTCTTTGCCTTCATGTTTGCTTCCATTGATATTGTTATATGATTTAACGACTAAGATATGTTTTTTACTTGATTTGTGAAAATTGTGAGAAGGCAAAGGTCATTAGATCAAAAATTAAAACACCTTATAATTGTTGTGTCTAATTTCTATTGATTTTTCTTGCATTCATATCTTGATTTTAGTTACAAATTCTTGCGTTTTAAAGTAAATTTAAAATGAATTGAGTGAAAATGACGTGGATGTTGCATGAATGTTGAATGGAGCGTCTTGTGAATTTTTTAGGAAATCAAGAAAAAGTACGTATGAAAGAAGGAATGTTGGGCATGAACTATACATGCATTTTAATAGAGTGAGAAAGGAGTCACACCCGTGACTAAGATTTTGGTTACAAATTCTTGTATTTTAAAGTAAATTTAAAATGAATTGAGTGAAAATAGCGTGGATGTTACATGAATGTTGAAGGGAGTGTCTTGTGAATTTTGCAGGAAAACAAGAAAAATTATGTATGAAAGAAGGAATGTTGGACATGAATTATGCATGCATTTTAATGGTGTGACAAAGGAGTCACGGGGGTATGACAAAGGACTCACACCCGTGACTATATGGGGGTGTGACAAAGGAGTCACAGCCAATGCATTCATAATTCACGTCACACCCATGAATCCCTTTTCACACCCATGACTCCCACAGTCACTGGCGTGACAAATGTTTTCTTTAATTGGTTTAATATTACATGTCAACAAATGCAGGTTTAGATGGTGGATAAACCTAAACTTAAACTAGCCTAATAAATAGAAAGAAAAGGAGGCTAAAACTGGGGCTAGAAAAATGAAACTGAAAGAAAGGTGGAGGCGGAGAAAGACCGAAGAACAAAAAACATAGTTGGGATTGGCAAGAGATAAAAACAACAGAGAGTTGGAGCTTAAAGCAGAGGTAGAAAGTGAGAGTTGGAGCTAATCTTCTGGGTGAGAATCAAGTAGAGGGAGAAGGTTAGAGCAATAACAGAGAATTTGAGCTTGGTAGTTGATCCATCATTGGCTTCCATCTGACGGTCCAATTATTTACTATTTTTATTTTATCTATGTTGCATTACTAAACTTATTTCATCTGTTGCTTTGACAATCCTTTTTGGTTTATATACTTTATTTATTGCTTTGATACTTCTCTGCTATTTTAATGATGGGATTAAAGTATATGAAGATGATGAAATTTGTTTATTCCATGATGGGCTGATTACTTAATCTTGAGAATTAATATAGCTAATTTAGTCAATTATCCATGATGAAGGGACTGTGTTATTATCTCAATATTTGCTATAGTTTTTAAGCTTATTGGATGTAATAGCGTGGCCAACTTTTGCAGCATTTTGGTATTAAACGAAGGATCGAGATAAGAAGTTTAATATTAGAATGAGAAACTATAGACACTTAAGTTATGAATTAGAAATGTATTAACTTAAATGGGTAATTAGTACTTGAGTTTACAAAATTAATTTGGATGATTTTGTCGAATACAAAAGTTAGATTTAGTTCATTATTTGAATTAATCGTAGAACTCAATTTTTAATTTTAACAAGACAATTATCCAATCACTTCCCCTCAATCATGCATAGGAGATTAAATTAGTGAAGTTAATTTCTAAAGAGTTTTACACACCGGTTGATTAAATCATTTTTGCTTACAGTTAAATCAGTTTACTTTTTATTCTAATTGTGTAATTTTCTTTAAAGCCTTTACTCAATTATTTAGGTTATAATATTTAGGATTGCATTTGTTTTTATTTTTATTCAAAGTTAAGTTAAGTGAACCAATTTGACCTCCTTGAGAAGAGGACCTAGGTATTCGACTATAATTACCTCATATACTTGCGAATAAGATAGCTAGGCATTTTTACAATTTATTTTCACACAACAAGTTTTTGGCGCTATTTCTAGGGAGGTGTTTAGTGTTTAGAATTAAACTAATTTTGATCTTTTTTTCATTTCATGCATACATTTTTGTCATGTTATTTCATTGAATTGTTTTATTTGTTTTTGTTACTAATTTAGTGTTGTCTTTATTTTGTTTATGCAAGGAAGGAGGTCACGAGGAAAGTGAACTTGTTCCCTTTATTGATAACGTGCGTTAGATAAGAGGACCTTAAACGACTTTGAAGACAATCTTGAGGAACCCAAGCCTGAAGATCAAGAGATGGGTGAAAAGCAAGTAGTAATGAAGGATTATGCCAGACTAGTAATTGGTACTACCATTTCATCCGTATGTTTAGGAGAGGCAGTTAGAATCTATGAATTGAAGAGCATCTATTACAACATGTTGCCATCATTCTATAGGGTTCCCAATAAAGACCCTTTTAACTTCATTAGGGAATTCTATACCATTCTCCAAATATTTCCTTTGGATGATTTAAACGAAGACTAACTCAAGATGAGATGCTTCCCATACACATTGAAAGACTGGGCCAAGATATGGTTAATGACCCTTCCATCTGATTCATTGACTACATGGGAGGATGTGTGTAACAAATTTATGGGAAAATTCTATTCCCATCAGAAGACCTCTGAGTTATGGACGAAGATAGCTACCTCCATGCAGATGGAGGGAGAGTCATTCCATGAGGTGTGGGAACATTTCAAACTCTTACTAATACATTGTCCACACCATCATTTTCCACTTCACATGCAAAACCAAATCTTCTATAATGGATTAATACAACAATGTTAGTACATAGTGGAAAATCCAGTAAGAGGAGCTATGGGAGAGAAGACCACCAAAGAGACATATGAAATCTTTGAAATGTTGGGGGTCAATTCTCAATAAATAAGCGTGAGGGGGAGAAGAGGATGTAGTTTATAAAGTGAACTTGAACTAAGAAATGGCTATGCAATTGGCTGAGCTAATGAAGAATGTGAAAATCCTAACCATGAGACAATCCCAAGGTGCTTCGAATAATGAGGTATGTGGTATGCATGGAAGTTTTGGTCATAGAGCTAATTTTTGCTCATATTCTTTTGAAACTTTTGTAGGTAAAGAAGAACAAGCAAACTCACTTAATGGTTTTCAACTGAGGGTACGAAATGATCCATATTCGAATACCTACAACTTTAGTTGGAGAAACTAACCCAATTTCTTTTGAAAGACCAGCAATCCACCAGTGCAACCCTAACCACAATACCAAAATTTTTAGAGGCATAACCAGTTCCAATGGCAATCCTCAAATTAGAACATATCGAGAAAGCCTTCTTTAGAGGAAAGCCTAAATGGATTCATTCAAGCAACCGTTTAGAATCAAGAAATGAACAATAAGAGATTTGATTCATTGAAAGCTTCTCTAGAGAGGGATGAGATTCAAGTAAGGCAACTTGCTACTCAAATGCAAAACAATTAAAATAGAAAGTTGACCAGTCCACCTGAGCAAACCAAAGCTGTTACGATTCTAAGAAGCAGTAAGGTGATTAATAATCATATAGAGATTCCTTCTAATATGTCTGATGTAGTAATCAAGAAGAGGAGAGCCTCATAAAGGGAAAAGATGAGCAAAATGAGGAAAGCAATAGGAATGACCCTTCAAGTCACACTTAGGAAGGAAAAAAACTTAGGCATGCAACCAAAGGCAATGAAGGACTAAGACTGTGTAAGGTGACTGATCTTTATAGATTACCAGTTCTATATCCAAGCCACCTTAATGGCTTAAAACAAGATGAGTAATTTTCTGATCTCTATAACATGCTTTCTAAAGTTAACATTAATATGCCATTATTAGATGAGAATAGGAACATTCCAGCTTAAGTGAAGTTCTTCAAGGAACTAAGGACCAAAAAACAGAAGTTTACGCATATGAGAAGGTGATAATTTCAGAAGTAACAAGTGTGGCCCTTCAGCAACAATTACCCCCAAAATTGAAAGATCCAGGGAGTTTCATCGTGAAAGTATTAATAGGTAATGATGAGGAGGTTAAGGGTATGTTTGACCTTGGAACAACTATAAACCTTATACTCCATTCTATTTATGTGAAATTGCATCTAAGATAGTTAAGACCTACCAACACGTGTTTGCAATAAGCTGATAGGTCAATTCATTATCCAAAAGGAATAATGGAAGATGTATTGATGAAAGTTGGAGGATTGATTGTCCCCGTAGACTTTCTAGTTTTAAACATGGGGGAAATAAATGAACAAGAAAAAGAGTACACCATACTCCTAGGGAGGCCTTTTATAGCCACCACCAACATTTTTATTAATGTGAAGAATGGGAAATTGACCATAAATGTCCTAGGAGAAACAGTAGTATTTTCAATCTTCAATATTAAACCTATTCCTACTACTATTGCTTATGAAGAGTGTTCTCTTATTAATTAAATTAATGCTGTAGATTTTGATTTTGCCTTATAGGAAAAAGAAGAAAGCTAGTTAGACTTGGATAAAGAGATTGATGAGTACTACTAATTGCTAGACAATGCTACTGAGGGAGAGTTTGACTAATTTTTAGAGATAGCTTCCAATGAAGAGAAGAATGTAATCCCACCAAAAAGAGCTGAAAGAGTTACCTGAGAATTTGAAGCATGTGTTTTTAGGTGAAGGGGAAATAAATCGATCCATTCTTCCATCTACTTTGGATGTTGACTAAGAAAAAATAACTTTGAGTGAGATCAAAAGATTGAAAAAGGCCACAGGATGGAGTTTGAGTGACATTAAGGGAATTAATCCCTCTATAAGCATGCATAGGATTATCCTATAAGAGGGGGCTAAACCAGTGAAAGAAACCCAAAGAAGACTCAATCCTAATATGTGGGAGGTAGTGAAGAAGGAAGTTCTAAAATTGCTTGATGAGGGAGTCAATTATCCAATTGCGAATAGTG
>JANSVA010000005.1:34559236-34575020 GCA_025504915.1 Erythroxylum reticulatum | reverse complement strand
TAATATGTGGGAGGTAGTGAAGAAGGAAGTTCTAAAATTGCTTGATGAGGGAGTCAATTATCCAATTGCGAATAGTGAGTGGGTGAGCCCAATGCATGTAGTTTTGAAAAAATCAGGCATTATTGATTCGAATTGATAAAAAAAGTTAGTTCCTATTAGGACTACCACTAGATGGAGAATCTGTATTGATTACAAGAAACTAAATGTGGCTACCAAAAAAAAATCATTTTCCTCTCCCTTTTATTGATTAAACGCTAGATAAACTTTTTGGACATGAGTTTTATTATTTTCTTGATAGTCTTTCGAGTTATTATTAGATACCAATTGCTCTTGAGGACCAAACAAAAATGAAATTCACTTGTCCATTTGGGACATTCTCTTTTAAGAGGATGTCATTCGGGTGTTAAGGCACTTGTGACATTTCAAAGGTGCATGTTTTCCATTTTCTCAAACATGATCGAGGACTTTATCGAGATATTTATAGATGATTTCACAATCTTTGGAGCTTCTTTTGATGATTTTCTAAATAATTTGACTCGAGTACTTGAAAGATGTATTGAATGTAACTTGAATTTAAATTGGGAAAAGAGTCACTTTATGGTGAAACAATGGACAATCCTAGGTCATGTTGTGTCATAAAAGGGAATTGAGTTTGATAAGACTAAAATTGAAGTTATAGAAAAACTTCAACCATTTACTTCTGTCAAAGGTATTAGAAGTTTTTTAGGACATGTTGAATTTTATAGGAGGTTTATTAGAGATTTTTCTATGACAAGTTGTCCTTTGTGCCAACTATTAGCAAAAGATGTCCATTTTGATTTTAATAAGGAATGACTTAATGCCTTTAACATTATCGAGTAAAAATTGATCTCTACACCAATCTTTGTGGCCCTTGATTGGGCTTTACCTTTTGAAATTATATGTGATGCTCCTGATTTTGTTGTGGGAGCCATTTTGGGCCAAAAAGTTAAGAAATATTTACATAGATGTTGTTATGCTAGCTTAACTTTGAGTGATGCACAATTAAATTACACAATCACTGAGAAAGAATTGTTAGCAGTGATTTTTGCATTGTAAAAATTCAGATCTTATTTTGTTAGGGTCAAAAGTTATAATTCGTTCTGATCATGCAGTTATTAAATTGTTTGACCAAAACGTATGCAAAACCACAGTTAATTAGGTGGGTCTTGTTATTACAAGAGTTGAATGTGGAAATAAAAGATAAGAAAGGGAATGATATTGTTGTTATGGATCATTTGTCTAGGATAGCTCCTAACTTGCAAAGTCTTAAACAACAAAAGAAGTATGCAATAGCTGTGAACTTTCCTGATGAGCAATTATTTGTTGTTAGTAAAGTGCCTGGGTATGTTGACTATGTAAATTATCTTGCTTATGGCATTTTGAGACTGAACATAACTTTTCAATAAAGTAAAAGGTTCCTTAACCTAAGTAGGTACTATTTTTGGGATGATCTATACCTCTATCGAATTTGCAAGGATGAAATCATTTAGAGGTGTATTGCAGAGGATGAGCAGCTAAATGTCTTGACCTTTTATCATGAAGTCTACTGTGGAGGCCATTTTGGAGGGCAAAAAATTATTTCTAAGGTTCTTCAAAGCGGTTTGTATTGGCCCACTTTGTTTAAGGATGCTCATTTCTTTTGCCTAAAATGTGATAAATGTCAATTAACTGCAAATATAATTAGAAGAAATGAAATGCCCCTAAGTAACTAATTGATTGTTGAATTATTTGATGTTTGGGGTATTGGTTTTATGGGCTCATTTCCTAAATCTTTTGGATTTGAATATATACTTATTGCAGTTGATTACTTGTTTAAATGAGTAAAAGCAATACCTAACCGAACTAATGATACTAATGTTGTTAAATTTGTGAAGGAAAATATTTTTAGCAAATTTGAGATTCCAAGAGCAATCATAAGCAATGGCGAAATTCACTTTGTCAATAAGCTTTTTGAAAAACTCATAAGGAAATAGCAATCACTCACAAGTTTGTGACTCCATACTAGCCACAAACCTCCAGAAAAGTGGAAACAAGTAAAAAGAAAATTAAGGGCATTAAGGGCACTATGGGCATGTCACACGACTAACAAAATTGTCTTAGGCATGAGCCTTTATTGGCTTGTTTTTGGGAAGGTTTGCCGTTGGACTATAGAGGTTGATCATAAGGCACTATGAGTAACAAAGATGGTGAGCATGAACCTGGATGATGGAGAAAGTCAGCGTTTGCTTCAAATTTTAGAATTGGATGAGCTCCAGAGTGGGGATTATGAGAAATCCAAAATCCACAAGGAAAGAACAAGATGCCTTCATGATAAGGGTCATGTAGGTAAGTCTCTCACACCTAAAGTGAAAGTCCTTTTGTATAATTCTCAGTTGCATTTGTTTCAAGGAAAATTGAAATCAAGGTGGAATGGGACATTGGAAGTACCAAAGGCGTTTCCATATAGAGCTATGGAACTAGAAAATTCAAGAATGAAGGAAACCTTTAAGGTGAATGGACATCGAGTAAACCAAATTTAGAAGGAGCAATTGAGAAGGAAACCATATAATCTATCAATTTCAGCGACTCACCTAAAACGTGACTATTAAGGTGTCTAGCTACAAGACATTAAAGAAGTGCCAAATATGAGGCAACCTATATATTTCATATTTTGTTTTTGAATTATTAATTCATGTTTGATACATGCATTTAAGATTGAGAAATCCTTTGTATAAATTGATCCAACATAATTGAAAAAAGTTGCATGCAATCCTAAAGATAAGTCAGCATAAATCTTCTAGATTAGGATTAAAAATAATAGAGGAATTCATAAATAAGTTAATGTAATTCTAGAGGTTTTTATTATAAAGAGATTACAATTAATTAACCTCAATTTAGATGTTAATAATCTTGATAAATATATTAGCATAATTAAAGGATTTTTATGGTCTAATGAACTTTAACTTAACTTGATGTATTATTTGCATACGAAGTTGTAAGGAGATTAGCAATTTGAGTACCATTGCCTTTATTGATTGTTTCTTGATTTATCTATATTATAGTTAGTTATTGCGTTGATTTAATTTAGTTTATTTTTTTAATTTTAATTTTGATCAATTACCACCATTATACTTTGTTAGACTATATAATAGAGAGATTGTTAGTACTAGTAATTTTAGTCCTTGTGGATTAACCTATACTTGCTAGTTTTAGCTATTAGGTGACTTTTGAAATATGCCTCTAATACTTAATTTTATTTAATAATGAGTGTTTTTATTTTTATTAATTCAGGTTATTACAATGTTTGAAAAATGATAACTTCTTACTCATTTATGTCTACCTTATATTAGGTCAAATTATACAAATTAGCTTGATTTTTGGAGGATTGTTAGATTGAATTAAATTAATTTATGATTTAGTATGAGTATCTAAATGCTTGACTAGTAGATAAATAAGGCAATTGAGTGTATGATAAAAAGTCTTGATTTCTTTAATTGATTTATTTAAAATTTCCTAGAATTATTACTTATCTAAGTTAAGAGTAAGTAAAATAATTTATTTTATGACAAGTAAAAGCAAAAGCTTATGTCAATACAAACTTTTAGACAAAATTGTAAAAGTTAATATTTATTATGAATATTTGATATTTAATATAACAAACCTATTGACTTAAATTGATAAACAAGATTTTCAACAAATTTCTTTATACCAAAAAATTATAATTTTGACAACAAATAATTTAAACAAAAAGTCTAAAATTAAAAAAAGAAGAAGAAGAAGTAACAACAATAACAGTAACCCACTGAAAGTTCCACTGATATGCGAGATCTGGAGAGGTCCCGTAGTATGCAACATTACCCCTAATTTATTAAGAGGCTGTTTTAGATAGACCTGTGTAAAAAAATCTATTAGAACTAGAAGGATCTCTTTATATGAGATACTTTATCTGTATACTAATATGCTAAAGTTTTCAATTGAGGACGTCTTAGGTAAGTTCCAACAGAGCTATATTAGTAATGATCACCTCCCCTAACTCTTCTTAGGCCTTCCTTTTTTTTCCCCTCTTATAGTCTCTAACTACAATCTTCTCATATGTTCTCACTGGAACATCAGTGTGTCTCCTCTTAACATATCTGAACCATGCAAGCTTTGTCTCTCTTAATTTTCAATTAATTTTAGCAACCTTTAATTTGTCTTTTACTATACATTCCTAACTTTATCTCTTCTAGTAAGGCTGCATATCTAATGGCGTTCTCATCTCTGCCACTATTAGCTTATGAATATGCACCTATTTGATTGACCAACACTTGGTCTTATAGAGCGTGGCTAGCCTAATTGCTAAATGATAGAATTTAACTTTGAGCTTTAGTGGTGTCTTTTTGTCAAACGAAACTCCTGATGCACTTCTCCGTTTAAGTCACCCTGATCTGATACTGTGAACTATATCTTCATTGATCTCTCTATTATTTTGGTTGATAGATCCTAAATCTTAAAACACTCTTTTTATAGTATAAATTCTGAACTAATCTTTACCTCCACATCAGAAGCCACCTTATGGCTTGAAAAGTTACACTTTATCTTAGTTTTTCTTAATTTAAAGCCCTTAGACTCTAGCTTATTCCTCTAAAGTTCTAGCTTCACATTGTCACCCTATTTTTTCTTATCCATTAAAACAATGTCATCAGCAAACAAAATTCAGTGGCTAGCTAATAAATCAAAGAAGTTCAGCACAAAAGCATGCAAAATACTTTTGTAGATTCCACATCACATAAGACTGGAGTGGACAGATTTAGTATAGGACAGTGACATCCATCCATCTCATCCATTTATCTTATAGATGGGAATCAATGGAGGGTTGCTTACGAGGGACAAGATCAAGTTCTCCATTAACACATTGCATTGTAAGTTATATAGTACAGAAATGGAAAATTTGGAGCATCTTATAATTAGATGTAGATACACTAGGTAACTCTAGGATCAGATGCAAACTAGGACAAATTAATGGACTATTGGAGTGAAACTATTACTTGGTTGGGAAAACTTAAAGTCCCTGGTGTAGCTAATCTTAAAGAAATTAAGTTAAGCTAGGAATCTTTAGTGTACTACATCTGGAAGAGCATAATTGTAGAATTTTTAGACAACAAAGCTTAAGCATAAAAATGGTATTTTAGGACATTTTCGTCTATTACGGACTGGCCATGTTAGAAAGAGGAATAACAATAAATCTGTCAAGTAGTATGAAGAGAAGATAAGGATTGGAGTAATACTAGTTTATGTGGTCTCATAAGTACCCATAGATATTAAGAAGTAGATGTTTACTAGGAACCACAACTCTTTGTATTGTAGTCTTTTTAGATTATCCTTATCCTTTTGTGTTCTACATGTAATTACTTTCAATCTATGAAAACTTTAACTTTAAAAAAAATGTCATCAACAAAAAATATATGTAATAGTCCATTTCTACACTTAAGGATTTAACTATTAGATTAAGTCGTATCATATGAGAATAGATAAAGTGCATTTCATTTGTATAAATAATATTCGCATACATATATAAATCATGATTTAGAGACATTGTAAAGATAGTATATGCACTCAATTGACATATCCTGGGATATGGAAGGTTTTAATTGATTATGATGTACTTTTGTGTTGATTATGCCTTGAATTTTATTTTGATGGATTATAATTAGTAATTAGGAATTTGTTGTTACAATTAGGTGATTGATGAAGTGATATGTGCACTTAGTTTAGGAAAAATGTCAAATGGCAAGACAAATTGATACATAGGAATCTAGGATGACTATGCCTATAAAATGGTGATACGTGGCATTAGAAATAGAGGGACAAATGACTTGAATAAATGAGTGACAAATGTTGGTATAGTTGGGTGACAAATGGTTGAGGAAACTATGTGACAAATGGAGCAAATATTAAGTGACAATTGGTAGTTAAAGTGTGAGATATATGGCTTAAATCTTAGTATGACCAGTGGCCACTCCATCACCATACACCTACACCCACAGTTTCCACATATGAAAGACCATCTTTCTTTTATTTTTGGTCACATGCTCTCTTCTTCTTCTTCTTATCACCATTGACACCTATACATAACCCTTCCATCCTTGATATTTTATTAAAATTCTACACTTTGTCACTTCAAAATCTTACTGTCTTCATCTTGTGGTTGAAACCCTTTTATGTTTTCATTTTGTTCTTGGAGTATTCCCCAATCTTGTGTGCTTGATGTGCTAAATTAGCTTGTTGATGGAGGAGATTTAGAGTTGAACAAGTAATTCATTTATTAATCTATTATGATATATGTTATCATAACATTCATGATGATTGAATTAGGATGTATTGCATATAGTATTGATGATGAAGTTGTGATGGAATTTGATGAATGAATTGAGGATTTCTATTTTGCTTTTGATACTTGAAAATAGTGGATTGTATGGGTGGTTTAGGTAGAAATTTGAAGTATAAATGACGGTGAGGTTATATTAAAGAGGGATGTTATTGAAGTGTTCTTGAATTTGACAAAGTTAGCGCTACCTGTATAAGGATATGTGGTGAATGAACAAATAAGTAGGTTTTGATGAGATTTATATAGCTAATATGGTAGATGAATTTGCATGAATTGAATTTGAATATGAAGGTATGAATTGTGGAAAGTAGGAAGTGTTTGATATATCTTTACGGATGATGAATTCCTAGAAGAGTGAGGGAAGAATGTAGGGCACGATTGTGGCCCTCAAGTGCACAATCGTGTCCTGGTCATCTTAGGTTCTATCACAATTATGACCTTCAGTGCACCATCATGGTTTGGATGCTTAGCTTCTGTCATGATCGTTAAAAGGTCCTCCACAACTGTGGGCAGTGCCTTGGAATGATGAGCTTAGTTTTATGTAATTATTGAAACAAATGATGATAAGTCACTCTAATTTAGTGCCTTTGGAGTTGATTAGGGTCAAGATGAACCTAAATGGGTAAATGAATATTAAAGAACATGAAGATAGTATGACCGGGAATTTTAATAAATGTATGATGGATGGATTAGGAATGTATTAAGATCTTTGCATAAAGTTACATACCCATAAAGTTAATTGAGCATGCGGGAATATGACATATATACATGTGCATAACTATATATTCATTTCATTGAATAACTTAATGATATGTGTACCATATGTGTATTGCATGATTATAGATGGGCAAGCCAATCTTTAGCACCCAGACATTGTTGTATCATCAAGGCAATAACTTATTGGAGCGTAGTATGAGTTGACCTAGATGTGCAATCTCAATTACATTTGTATTTCTGTTTGAATTATGTGTGCTAACCTAGTTGTTCTCTCATTCTATCTGATTTGTTTTGTTTAAATTTTAGTTATTGAATCGTGATTATGATAATTTCAGGCATTAATAGTCCTAGGGGTTTAATATTTGGGAATGCATTAAAAGTGCTCTCTGATTGTATGTGAATATGGAACGTGTGATTAATTGAATGTTAAATTTCGGACTTAGATCTAAAGATCTTGATAAGTGATATGAATACATTGAGTGAAAGGCCTTGAAATCATGAAATGTGAATTGTTACATATCATACATCAAAATGCATAATTAGATAAAGGTATTGTGATTAGAGTAGGCAAAGTGTGAAAGAGAGCTTTAAGCTCATAAATATGATAAAGAGCCTCAAGCTCAGATATAATGAGACAGTATAGGCACTGGGTCACAACAAAATAAAAATGTAGTGGAGTCATATGCATATTTGTATATGCATCCTTATATGTAATAAATAATTATTCTAACATGCCTTATTGAACTGAGGTTAAATATTTAATTATTTGAATCGATGTAGAATATGATGTGATTGAATTGCTTATTTGTATGATGTACTTAGTAAACTAAACTATATGCTTATTGTTATATTCTGACATAAGTGAGCACCTCGATGATGGTTCACTCACTGAGTTCGTAAACTCATCAAAATTGCAACGTTACTTCTTTTCAGTTTCAAGGGAGTTCTAGCTCCTAAGGTAATAAAGTAAAGATATAGTACCTACATTTTGGGGACAATATGGCTCAAAAGTCTAATCAGCTAACACTGAAGAGTCTAGTTAGGACATTTTGATCTAGCGTCCCATTTCATATTGGACTTATTGTATAAGATTGTAAACTTGCACATGTTATGTAATGTATATATACATGAGTTACAAGTTGTGATTACACAATGAATGTGTTTTTTGTTTAATAATGAAATGGAACAGATTGACCATTTTAAAATTGTTGTTATGTGCGATGCCTTAAGTATGCGATTGCTTTAATGTGCTATTCCCATAGGGTATGCACTTGGATATACTCTAGTATGTCGGGTGTATGCTCTATAGTAGTAGTATGTTACAAATTTTGGTATCAGAGCATGGTTTGGCATGCTGAGGGACATATAGGAGCAGTTTGACATGACATTTGGCGAGGGATTTGTATAGTGATCACAAATATTGCTTGTTATAAGTCATCTGCTATAGGAGACTTAGTCGTCGAATTAGCTGACCTTGAGTTAATAGGATCCAATCGAGAGTCTCCTATGCCTCATTCTAAAAAAACGTCTCAGAGTGTTCCTGAGAAGAGAGAAAGCAAGTATAACAAAGTCAGGAAGCAGGGGTTGTAAACTTCTATAGAAGTTCAATCCTTACTGAGGCAGAGAGTTGGTTAGAGAGGATAGAA
The DNA here is from genome assembly GCA_025504915.1 of Erythroxylum reticulatum. Lineage (NCBI taxonomy): Eukaryota > Viridiplantae > Streptophyta > Magnoliopsida > Malpighiales > Erythroxylaceae > Erythroxylum > Erythroxylum reticulatum. The sequence continues at coordinate 34,566,290 of JANSVA010000005.1, read as the reverse complement.
AGGATATTGGACCAGATGGATTGCGAATCTAATGAGAGGTTTTATTATGCCATTTTGTTATTGCAAGGCCCGACTTACCAGTGGTGGAAGACTATTCTTAGTAGCTCGGTCTGACCTTATAGGTTGACATGGAAAGACTTTTTGAGGGTCTTCAAGGAGAACAACATGCCAAAGATCTACCTAGATAAAAAGATGGAGTTCCTTGACGTGAAATAGGGGAATCTCACTATAGCTGAGTATGAAGTGCGATTTAATGAGTTGTTAGGATATGCTACTGCTCTGGTCCCAATTGAGGAAGACAAATATAGGTGGTTTGAAGATAAGTTGAATATGGAGATTAAAACGAGGTTGGCCATTACTAATTTGAGTAGCTCTACTGAGCTAAGAGTTGTCTCAATCCAAATTGAGCAGTTACTGAAGGATGAACGAGGAGAGTACATGTAAGAGTTTAGACTAAAGAGACAGGGTAAGTTCCAAGTTGATTATGGCAGAAGATTTAGTAAACACTAGAATAGGCCATCATGATCATAACTAAGATCGACACAATCAGGGTTAAGGCTGAGAGGCAGCTTTGTCTATTATGATAGAGGTCAAGTGTCTGGAGGATAGACCTATAGTGGGCAAGCACAATAGATGCCCAATTGTGAGCATTGTGCGAAGAGACATAGTGGAGAATGTTGGAAGATATCGAGAGCTTACCTACGATGTGGCTCTTTTTAGCATCAGATTAATGATCATCCTATTATTTTAGGAACATATTCTGGTGTGAAAGGAGGAGTGACTGAGATGACTATTTAGCAAAGTAGAGCTGGTGGTACAGGACAAAGGGGTAGAGGCAGAGGTAGAACTAGTTTAGCGGGTCCTAGTGTTTCTAGGACGAGGACTAAGGTGCGGAGCAATCAGTCACAATCTCCGGCTAGGATCTATGCCATCACCAGATAGGAGGCTTAAGATTCTCCTAATTTTGTTGCAGGTGTGTTATATGCCTTTAATTCTGAAGCATTTGGATTATTAGATGTAGGGTCCACACATTCATTTATTACACCATACCTAACATCTAAACTACTTTATGAGAGAGAAATGATGAAATGTCGTTTAGAGGTGAGTACTCTAATAGGTAGTACTATAGTAAATGGTGAAATTTGTCGGGTATATGATTCAGGTTGATCAAGCAGAGTTGGAAGCTGACCTAATAATATTACGGTTAAGAGAGATAGACTTTATTCTAGGCATAAACTAGCTTACTGTACGTAAGGTTGTAAGGAACTGCTACACCTAGGAGGTGATTATTAAATCTCCTAAACAGTCGAGAGTAATATTCTGAGGTGTTAGTCAAGCAGTGCCAACTAAATTGATTTCCTCGATGAGTGCCCTTAGATTGATTTAAAGTAGATGTAAGGCTTATTTAACCTATGTAACGAATACCCGAACTGAGCAGAAAATATGGGATATTCCTATTGTTAGGGATTTCCTGGATGTGTTTTCCAGTGAATTACCGGGACTATCCCAAGATAAGGAGATAGAGTTTACTGTTGATTTTGTTCCAGGTACCGCTCCTATATCTATTCCTCCATATAGGATAGCACCTGTGGAACTTAAAGAACTTAAGACTCAGTTGCAGGAACACTCTGAGCGCTCTGAGCTTCCTTAGATCATTTTGTGATTGTATTTATAGATGATATTTTGGTGTATTCAAAGAGTAGAGAGGAACACTCTGAGCACTTAAAGTTAGTTTTGTAGAAAATGAGAGATAAGTAATTGTATGTTAAGTTCAACAAGTGTGAAATTTGGCTGGATCAAGTAGTATTTTTGGGTCAAATAGTATCTAGGTAGGGCATACAGGTAGACCTAAAGAAAGTTAAGGCAGTAATGAAGTGGGAAGCCCCCAGGAATGTATTTGAGATTCAGAGTTTTCTTAGGTTAGCAGGATATTATAGGAAGTTTGTTGAGGGGTTTTCATTGATCTTAGCCCCTTTGACAAAGCTTCTAAGGAAGAATGTACCCTTTCAGTGGACTGATGAATGTTAGAGGAGTTTTGAGGAATTGAAACATCGTTGACTACATCGCCAGTGTTAGCTTTCCCATCTAGATCTGGCAAATACGTTGTGTATAGTGATGCTTCACATCAAGGATTAGGATGTGTTTTGATGTAGTATGGTAAAGTGATTGCATATGCATCAAGATAGTTAAGGTCTCATGAGTTTAACTATCTGGTTCATGATTTAGAACTTGCTACAATGGTGTTTGCTTTGAAGATTGGAGACATTATTTGTATGGTGAGACATTTCAAATATTTATAGATCATAAAAGCTTGAAATACTTGTAGAGTCAGAAGGAGATGAATATGAGACAACAATGATGGATTGAACTATTTAAAGATTATGATTGCACTATTGAATATCATCTTAGTAAAGACAATGTTGTTGTTGATGTATTGAGTAGGAAATCTAATAGCAGTGTAGCACAGATTCAGATATCAAGGTTACCAAACCTAGTTCAGCTGAGAGCATAGAATGTTGAACTAAATTTAAGACAGAAAGAAGCATTGTTAGCTATATTAAGGCTTAGACTAGCATTACATGAAAGGATTAGAAAAGCTTAGAGCAATGATCAAGAATTAGTAAAGATTATTGAGAAGTTTAAACAAAATTCAAGTTTTAAGTTTGAATTGAGAGATGATATTTTATGACTGAAGCAAAGATTGTGTGTACCTGATGTTGATGATTGGAGAAGAGAAATCTTGAAGGAAGCACACATAACAGCTTGTGCTATACATCCTGGTACTACTAAGATATACAATACGTTGAAACAACATTTCTGATGGCCAGGGATAAAGAAGCAAATGGCATAGTATGTTGCTAAGTGTTTGACTTGTCAATAGATTAATGCAGAACATCAAGCTCCATTTGGGAAGTTATAGTCCTTTTTTGAAGTGGAAATGGGAGAGGATTATAATGGATTTCATTATGGGTTTGCCGAGGACTCTGAGACAACATGATGCCATATGGATCATTGTTGACAGATTAACAAAATCGGCCCATTTTTACCTGTAAGGGAGAATAATACACTGGATCAATTAGCCCGGAGATATGTTAATGACATAGTGAGATTGCATGGAGTCTCATCGTCTATTATATCTAATCGATACCTTAGGTTTACTTCTAGATTTTGGGATAGTTTACAGATAGTCATAGGTACGAGGTTGAACTTCATTACAACATTTCATCCTTAGATAGATGGATAGAGTGAGAGAACTATTAAGAATGTTGAGAATATGCTTAGAGCCTGTGTTTTGGAGTTCCAAGGAGCATAGGATCAATATATAGCTCTTATTGAATTTGCATATAACAATGATTACCACAATAGCATCGGTATGGCTCCGTATAAGGCGCTATATAGTAGAAAGTGTTGTTCACCTTTGTATTGGTATAAAGAGGGTCTAAGAATTATAAAAGGTCCAGAACTGATTCAAGACACTGTTGATAAGGTGAAATTGATCCGTAGTAGAATTAAGGTAGCTCAAGAAAGGCAAAAAAGTTATGCAAATCAACACCAAAGGGACATGGAGTACCAATTGGGAGATAAGGTGTTTCTAAGAGTATCACCTTAGCGAGGAGTGTTAAGATTTAGTAAAAAGGGTAAGTTAAGTCCTAAATACATTGGTCTATATGAGATTATTGAGAGAGTTGGACTATTAGTTTATAAGTTAGCATTATTGTCAAAGATGTCTCAGATTCATAATGTGTTCCATGTTAGTATACTGAGGAGGTATCGATCAGATCCAACGCATGTATTGCCAGCACAAGAAGTTAAAATTGCAACTAATTTGAGTTATGTAGAGGAGCCAGTCGAAATAGTCGGTTATTAAACTAACAAGTTAAGAAACCAGGGTATGAAAGGTTTTAATTGATTATGATGTACTTATGTATTGATTATGTCTAGAATTTTGTTTCGATGGATTATAATTAGTAATTAGGAATTTTTTTCACAATTAGGTGATTGATGAAGTGATATGTGCACCTAGTTTAGGAAAAATGTCAAATAGCAAGGCAAATTGATACATAGGAATCTAGGATGACTAGGCCTATAAAATGGTGACACATGGCATTAGTAATAGAGTAACAAATGACTTGAATAAATGAGTGACAAATGGTGGTATACTTAGATGACAAATGGCTTAGGAAACTATGTGACAAATGGACCAGACATTAATTGACAATTGGTAGTTGAAGTGTGAGACATGTGGCTTGAATCTTAGCATGACAAGTGGCCACTCCTTCACCACACACCTACACCTACAGTTTCCACATATGAAAGAACATCTTTCTTTTGTTTTTGGTCACATGCTCTGTTCTTCTTCTTCTCACCATCGACACCCATACATAACCCTTCCAACCTTGAGATTTTGATAAAATTCTACACTTTGTCACTCCAAAATCTTATTGTCTTCATCTTATGGTTGAAACCCTTTTATGTTTTCATCTTTTTTTTGAAGTATGCTTCATCCTTGTGTGTTTGGTGGAATAAATTAGCTTGATGATTGAGGAGATTTTGAGCTGAACAAGTAAGTGATTTATTAATTTATTGTGATATATGTTAGCATAGCATTCATGATGATTGAATTGGGATGTATTGCATATAGTATTAATGATGAAGTTGTGTAGGAATTTGATGGATGAATGGAGGGTTTCTATTTTACTTTTGATAGTTAAAGATTGTGGATTATATGGGTGGTTTAGGTAGAGATTTGAAGTATAAATAAGGGTGAAGTATTAAAGAGGGATGTTATTGAAGTGTTCGTAAATTTGACAAAGTTAGCATTACATGTGTAATGATATATGGTGAATGATCAAATAAGTAGGGTTTTGATGAGATTTATATGACTAATATGTTAGTTGAATTTGCATGAATTCAAGTTGCATATGAAGGTATGAATTATGGAAAGTAGGTAGTGTTTAATATGTCTTTAGGGTTGATGAATTCATGAAAGAGTGAGGGAAAAATGCAGGGCACCATCGTGGCCCTCAAGGACACGATCGTGTCCTAGTTATTTTAGGTTTTGTCACAATCGTGGCCTTCAATGCACAATTGTGGCCTAGATGTTTAGCTTCTACCACTATCGTGGGAAGGTCCCCTATGACCGTATGTAACACACCACTACTATAATGTATATGCCCAAATATCCATAGATTATTCGAGAATATACCCTATAGGAATGACATGTTAAAGCAATCACATTCACTTGTTAAGGCATCATACATAACACAAGTATTTAAGAAGATTAAAACTTCCCATTTTATTCATAAACATGAAAATACATTGTAGCATTATAGTACATAATCCACATATATATACATTACCAACAACTTCTAAGAGTTTGCTACTCTTTCCAAGACGTTCTATATGAAGCATGATGTTAAACCAAAATATTCTATCTAGATTATAGTGTCAGCTTACCGACCTTTGTTTCATTCTTGCTCCAAAACATAAGTACTAGATTCCTACTTAATCTACTTAGGAGTTAGAACTTCTTTGAACCTAAAAAATAACATTGCAATTTTAATGAGTTTGCGAACTCAGTGAGTGAATCATCATTGAAGTACTCAGTCATATCAGCACTCAATAACACATATATTGTCTAGTTTACCAAATATGTCATATAAATGAATAATTCACATCACATCACATACTTCATTGATTTCAACCATTCAATATTTCATCTCAGTTCAATGGGCATGTTAATTCAATTAGTCAATATGGCATATCCATTCAATCATAATAAATAAGGATGATATGTAAATGTCTATGTGACTCTACTTCATTTTTACTTTGTTGTGACCGAACATCGATTTAACTATTCCTTATCCTTTGTAGATACCGAGCTCATTTTGTATACTATCCTATACCCACATTATGGATACTGAGCTCATTGATAACTAAACCTACGACTTTTTGTGCACATTTATAAGGATTAAGCTCTTTTTCACTTGGATCACTCCGATCACAACTTTTTTATCTGTTCATGCATTTTAATATAATGAGATGCAACGATACACTTATGATACATTTAGTATTTCACATTTGATATACTCAAGTCATATATCACATTTTTCAGATCTAAGTCTGGCATTTAACATTTAGTTGAGAACACATATTTCCATATTCACATACATTTATAAAACACTTACAATACATTCTTGAATATCAATCTCCTCGGACAATTGATGGTCCGGAATTACAACAATCACATGAATAGCAATTTAATAACCAAATTTTAAACAAAGCAACTAGATTATGGTGAGAGAACATCTAGGTTAATTCATAGTATGCTCTAGAATAGCTATTACCTTGACGATCCGACTATGTCTGGATGTTGTCGGTCAATTTGTGCTTCTATATCATGCATTAAACACATATATATACATTACTAACTTGTTTAATCAAATGGATACTCAATCATACGTATGTAGATGTCTTATGTTTAATGCATGCTCAATTGACTATCTCGGGTATGTAACCTTATTCATAAATCTTTCTCATTCATTCGTCATATCTTATACATAACTTATTGGAGATTAGTCAATGCCTTAAGAAATCTCGATTACTCTAAATTCATTCAATCATACATTTATCCATCCTTTCATAACATTACATACTCACACAACTTCCCAATTCTTATTCAATTATACCTAACTCATGACTTATATCCCTTGCATCACATTTGCATTTATAAGAACCCCTTCATTTCTTTAACAACTCATACTTTCCAAATTCATATACATTGAAATCAAACAATCCATTCCTTAATTATAACATCTATTATCAACTTAAACGTATCAAACCCTTAATTAATCATTCAAACAACCATCTAATTTCATTTTAATCCTTAATCAAATCCAAATACACAAAAGTAAAGTAACTTATCCTTAGTTGGTTCAACAATCACACAAAATAGAGTTTTCAATTCCTAAGCATTTCCCACGATCATGGGCAGGAGCTCATATTGCTTCCACGACCGTTGAATGGATGAATAGACAGTTCAGCATCCCTTTCC
>JANSVA010000005.1:34523691-34540994 GCA_025504915.1 Erythroxylum reticulatum | reverse complement strand
AAATTTTAACACCATCATACTAATCCATTGATCATACCTCAATTATACCTAAATTATACTTCATTTCCTCATCAATTTCATCACCTATTCCAACTCAAAATCATTTAATTTATAACTTATAAATCATAGTCTTTCATGCATCATAATCAAAATATAACTATCATTCACCTTTATACATATAACCCTAACTTATCAATTTCTAGAACATTCCCAATATACCCATTTTACTGCATAGTTACATCATCATTTAAACTTCAAATCTCAACCTAAACTATCCATATAATCCACTATTTTCAAGCATAAAAAATAAAACAAAAACTATACATTCATTCATCAAATTCCAGCACAACTTTAACATCAACCCTACATATCACTTATCTTTATTTAATCATCATGAATGTTTCTATTTTAACATGCCATAGAGATCAAAAATCACTTAATTGATTAGCCCTAATTCCACCTCAATCTTCAAGTTAACTTAATCTTCCGACAAGTAAGGATACTTCAAGAATAAGATGGAAATAGAAGGTGTTTTAATCCTAAAATGAAGTTTGCAAAAATTTTGGAGTAGAAAAGTGTAGAAATTTGGGAAAAACTCAATATTTAAGGGTTATAAGTCTAGGTGTGTGGCAAGAAGAAGAAAGCATATGGCCAAAACAAGACAAAACAGTGGTCTTTCAAGAGTAAAATCATGGGTATAGGTGTATGGTGAGAATCTCGACATTTGGCATGACACTTGTCATGCTAAGATCCATACCATATGTCTCATCCTTAACCTACCATTTGTCACTCCATAATTAGTCCAGTTGCCTCATACTCACTAGACCATTTGTCTCCCAATTAAGCCATCATTTTTCACTCATTTAATCAAGCCATGTTTCACACTAATACTAATGCCATAAGTCACTATTTTATAGGTCTAGTCAACCTAAATTTTCATATATCAATTTATCTTTCTATTCAACATTTTTCATATACTAGATACTCATATTACTTCATTAATTAGTCAAATGTAACGTTAATTTCCAATTCACTAATTTAATCCATCAAACCAAAATTCAAGACATAATAATACACAATCACGCAATCACAACATAAACATTTAAAATCTTTCATTCCTTGAAATAAATCAATTGAGTGCATAAACTATCTTTGCAATGTATACTGAATCATAATTCATGTATGCATATGAATATGATGCATGTAAATGAAATGAAGTACTTTATGTATTCTCATATGATATGACTCATATGACTTCATGTAGCAGTTTAATTCCTAAGTGTAGGAATAGGCTATTACAATTATCTCCCTTTAAGAAATTTTGTCATCGAAATTCTTACCTGATTGGTTAAACATATGGGGGTATTGTTTCCTCATTTTCTCTTCAGTCTACTATGTGGCTTCTTCTCTTGAATGGTTCCTCCAAAGAATTTTAACCAATAAAATCTCTTTGTTTCTCAATTATTTAGTCTGACAACCCACTATGTTTACTGGTTCCTTCATATAATTTAAGTTACTTAAAATCTCAACCTCTTGTACCAGCAATATATGCATTGGATTTGATCGATATCTCCAAAGCATGCTAACAAGAAACACATTATGAATCTGAGACATCTGAGCTAGTAATGATAACTTATAGGCCAATGGTTTTATTCTCTCAGTGATCTCATATAGACCAATGTATCTAAGGCTTAATTTACCCTTTTTACCAAATCTCAGCACTCCTCGCCAAAGTGATACTGTAAAAAACAATTTATATCCCATTTGGTATTCCATGTCACTATGATGTTGATCTATATAACTCTTCTGTCTGTCTTGAGCCACCTTGATCCTACTATGGATCAATTTCACCTTATCAATGGTGTCCTAAATTAACTCTAGGCCTTCAATAATTCTTAATCCCTCTTCATCCCAATATAATGGTGACCAAAATTTCCTACCATACAAGGCTTCATAAGGAGTCATACTGATACTACTGTGATAGTGATTATTATATGCAAATTCAATAAGAGTTGCATACTGATCCTATGCTCCTTAGAATTCCAATACACAAGCTCTAAGCATATCCTCAATAGTCTTAATAGTCCTCTCACTCTATCCATCTGTCTGAGGATGAAATGTTGTATTGAAGCTTAACTTTGTGCCTAAAGCTATCTGTAAACTAACCTACAATCTAGAAGTGAATCTAGGATCTCAGTTAGACACAATAGACACTAGGACTCTATAGAACCTTACTATCTTATCGACGAATCTCCTGGCTAGTTGATCTAGTGTATTATTCTCCCTCATAGGTAAGAAATAGGCTAATTTCGTCAATTTATCAACAATAACTCATATGGAATCATGTTGCCTTGGCATTTTTGGTAAACCTATGATGAAATCCATAATGATCCTCTCCTATTTCCACTCCAGAATAGGCAATGGTTGTAACTTTTCAATTGGAGTCTGATGCTCAACCTTAATCTACTGACATGTCTAACATTTAGCTACATACACCACCACTTGTTTCTTCATCCTTGGCCACCAAAAATGATGTTTCAGCACATTATAAATCTTGGTAGTACCAAGATGCATAACATAAGTCGCTATATATGCTTCCTCCAAAATTTCTTTTCTTAGATCATCCAACTTCGACACACACAATCTTTGCTTTAACCATACTATATTATCTCTCAAATCAAATCCAAAATTTGGGTCCTGTATCAACTCTCAATAAGCTTCACAAATTCTAAATCCTTGCTTTGAACCTTTCTAATTCTCTCATGTAATACTGGTCTAAGTTTCAATGTAGATATTAACGCTTCATTCTGCCCAAAATTCAACTCAACATTCAATGCTCTCAGTTGTATTAGGTATGGTAACCTTGATATTTGAATCTATGCCACACTGCTACTGGATTTCCTACTTAATGCATCAACTACCATATTTGCTTTACCAGGATTGTATTCAATCGTGCAGTCATAATCTTTAAGTAACTCAATCCATCTCCTTTGTCTCATATTCAACTCTTTCTAACTTAACAAATATTTCAGACTTCTGTGATCTGTAAATATCTGAAATGTTTCACCATACAAATAATGTCTCCACTTCTTTAAGGCAAACACTACTACAGCCAACTCTAGATCATAAACCAGAAATTTAAACTCATGAGACCTTAATTGTATCGAAGCATATACGATCACCTTATCGTACTACATAAAAACACACCCTAATCTTTGGTGTGAGGAATCACTATATACTGCATATCCTCCAGACCCTGATGGAATAGCTAATACTAGTGTCGTAGTTAACTGATGTTTTAATACCTCAAAACTCCTTTGACATTCATCAATCCATTGAAAAGATACATTCTTTTTTAGAAGCTTTGTCAACGGGATTAAAATCAAAGAAAACCCCTTATCAAACCTTCTATAATAACCTGCTAATCCAAACAAACTCTGAATCTCATATACATTTCTTAGGGCTTCCCATTTCATCATTGCTTCAACTTCTTTGGGTCTACTTGAATGCCTCTTCTAGATACTATATGACCCAAGAATACTACTTGATCGAGCCAAAATTCACACTTACTAAACTTAGCATACAATTGCTTGTCCCTCATAATCTGTAGAACTAACCTTAAATGCTCAGAATATTCCTCTCTGCTCTTCGAAAACACCAAAATATCATCAATAAATACAATTACAAAATGATCTAAGTAAGGTTAAAATACCTTGTTCATCAATGCCATAACAACTATTGGAGCATTCATCAATCCAAAAGGCATCACCAAAAGCTCAAAATGCACGTATCTAGTTCAGAATGCACTTTTTAGTACGTCAGCTTCTGCTATCTTCAATTGATAGTACCCTAATTTGATATCCAATTTAGTGAACACCTGAGCTCCTTGTAGTTGATTAAGTAGATCATCTATTCTCAATAATGGGTACTTATTTTTCACTGTCACTCTATTCAACTATATCGATACACAACTCAAGGTTCCATCTTTCTTCTTCACAAACAAAACTAGAGCTCCCAATAGTGACACACTAGGCCTGATGAAGCCCTTATCTAAGAGCTCCTGCAACTGATTCTTGAGTTCTTTAAGATCTACATGTGCCATCTTATATGGAGGAATTGATATAGGAGTGGTACCTAGAACCAGATTGATAATAAACTCTATCTCCCTATTCGGGGGTAGTCTTGGTAATTTAATGGGAAACATATTAGGGAATTCCCTGACAACGTGAATATCATGAACTATCTGCTCAATTCGGGTATCAGGTACGTAGGCTAAGTAAGCCTCACATCCCCCTTAAATCAATCTAAGAGCACTCATTGATGAAATTAGCCTGGCTGGCACTACTTAACTAACACCTCGAAATATTACTCTTGGCTAATTAGGAGATTCAATAATTACCTCCTCAATATAGCATTTCATAATAGCCCTATGTGTTGTGAGCCATTCCATACCTAGAATAAGGTCTATTTCTTTTAACTACAATACTATTAGGTTGGCTTTTAACTCGTCCTGATCAACCCGAGTACTACACCTTTTACAAATCTCCCTAATTACGGTAGTACTACCTACTGGAGTGCAAACCTCTAATCCATATTTCAATATGTCTTTTTCACAATGCAATTTAGATGCCAGATGAGGAGTGATAAAAGAATGCATTGATCTTAGATCTAATAATGCATATGCCTTAAAAGTAGAGTCATATAACACACCTGCTACAACATCTGGGGAATCCTGAGCCTTCTGCCTGTTGATGGCATAGATCCTAGGCTGGGACTGTGGCTGACTACTCCTCATCTCAGTCTTGGCATTAGGACTAGTGGAACTTGCTCTACCTCTACCTCTGCCTTTGTGTCCTACTCCACTCGTTCTGCTATACGGAACAGTCGCTTCGATCACTAATCCTCCTCTCACTCTAGACTGAGCCCCTACAACAGCAGGACAATCTCTGATTTAATGCTTAAAAGAGCCACAATGCAGACAAGCTCTCGATATCTTCTAGCATATCCCACCACGACTTTTCCCACAATGTTCACAACTGGGATTTTGTTGTGTCTATCTTCTATATGACTGTCCTCCCGAAGCTAATCCTCTACCACCAGAATAAAAAAAAACCACCTCTTGGCCTAAACCCTGACTGTCTCGATCTCTGCTATGATCGTGACGGTCTACTATGGTATTTACTAAACCTTCTGCTAGAATCAGCTTGAAATTTACCAAACCTCTTCATTTTAAACTCCTGCCTGTATTCTCCTTGCTCATCTTTTAATAACTGTTCGATTATGATCGAAGCAGCTCTCAACTCAGTGAAACTGCTCAAATTAGTTATTGCTAGCCTTATCCGAATCTCCATTTTTAATCTGTCTTTAAATCACCTACATTTGTCCTCCTCATTCGAAATCAAGGCAGTAGCATACCCCATTAACTCATTAAACCAAACTTCGTACTCAGGTATAATGGGACTTCCCTGCTTTATATCTAAGAACTCCTTCATCTTTCTATCTAAGTAAATCTAAAGTCGGACTGAGCTATCAGGAGCAGTCTTCCACCATTAGTAAGTCGGACCCTGAAGTAGTGAGAATGTATAGTTGAACCTCTTGTCAGACTTACAGTCCATCTGGTCAAATATCCTCACCGTCCTCTATAACCAACCTTCTTCCTCATAAGGGTTTGTACTTCTATAGAAGTCTACAGCCCCCTGCTTCCTAAATTTGTTGTACCTCTTTTGTCTCCTCTCTGGTACTCTTTGAGGCATTGGTTCAAACTGGGGAATAAGAGACTCTTTGTTAGCTCCTATTGACTTGAGATTAGCTAACCTGATGATTCGATCTTTTATGGTAGATGACCTATGACAACCAGCAATCATGATCACTATACAAGTTTCTCGCTAAATGTAATGCTAAGCTTCTCCTATATGTCCTTAGAAATGCTAAACTATACTCTGATACCAAAGTTTGTTTCACACCACTACCATAGTGCATATGCCTGAACATCCATAGATTATCTGAGAATATACCCTATGGGAATGGCATATTAGAGCAATCACATTCACTTATTAAGGCATCATACATAACCCAAGTGTTTAAGAAGATCAAAACTTCCTATTTGATTTATAAACATGAACATACATTGTAACATTACAGTACATAATCCACACATGTATATACATTACCAACAGCATCTAAGAGTTTGCAACTCTTTACAAAACGTTCTACATAAAGTCAGATGTTAAACCAAAATATTATATCTAGACTCTTTAGTGTTAGCTGACTGACCTTTGAGCCATTCATGCTCCAAAACATAAGTACTAAATTCCTACTTGATTTGCTTAGGAGATAGAACTCCTTTGAACGTGAAAAATAACATTACAATTTTGATGAATTTTTGAACTCAGTGAGTGAACCATCATCGACAGCACTCAATAACACATATATAATCCACTTTACCAAATATGTCATATAAATGAATAATTAACATCACATCACATACTTCATTGATTTCAACCATTCAATATTTGATCTCAGTTTAATGGGCATGTTAATTTAGTTAGTCAATATGGTATATCTATTCAATCATTTAATAAATAAGGATGCATATGCAAATGCACATGTGACTCCACTTCATTTTTACTTTGTTGTGATCGAGTGATGATTTAACTATCTCATATCCTTTGCAAATACCGGGCTCATTTTATATATTTTCCTGTACTCATTATGGATACTGGGCTTATTGATAACTGAGCCTACAACTCTTTGTGAACATTTCTGAGCTTTAAGCTCTTTTTCACTTGGTTCACTTCTATATAACTCCTTTATCTATTCATGCATTTCAATATAGTGAGATGCAATAATTCACTTATAATGTATTTAGTATTTCACATTTGATATACTTAAGTCATGCATCACATTCATCAGATCTAAGTCTAGCATTCATCATTCAGTTGAGAACACATATTTCCATATTCACATACAAATACAAAACACTTCTAATACATTATCGGATATCAATCTCCTCAAATAATTGATGGTTTGGAATTACCACAATCATATGAGTAGCAATTTAATAACTGAATTTTAAACAAAGCAATTAGATTATGGTGAGAGGATATCTAGGTTGGGTCACAATATGCTAAAAAACAGCTATTGCCTAGATAATCTGGTAATGTCTGGATGTGGTCAGTCAATTTGTGTTTCTATATCATGTAATACTCACATATGTATACGTCACTAACTTATTTAATCAAATGGATACTCAATCAAGCGCATGTAGATGTCTCATGTTTAATGCATGCTCAATTGACTATCCCAAGTATGTAACCTTATTCACAAATCTTGCTCATTCATTCGGCATATCTTATACATAACTTATTGACGATTAGATTAATGCCTTAAGAAATCTCGATTACTCTAAATTCATTCAATCATACATTTATCCATCCCTTCTTAACATTCCATACATCACACAAATTCCCAATTCTCATTCAAGCATACCTAATTCATGACTTATGTCCCTTGCATCACATTTGCATTCATAAAAACCCCTTCATTTCTTTAACAACTCATACTTCCTAAATTCAGATACATTGATGTCAAACAATCCATTCCTTAATTATAACATCAATTATCAACTTAAACTTATCAAACCCTTAATCAATCATTCAAACAACCAACTATGTTCATTTTAAACCTTAATTAAATCCAAATACACCAAAGTAAAGTAACTTATCCTTAGTTGGTTCAACAATCACACAAAACATAGTTTTTCACTACCCAAGCACTTCCCACGATAGTGGGTTCCTTTCCATGATTGTGGAAAGACAGAACATAAATTTTCCTCTCCAGGGCATTTCCCATGATCGTAGGAAGGAGCTCATGTTGGTTCCACAATCTTGGAATGGATGAATAGATAGTTCACCATCCCTTTCCTTCAATCTTTTTCCAAATTTTAACACCATTATACTAATCCATTGATCATACCTCAATTATACCTAAATTATACTTCATTTCCTCATCAATTCATCACTGATTCCAACTCAAATTCATTTAATTGATAACTCAAAAATTGTACTATTTCATGCATCATAATCAAAACAGAAATATCATTCACCTTGATACATATAACCCTAACTTATCAATTTCTGGAACACTCCCAATGTACCCATTTTTTTGCATAGTTACATCATTATTTACACTTCAAATCTCAACCTACACCATCCATATAATCCACTATTTTCAATCATTAAAATCAAAACAAAAACTATACATTCATTCATCAAATTCCAACATAACTTTAACATCAACCCTATATATCACTCATCTCAATTTAATCATCATGAATGTTTCTATTTTAATATGCCATAGAGATCAAAAATTACTTACTTGATTAGCCCTTATTCCACCTAAATCTTCAAGTTAACTTAATCTTCCAACAAGCAAGGATACACCAAAAACAAGATGGAAATAGAAGGGATTTCAATCCCAAAATGAAGGCTGCAAAAATTTTAGAGTAGAAAAGTGTAAAAATTTGGGAAAAACTCAATGTGTAAGGGTTTTAAGTGTGGGTTGGTGGCAAGAAGAAGAAAGCATATGGCCAAAACAAGACAAAACAATGGTCTTTCAAGAGTAAAATAATGGGTGTAACTGTACGGTGAGAATATGGACACTTGGTATGACAATGCTAAGATCCATACCGTATGTCTCATCGTTCAACTACCATTTGTCACTCCATAATGAGTCCACTTGTCTTATACTCACTAGAACATTTTTCACCCAATTAGGCCACCATTTATCACTCATTTAATCAAGTCATGTGCCACACTAATACTAATTCCATGTGTCACTATTTCAAAGGTCTAGTCAACCTAAATTTTCATGTATCAATTTATCTTTCTATTGAACATTTTTCCTATACTAGATACTCATATTACTTCATCAATCACTCAAATGTAACATTAATTTTTAATTCACTAATTTAAGCCATCAAACCAAAATTCAAGACATAATAACATATAATCACGCAATCACATCATAAACATTTAAAATCTTTCATAACTCGGAATAAATCAATTGAGTGCATAAACTATCTTTGCAATATGTACTAAATCATAATTCATATATGTATATGAATATGATGCATGTAAATGAAATGCACTTCATGTATTCTCATATGATATGACTCATATGACTTCATATAGCAGTTTAATTCCTAAAAGTAGGAATGGGCTATTACACTGTGGATAATGCCTTAGAATGATAAGCTTAGTTTTGTGCAATTATTGGAACAAATGATGAAAAGTCACTCTAATTTGGTGTCTTTAGACTTAATTAGGGCCAAGATGAACCTAAATGTGTAAATGAATATTGAAGAACATGAAGGTAGTATGAATGGGAATTTGAATAAATGTATGATGGATGGATGGATTAGGAATGGATTAAGATCTTTGCATAAAGTTATATACTCGGAAAGTCAATTGAGCATGCGTGGAACATGGCACATATACATGTGCATAACCTTATATTCATTTTATTGAATAACTTGATGATATGTGTACCATATGTGTATTACATAACTATAGATGCCCAAGTCAATCATCAGCAGCTAGACATTGTTGGATCATCAAGGCACTAGTTGAGACAGTATAGGCATTGGGTCACAAAAAAAAAAAAAGAAGTGGAGTCATATGTATATTTATATATGCATCCTTATATGTAATAAATAATTATTCTAACATGCCTTATTGAACTGAGGTAAAATATTGAATTATTTGAATCGATGTAGAATAGGATGTGATTGAATTGCTTATTTGTATGATGTACTTAGTAAACTGAACCATATGCTTGTTGATATATTCTGACATGAGTGAGCACATCGATGATTGTTCACTTATTGAGTTCGTAAACTCATCAAAATTGCAATGTTACTTCTTTTCAATTTCAAGGGAGTTCTAGCTCCTAAGGTGAAAAAGTAAAGATCTAGTACCTACATTTTAGAGACAATATGGCTCAAAAGTCTGGTCAGCTAACACTGAAGAGTCTAGTTAGGACATTTTGATCTAGCGTCCCATTTCATGTTGGACTTATTGTATAATATTGTAAACTTGCACATGTTATGTAATGTATATATACATGAATTACGAGTTTTGATGACACAATGAATGTGTTTTTATATTTATGAATGAATTAGGCAACATTGACCATTTTAAAATTGTGTGTTATGTATGATGCCTTAAAATAAGTATATGATTGCTCTAACGTGCCATTCCCGTAGGGTATGCGCTTGAATATACTCTGGTATGTCGAGTGTATACTCTATGGTAGTGGTATGTTAGAATATACATTAAGGTACATCTCCTTGAATATTCTTGGTGAGCTCATCCATTACTACTACAAACAAAAAGGGGTTCAATAAAGAGCCTTAGTGTAGCTTGATATCGATAGAAAAATGCTTTATATCTCCTCCTATCATCCTTACTCTTGTTTTTATACTTTTATACATATCCCTAATAAACTTTATATAGGTCATGGGAATTCCTTTAACTTCTAAACACCTCTACATGATTTCCTAGGTACCTTGTCATACACCTTCTTTAAATTAATAGAAACCATGAGTAAGTTACGATGTCTTTCCATGTAATATTCCATTAATATTTTAAGAAGATGTAAAGCATTTGTTGTGGACCTTTTGACAAGAAACCAAACTGTTTTTTTTAGATAGGAGCATCCTTTCTCACTCTCTTCCCAGTCATTTGCTCCTATAAGTTCATGATGTGACCTAGTAGTTTGATACCTCTATGGTTGTTACAATTTTAGAAGCCTGTTATGTTCTTGTATATAGGAATTAGCATACTAACTCCACTCATCTTACACTTTTGCAAACTTAAGGATCACATTAAAAACTTTGGCTAACCAAGTAAGACTGTCATCGCTCAAGCTCTTTCACACCTTTATAAGTATCTTATCAGACCTTACTTCCCTTCCACTCTTTATCTTCTTCAAAGTTCTTTTAAATTCTTCCCTTGTAATCTACTACTAGTATGTAAAAGTTACGATACCTATCGGATATGCTAAGATCACCTAAAGAGATCTGTCTTCTATGCCTTCATTAAAAATGCTATAAAAGTGCCTCTACCATCATCTCTTCATCTAATTTTAAGCCATAAACACCCGTCCTACTTTATCTTTTATACAACGAATGTAATCTAAGTCTCTGGCTTTATATTCCCTAATTATTGCCAACTTAAAACTATCTTTTTCTCTATCTTTAGTTACCAATCGTTGGTATAATTTCTTGTAAGCTCTTCTTTTAGCTTATGGGATTGTCTTATTTGCCTCTTTCTTTGCTAATTTGTAGCTTTCTCTATTAGCTACCATCTTTACCTCTATAATACTATCTAATAAAGTTTTATAGGCACCCTTCTTGAACTTAGCCTTTTCTTTTACATCTTCATTTTACCAGTAAGACTTTATCTTACTGCCCCTAGGCTCTTTCGAAAAAGAATGGGAAAGTGCTTTGTATTATTAGTTGACTTTCTTTTGACTTATAAAAAGCTATATGACTAATAAATAAGATTGTAATATTAAAAAGCAAGTAATTTAATACTTAATATTCTCTAAAATAAGGACTCATTTATCATTGATAACAAGCTAGTCAACTAAATAAAAATATAAAATTTTATGCTTTTATCATAAAGAAAGAAAGAATAATAATAATTAATTTAAGAAATTATTTGAAATGTTGTATTATTTTGGGCAATATCATTTTAAGTAATTGGATTATTTTTAATAAAAATAATTTATTTGAAAGATTAAATAACCATATCAAATTAGTAATACAAAAAAGTTAAAAATGGTGAAGTTAAAGATGTTAATTTGATTTAATTTTTTAGTTAGGTCAAACTATAACCATAGGGCATTTTTTCTTTCTTCAATTTCAATTTCTTGTTTATATGAAGTTATATCTTTCCCAATAAATTCTTTTTAAATTTTATTAGTGACTATATGAAAAGCTTTTATTGGTTCAATAGTATTAAGAAATTTAGTGGTATTTTTTATTTGTATTTCATTATCTAATAAAAAAATTTAATGTTATACTAGTAATTTATAGGTAATAAAATTCCATAAAGTACTAATATTTGTTAAGCTTTCAAAATGTTTTTCTAATCGAATGACTAATGTTAATCTGTTAGGCCGTTCAAGTAATAATTTTTCTGGTGATAAAACACAATCTAAATTAAGAATTCTATTTAGTCTAATGTTATATGTTTTGATATATATTTTGTAGAAAATTTTCGTATCTTATAAACTTTTTTGTAATATTAAAAACGATTTAATATAGGTTTATAGTTCCAGTTATGATTATCTTTATTTTCATTTTTTCGTTTTTCTCTACATTAACTTGTTCTAGTTTTTTTTTTGAACCTTCATATTTTGGTTGATCCATATTTTAAAGCTTATGCGTAAATTTTCGTTATTTTTTAGGTCTCTAAGAAAAACGAAAAATGACAAATATATTATACATAAAAGTAGGGGAAGGGGGGCAAATTATACAAAAATCTTTGTTTTTAAAGTTGGCTCCTGCTTAGAGGTATTAGTGGTAGGGTAACTTGACTCATTCATAAATAACTTGAACATGAATGTCAGGTTCGGTAATTTGACGAACCTGAACCTAAAACTGAACCTAAATAATCTATAGGATCGGTTAACCTATTTTCAGGTTCGGTTCTTAGGATAAATAGAACCTATTCATATCAATATATATGACAAAAAATTATAAATATAATTGGTGAAAACAGATACAAATTATTCATAAAAGTATGCATATAAAATCCATCAAAGATTAATCCAATATGTTAAACCTAAGCAAAGTAAAAATAAGCCAAACAATGTCTTATAAAAGATCCATACTAGAAAAAAAAAAGAGATAAATTATTAAACAATTATTCTTCGAATAGGATGGTAGGATGATACACTGTTATACATGAAACTACATCTGTAGAAAATAAAGAATAAAAAGATTTAAACTTGTTATTTCTTTTTTAATTGAAATTTTTTTATTTTTATATTAAAACAAGGTAAAGTAAATTAGATTTGATTCAATTTGCTCAAGTTCTTCAAGTCTCTCTTCCACGTAAAGAGGAGCTTGTGATTTTCTTAACCAATCTTGTCCACAAACACAAGCCTCCACCATCTTTGGAGTAAGAGAGCTGTGAAATGAATCAAGCACTCGACCTCTTGTACTAAAAGCTGACTCATATGCAACAGTAAATATAAGCATAGCTAAAACATCTCGAGCCATTGAAGCAAACACTGGATACTTAGTAGAATTTAGTTTCCACCAACTTAAGACATTGAAAGTCTTGTCTTTGGATCCACAATCTTCAGCTAAATATTTATCTAGATCACTTTTGGTTTTCCCACTTGTTTTACTAGCCTCTTGCTCTTCAAAAATATTATACAAAAATGCTACAACATCCTTGATGTTATCAACTTCCATATCACTTGAAGCTAGAGATTGGACGCTTGATTGTGCAATAGAAAAAGACATAAAGGATTGATAGAAATCAAACATCAAATATAAAGTGATTTTTACTTTCTCGCACAGCTGCTCAAATTTGACATCATCATATGCTTTACCAATCACAAAGTTCACATGCTTCAATTTGCAGCTTGGATCGAGAACGACAACAATAAACAACATACAGTTGATATTAACATCTCCCCAATACTTATCATGCTTCTTCTTCATCCTTAAAGCCATGTTTCTTGCACTAGAATCACCAAGTCCACATCTCTTTGAAATAACCATCCCAATGCCAAAAATTTCTTTCATGTACTCATTAGCAGTTATATAATGAGAGCTAGACAATTTTAAAGTAACATCATAAAGGATAGAAAGAAAAGGCAGCAAGTTACATATGTACTCCTAATCACTTTCACTAGGAACACCTTTGTTATTTTTATTCTCACCGCTGCTACTTTTCTTTTCAGAAAGGTCTTCAACATACTTAGAATCTTGACTCTCCAATAAATCAAATGCTTTCTGAAATTTCAAAGCTGACTCTAACATTAAATAAGTAGAATTCCATCTTGTTTCAACATCTAGACAAACAATACTCTTGTTGTCTATTTTCTCTTTTTCTATACAAGACTTGAACTTTGCCATTCTAGCAAGAGAAGACCGAACATATTTCACTGCATTGCGAATCCTAATGATTGAATCACCCAATTCTGACAGCCCTTCTTTCATAATTAAACCTAAGATGTGTGCAACACATCTCATTTGTACGAACTCACCTTTCAATTCACCACCCTTCCAACTATTAATTCTTTTTCTCAAGTATTGAGTAGCTACATCATTTGACTTGCATTGTCCATCGTTATAGTGAATATTTTTTCAATATCCAAACTAATCAAATAAGTCTCAACAGCCTTACCAATTGTATCACCTGAATGACCCAAAATTGGGCAAAAGTTTATAATTCTTTTGTATAATTTCCAATCATCATCAATAAAATATGTCGTGAGATACATATAACTGAGATTTTGACATGATGTCCAAGTGTCTGTAGCAAGACAAACCCTGGAAGGTAATTTTAAAAAAATCCATCTTCTTTCTCTCTTCTAAGTAAAATGCATAACAATCTCTAGTCACTATAGTGCGAGAAGGAACTTTAAATTTTGGTTGGATATTTGCAAAAAAATAACGAAACCACTCTTGCTCTATATGAAAAAAAGGTAACTCATCAATAATAATCATTCTAGCAAGTACCTTCCTACATCTTTCTTGTTCAAAAATTCATGTTATTATTCTATGTGATATGCCATCTTCATCTTCACCTTTTTCTACTATTGCTGCTTTTATAGTTTTTTGTCCACTCTTGGGTTCCTTGTGCTTGTTATATGGATACTTAATACATCTATTCAAGTGATTGATCAGGCTGGTAGTACCATTATTCTTTTTACAAACAATAGATTTCTTATAGTATTGACATACACCAACCCTATCGTTAGCTTCACTTGACTTGGTATAGTGCTCCCAAACCCAAGATCGTTTCTTGTTTGAAGAGGTGGTGGGAGGCTTAGGGATATTTGATGCATTAGAGTCAGGTGTTTAGGGATTACCAGGAATTGTTATATAAGCCATGTCAACACCACCATCGCTCTGAGAAGTGAGAAGTATCTGTATTAGTTTCATTTCGTGAGTCAATCGTGGGGTATTGCTAGTGCAGTCCATGGAGGTTGACATCTGATCAAAAAATAAAAAATTAAAGCTTTTGTAGTTGTAAATTTCATAAATAATAAAAAAGAATAATTTGGGATATTGAAAAGAAAAGGTTCTACATTTAAGAACCAATATCCATACCTAAGGCGGAACCACCTACAACTGCCTCAAGTTAGCTTGGATGGGTTTGGTAAGTTCTTTCGTGAAGTAATTGCATGTCATAGGCATTATTCGTCGGATCAAACATAAACACCTGCAAATATTAAACGATTAATTTGCAGAAGGCTAAACCTACTTTAATTGAATCTTAAATTTAATCATTCAAAGAAAATTGGATCAATGGGCATTGATAAACCTAACACAGAAAAAAGGTAACAAAAGCATTAATTATTTGGAATTAATCACAAATATAAGATGCAAATCATTGTTCAAAATTTTTAAAAATCAACATTTAGATTAACCTAAAAGTGTTTATATAGCTGGTTCAATTATATCTGTCGGATAACAACAATGAAAATATAGGTTTGGACAAAGTCAGATCGCCACCAGCTTCAATGCTCCCAAAAATATCTACTGTCAATGATTCATGTTTTATTTCACATTTTATTTTTTGTAGTTTATATATGTATATATAGTTGTGTGTATATATGATATAGAGAATGGTTCTGAGCTGCTGCAACCCTAGTAAAGAAGACCTGCGAATGCAATGAGGAACAGGGAGACATATGATGATCATCATAGGTAGAGAATCAATCCAAAACAAGCCTATTTTATATATTAGATATTAACAAGACTGTGGATCACATCATAATATGAGAAACGAAAAAAAGACTCTATTTTCCCCGAAAAGCACACGGAAGAAATAAAAAATATTAACCATCAACTTTCTATGTACAAATGTTGTTTCCACTTACCCTTAATTGATAGTCTTCTAAGACTGAGTTTCACCGGCAGCTAAGTTCCCCAACCTTCAAGATATTTATCGGCAAGGAGAAGACTGCAAGTATGCCGTGCCACCTTCAGAAACGATAACCGCCCAGTTAGAAGAGTTTTGGGCTTTTAGTATCTTGTAATTATGTTTTGTCGGAATTTAACTTCTAATTAGAGAGTCCAAATGTTGGCGAGTTCAAGTTTGATCGAGAGTTTATACCTCACTCCAATCTTATTCTGTCACATTAACTTTGTATTGCAATGGAAACTGTATTTGATATAGTTACATTCAAGGAACACAATCTCTTTTTTAACTGAAAACTGTAATTCCTCATTCAGGACAAGAACACCGATAAACTCTTAAGGCAAAGAAAATTTGTTTCTTTAGGGCTAAAGAACACTCCTATGGAGCTTACAAGCCACTATTTTGATGTCATTCCAAGAAACTTATATAGACATGAAATAGAACATATCATGCAGCTTAGCAATTAGTTTGTCAAAGTGCTCCAATATAAACAGTATGCATGCCTCCTTTAACCGTGAAAATAGAAATAAAAAATTACCTATTCTCTTCAAGAAGATTTGATCTTTTATGTTTGAGGAGGAGAATTAGATGGTGAGTATTATAATTTGAGAGATGAGAGGTTGAGAAGTGACTGTAATAGGATGAAAGATTGAATTAAATTTACTTTTTCTTTTAAGAATGAATAGAACAACTTTTAATTTTCCTTTGTTTTCATGGAGAGAAAAACCTTTCAACTTAATGACTGATATTTGATAAAACATTAATTGCGTTTATTCTTCTAACATCATTAAATCTTATTTTATCATGTTAAAATAAAATAATAATAAAAACTAATAAACACAAAAAATATCCTTTTTCTTATTGCAACTTAGTGAAGAAAATGCATTTAATATCATAGTTAAAACTTCAAATAGTATATTATAAAAACGCTGCCATATAAAAAAAAATACAATCTCATAGCCTATTACTAAATCAACTCATTTGTTATTCCTTTCTAATAAATAAAACTATGATTGTATTTGTACAAGACAATATTATTATATGCTTATTATTTATTAGCAACTATATTAAATATTTTTAAGAATCAGTATTACTTGCTTGTTTAATGTTTATAATATCTCATAAATATCT
>JANSVA010000005.1:34497882-34523591 GCA_025504915.1 Erythroxylum reticulatum | reverse complement strand
ACTTTGACACATATTAATTACTATTTGAAGTAGAAGTATTGAGTATTATGCATTAGTTGTTACTTATAATAGCAATGCTCAAAATTAACGTTTATTAACATAGAATTAAAATAGTTTTTTTCCTTTTCTTTTTTTACTCAAGAATTAAGATAGTAAATATTAGTGAATTTATTATTATTAATATCTTCTTAAATTATATCTAAATATATGATATGTTTTTTTAATGTTTCATATTCAGGTTTAAACCTAAACTTATAAATCAAGTTCGGTTCGATTAACTTACTATAGGTTTAATTAATTTAAAGTTACAAGTTAAAAACTTGGACCTGAACAATGAACCCGATTTTTTTAGGTTCGGTTCAAATCAAGACTGAACTCAGGTTTGGTTATTCAGACCCGGTTCAGATTCGGGATTTTCTTGAAGACCCTGCTCCTGCCTTAACCCCACTCCAGTTCCATTCACTCTCCATTTCTACGTGTTTTTGTGGGTTTTGCATATTCCTTACTAAACGTCAACCCACCACTCATTTATGTCGCCGCCGGCGGTGGATTCCCGATATCATGCAACCTCTGAAACCCCATCAGTCAATACCACTATACCGAACTTCTCTCAATCATTTCGCCAACAACATAATGTAAAATCTGATAAGGTTTTTGGAAACCCATCTGAATTTTTCCAAGCTCAAACTGCTTGCCCTCCACGAACTAGACCTGCAAATAGGTCTCGGCCGAGGTTGGTCAAGTTGAGAAAGCAGTTGCGCGGCAGGTCTAATGAGGGTTTCAATACATGTCAATCGGCTTGTGAGAATTATCTTGATTTTGCTAGGGTTTCTAAGGGGTTTCTAGAAGAGTGCGTGTCTAGTGAAGTTGAATTTTCAAATTTGGATTTTGGATTTAGTGCTGATGGTGGAATGAATACCGCTGTTAATTTGAATTCTTCTGAGAAATTTGCTGTGCAAGTTGGACAATTTGGTTCTACAGTAGAATCTTCGAAATCTGATAATGCTGGTTTTGTGTTTACCGGAAAACAGGGGCAATTCAGTACAGATGATATTTCCCATGATAAGCTCGATGATGTGGGTTCTTTTCCTAATCGCTCTGATTTAAGGAATGTGAATTCAGGAACCAAACTTGAATTTGCTCACGACACTGATGTTGGATTTGAGTCTGGTATTGATAGGAGCAGCTTTATGTTGAACTTGAATCCGAATATGGGTTGTTCTAGTTGTAACATGACGAAGAGAGAATCTGCCACTGTTGAATTTGTGTTCGGTGCTAACCAAAATGGTTCCACCACAAACGGTAAGGTTACTAGTTCAGGTTTTGTGTTTGGTGCTAGCCGGTCTAAGTCGGTTTCAAATTCAAACGAGGACAAAATGAATTTCGATAAGAGCCCAAAAAGCTTGTCTGATGATACAGGAGAGATTGAACGAAATACCAATGAAGTAAAAATTACTTCTGTTAAATATTCGAACAATGGAATTGTGAATAATCCTATGTTCGTATTTGGTAGTAGTGATATGAAAACTTTCAATTTTAGAGAATGCTGGGGTGATGTGAAGTCATGTACTGAATCATGTGAAAATTACAACAGCATGTCAAAGGATCAAGTTGGTAACTTCAAGCATAAGTTCAACTTTTCATCCTTTGAAGCTACTACTGACATGCCAGGTGCCTTTACCCTAAACCCTATATGTGATCTTGGTGATGGGTTGAGTAAGCTAAATATTGATGAGATAAATGATGTCAATAGATCCGAAAGAAAGAAATGTCCCTCTAATCAAACTTACGAATGGAATCCAGAAATTCATGGTGATATTGTAAGGGAAACTGTTGACTTTGGTTCAATAGAAAGTAACAAAAGTTGTAATACAGCTAGTGCTTCTGTTGGGATTTCCAATTCAGAGTCATTTACTTCTCATGCAGTGCTTAATGGAAGTTTTATTGATAGCCAGTTACCTCAGTTACAGGTGAATGATGTCACTGCAGCTGCATCGTTTATGCCATCAACGAAAATAGGTTTCGAATCCCACATTGGAATTTCTGAAGCACCTACTATGGGTGTGGTTGTGAATGAAATTCATGAGAAAAGGTCTCTAAATTCTCCAGATAGGTTAGAGTTGCCCTTGAGAGACTTCAAAGCTCCCCAGTGGGAATTTTCTTGTTTAAAAGAAAGTCTATTTCCTGAATTAACTAGAAAGCAAGGAATGAATGTGAAGGGAAGCTCGAAAAGGGGGAAAATGTTAAGGAGACAAAAAGTGAAGCAATTTTTTGTCAACAAGGAACAGTCAAAGATAGATCCCGCTCAAGATGAAGATGGTCCTGAGGAAAGTGAAAAATATACAGAATGTTACTCACCTATGGATTTTTCTCCTTATGAGGAAACTACTTCAGCCGAGGAATTGCCGATGCAAGCATCAGTTTGTTCCACTCAACTAGATAACAATAATGGCCACTCTGTCTGTTCTCCAATACTGGTTCCTGGACTGCAAGATCAAAAAACTGATATTAATGAAAACAAGGACAAATCAAATATTTTAAAAAACGAGAGCCATAATTGCCTGTCTGACAGATCAGTTGTTATTGATCATTACTCAAGTGTTTTTGGAGCTGGAACAGCTTTCCTTGATTTTAACAGTAAGCAGGTCTGCAACAATGATGGTGATTGTGGTGCTTCAACTGAAGATAAAAAAGATTTTAACCCTGAAAGCAGTGATGGATTGCAGTTTTCTTTTGCTTCAGGTTTGGAAGGCATAGATGGCAGAAAATTTTCTTTTTCTGCCTCATCCTCAGAACGTGGTAACTTATCCTCATCCAGGCGTCTGCCCAAAAAGAAAACTAGAAGAAAGGTCCCTAATGAGCCATTTGCTATAATGCCAGAATTAAATGCTAAGGTTGGTTGTGTCTTATTCTATTTTCACCTATGTCAACATTGTTAATTTTTAACACTGTGCAGGTTCAAGGAGGAGAGGCATCTACTTCACAAAAGAAAGTCGGCAATACATTTGAAACAAATGAACAGACGAAGAAAGGTTTTCCCTCAGGTGCTGTTGCATTTTTGGAAGCATGTGAGACTTGGCGACTCAGGTGCCTCTCTTCATATAAATATAAACTTCATTGTTTTCTGGTTTGTCTATGATTGATTCCTCTACTAGAAATATGATTATTTTGTTTCTGTTGATTATGTGTTTCTCTTTAGCAGCATGATTTTCTTATATATGGACAATTTCATTTCAATGTTATCAGGGGCAATCAGGCTTATAAAGAAGGGGATCTATTAAAAGCTGAGGAGCTCTATACACATGGGATAAATGTTGTTCCACCTACCAAGCCATTGAGTTGCTGTCTCAGGCCACTTGTTATTTGCTATAGCAATCGTGCAGCAACACGTATGTCTCTTGGAAACATTAGGGAAGCCTTAGCGGATTGTATGATGGCTGCAGCTTTAGATCCCAACTTCCTCAAAGTTCAAATTAGAGCTGCCAAGTAAGGTCTTCGTTTTAGCTAATTGAATCTTATCATTAAAATAGCTATAATTGTGCAAGGAAAATTCATATATGATTCTTTTGGACTGATTTTTAACAAATTATTCTTGTGAGTAGATGGATAAACAAAATATTATTTGCTTGTGTTGATAATGGGAGTTTTAGATTTTTACCTACCAGAATTTGCCAAGTACACAATATTGCCCTTGGACTGTTAAGCAACCTCCCAAAATCTTCCTAGCAATGAAACACTATTTCTAAGAGATTATGTTCCTATAATTCTAGGGGATTTTTTGCCAACTTTAAGCATCATTGATGGATTGGTGCCTTGGCAAAATTCAAAAAGATTTTCTCATTAGCTTCATTTTAAGATTAGGAATTTCCATCATGTAGCCTATACATTCTTATCTTCCATTTTCTAATATATGAAAAATATTTTCTTATCTTCTATTTTCCACTTTGGCTCATTTCCATGTGTACCTACCAACTTTATTAAAAGAGTGGTTTATATCTTTAACACTTGATTTGGCTCCTTGGAGAGAACAATATAAATATCAATAGTAGATTGCTGGATTTGGGGAGGCTAAAAATTACACAAGGAAATGGTCTAATCACCTTCGCTTGCATTTCTATAGTGCAGATTCAGGTTGCACATTCATGGGTCCTTATGTGCACTACTCTGAAGAATGAGACATATTTGAACTTCTAAGGACCTTTATCCTTTTTTTCTGTGTCAGTTGTCATCTTGTGCTTGGTGAAATTGAAAAGGCAATGCATTATTTCAATAAATGCTTGGATTGTGGAGCTGGCGTGTGTTTGGATAGACGACTCACTGTAGAAGCTGCTACAGGCCTCCAAAGAGCTCAGGTACCAAATGGTTTGCTCTTGTATGTGCTGCTGACCAGTCATCTTTAGTTGACATAGAACCAAGCTATTTGTCACATTAAATGGGCTTAGAGGTGATTACAAAATATCTTAAACTAGGAACTATCAAGAATAGAGTATTTCTATTCCTTTTTGAAATAAGGATGCCTGTTTTTCCTTGCAACATTTTTTCCCATGGCATGTGAGTGATAGAAATGAACATTGTGATGGAACTTTATTTATACATCGAAGTTCAGGAGTGTTTTGTGTGCAATCTTGTCTTTTTCATGTTGTTGTTATGAGTTTCTTTTTCATCTTCATCCATAAGATACCTGCCTCTTCACCTGAACATTTGTGTACGAGAGAGAGAGAGAGAGAGATAAAGAAGAGTAATGCATCCATAGTTTCAGTTCTAATTTAGTTTATGTAACCTGACGTGCAGAAAGTTGCTGGCAGTCTGGATCGTTGTGTAGAATTTTTGGAACACAAGACATCTGATGCAGCACTTAATGGTTTAGATATAACTGCTGAAGCTTTGTCAATTAGCCCATACTCAGAAAAATTACTGGAAATGAAAACAGAGTTTATGTTCATGGTTTGTGTTCTTTCAATGCAGTGTTTCTATATTTTCCTTATTTCACTTCCAAATTGTTATGTTAGCAAGCAACTAAAATCACTGCTGTACTAGTTATATTTGCATGCCTACAAATTTTGGTCTTAGCATGGACTCCTTTTTTGCGTGCCACTCTGCAGTTACAGCGATATGAGGAGGTGATTGAGATATGTGAGGAGACTCTTTGGGCTGCTGAAAAGAATTTTCTATCAGTGGGTGTTGATAACCCGCTTGGAAATACTGGTGATTCTGAAAATAAAAGTTTCTCATTTGCTAAGCTGTGGAGATGGAGCCTAACATCAAAGTCTCAATTCTGTCTGGGAAGGCTTGAGGCAGCTCTGGTTTTACTTGACAAGTTGAAGCAAATGGGATCTATCAATGACAAGTAAATACTTACAATCTAACTTTGCATATTCAGAAGGAAAAATTTTCTTTTGTCCCGTAATTTTGAAAAGGTTCCTGATAAGCTTAATTTTATAGATATGCAAGTAAATTGCTGGAATCAACTTCATTACATGTCACCATCCGTGATCTTTTAAGTCATAAAGTAAGTTTTTTATTAGTCTTATTTTTCCAGTTTTAATCTATATATTATAGTTTTCATCATAATCCATAGGTTTTATTGTTCTTGTTGAAGATGTTCGAAATATATTATGTACATTATCTGGTTATAAATATGATTATGTATCATATGTAGGAATATTTTGTATATCCTATACTATAATGGTTGAAGTATTGTTTAGTAATATTGTATTTTCTATGTGGTACTACCCTATCATTATAAATAGATGGTTTACACAAAATGAATCACACAATTCAGTACCATAATGGTGTTTATGTTCATGGAATTAAGGTTTCTGAATTGAACTATGGTAAACCATTATTTATATTCCTATCCTTCTCTTTTTTCTTTTATATCTACTTCGATGTGGATGCTTTTGTTGGAAGAAGTTACCATCGTAGGAGCAACAAAACAAAAGTGGCAGCTGAAGATTCTTAATTAGGAAGCCTTTTATTATTCTGCTTGCTTAGGATATAACTATTTTTGTATATTATTCTTTTTTGGGTTTGGTAGTATTACTACCTGATCAGGAGTCTAATTTAGGTGGAAATTTGTTTTCCTTTTGAGATTTCAGACGTTGTCTTTCTTTTGCCTATACATAGGTAGGTATTATGCAATAGGAAGCAAGCAATATTCATCTTAAATTAATTTAATTAATAATAGTAGTAGTTTTGGAATAGCTATGTAATAGCATCCCTTTTTTCTACCAAGATAGGTTCTTCAAGGAAAGGAAGAAACACTAAACACTAATAAAGGAAAAGAGGTGGACTTCACTGTTAATCATCCCTTTTCTCGGGCACATAACATACTTTCACATAGTATCAAACTAATTTGACATGATATTAGAGTCAAGTTCTAATTATAAGAACTTATCCTCTTCAAAGTTTGAAGTTTCATTCTCAAAGCGTTATTCTTTATTTATTTTGTCTTAGATGCCCCATTTCTTCATTCATTGTCAATATCTTCACCTTTCAGTGGATTCCTTTTTGTCTGCCTTTCTTTCTGGCAGTTCATTGGGAGTATTTTTCTTTTTAGCGACATGTTAAAGAGTGCCACTGCCCTTCTTTCATCCTTCCTTTTGGAATTTGTTGAAAGCTTTGTTATCCCAATTCTATCTTTTCCTTCGACAGCCCATTGAGTGGATCATTATTGTATAGTCCATTGAGTGGACCATTATTGTATTCTTAGATTATCTTTTCTCTATCTTTAATTTTATTTTCCCCTCCTTTATCCTTGTTTGGCAAATCTCTTATCAATTTACTTGCTTGAGCGTTTGTGTTAAAGATCATGGAGATTTAGTATTTAGGAACTTATTAGTTATCTAATATAGGACTATTTTGTATATCTCATAATATTATACTTTTAGGTATTATTTAGTTCTTTTTATAATCTTATTATAGAATGTTGGACTGCCCTCCTACTGTAAATAGATGGATAAAATCAAATGAACAACACACTATAGTACACTAGTGGTTCAACTTAAACTATTGTGTATATTTTTCTCTCTTATATCTACTTTTCACGTACAACCAAAGCTAATTTATCATTTCTTGTTTAATATGTGGATATGGATATGTGTTTAAGCTGTACAACATCTTATTCCCATACTATAATAAATAGATGGGCAAAATCAAATTAATAACATGCCTCAGCATCTTAATGGCCCACAATAAACTATCAAATGTGTTCTTCTCTTTCTCTCCTTTACCTCTACTTTCACATAAGCTCAAGGCTAATTGAGTAGTTCTGTCAAGTGTACATTAATGTTCTTGTTGATTGTAGAATGCAGGCAATGAAGCTGTTCGTTCAGGAAGATATGCAGAAGCTGTGGATCATTATAGTACTGCATTAGCAAGCAATGTTGAATCACGCCCTTTTGCAGCAATATGCTTCTGCAATCGTGCTGCAGCTTATCAAGCCTTGGATCAAATTACCAATGCTATTGCGGATTGCAGTTTCGCTATAGCCCTTGATGGAAATTACTGTAAGGTATAAATTTCAAGTACATTTCAAACCCAATGTGCTAGTATCAATAGCTCCTATAAACCATATTTATTGTATATTATATAAATGCTAAAAACATGGAGTTCACATTGTGGACAGCTAAGAGTTAATCTTACAGTAGCTAACAAACTTGATTTGTAAAATTGGCTTTAAAATTTCGTAAAGGAATGGATTAACTACTTGTGTTGAAAATGAAGAAAAAAGAAAGAAAATCCTTGACAATAAGCGATATTCGCACATAAGTGTCAAAAATTTTATTCAACTTGTTTATTATGCTTAATGTATTACATGATTTTGATCATGGATTTCAAATAATGTTTCATCTCTCTCTTTCTGTCATGCAGAACTTTTATCCTAGTAGATGTGCTAGTTGTAAGTACGTAGTATTGATGTGCAGTCATTAAATCATATGTCTCTGTTAGTGATAGCCAAACCTTTATTTTTAGATGGAAAACTCATTGATTGATAAGATTGCTAATCATCAGTAAGGTTAGTTACTAATGGAAAATTTTATGTTTTAGGGTAAAGGACATAGAGCTCTCCTGTAGGTTAAAGAATCTTTAGAAAATCCTATAATCTATAAAATTCTAGAAAAAAACTCCTAATTTTTAGTTTTCGAAAAAAAACATTTTCTCTTTGATTTTGGTTAAAAAATAATGATGAAACATACATAGTATGAATATGATATTCGAATTAATCAAATGTCACTTATATGGCAACCCAATTTAGTTCTTAAACTTGGGTCATTTAAACTTGATTTAAATTAACAATTTAAGATATCTACAATAAATTATTAGTTTAGGTTGGGTTTAATTAGTTTGATTCAAGTTTAAAGATCATCATGTAAGTAGTATTTGATTGGTCCATGTGTGATGTTCATGTTTTATGTATTTCATCGTTATTTTTTAACCAAAGTCTAAGAGAACAGACTTGTCTAGAAAATTGAAAATTGTAAGGACCTTTTTAAAAGAATTTAAAGATTAAGGGTTTTTATAAAGTTTTGAAAACTACAAGGGAGCTCTGTGTCGTTTACCCCTTAATTTATTTTATTTTTGTATCATTATAGAATGATTACCCTTTACTACTGGGGAAGTGTAAAAGAAGTTACTTTGAATGTTGTAACAAAGAAAGACAAATGCTAGGGCCAAAACCTGGTGAATTACTGTTTAAAATATTCTAAAATATAAAATTTAATTATTTTTTACAATTCTACTTTCAATAGCCCAAAATATAACACATCATACCTAGTAGTGTTTAAAGAGATAACCAACATGGCAAGAGCTGGGGAGCAATAAACCAGAGAGCCAAAGATTTGAGTGCCTGCATGAAACAGATAATCAGAGGGGGAGACCTCATGTTGACCAAATAACTAGATATTTGGTCAATTGATTAGTGAGAGATGAGAGAGAGGGAGAGCGAGCATAAACCATAACATAGATGCTAGCGACTGTGATGCAAAGGAATTGGAGCAGCAAAAACCCGACTAGGATACCTTGGAGATGATGCGGAAGAACTGCAAACCAAAATGCAGGAGGAAGTTGTGAGAGAAATGCAGAATAAGTGTTTTTTATTTTTG
The DNA here is from genome assembly GCA_025504915.1 of Erythroxylum reticulatum. Classification (NCBI taxonomy): domain Eukaryota; kingdom Viridiplantae; phylum Streptophyta; class Magnoliopsida; order Malpighiales; family Erythroxylaceae; genus Erythroxylum; species Erythroxylum reticulatum. Next base: position 34,514,487 of record JANSVA010000005.1, on the reverse strand, counting down.
GTTTAGGGCAAAAAGCATTTTTGATGCATTTCCTTGTAGTTTTACAATGCTAAGATTTGGTTTGCGGTGTATCAAGTGCATTTCCTCCCCATCATGTTTTTTCAACGCTTAAAACTCCCAATTTGGGGCATCTTGTGCTTTATAGTTGAAATCAATCTTGTGCAATTTCTATATTCTAACCCTAATGGCAAGCAAGTATTGGTACCAAAATTCTTTATTGGCATTTTTGTCTTGACTTTTATTCTTTGGGCAGGCAATTTCTAGGAGAGCCGCTTTACATGAGATGATCAAAGATTATGGGCATGCAGCCAGTGATCTCCAAAGACTCATCTCCATTCTTGAGAGTCAATCACAAGAAAAGTCCAGTCAGTTTGGCAGGCATGGTAGATCTGCTAGCACGAGAAAAGAATTAAGACAAGCCCAACATCGATTGTCCTTGATGGAAGAGGAAGCAAAAAATGGAATTCCATTGGATTTATACCTTATCCTGTAAGTTATCATTCAATTTGGTTATGCTTTAAGTTATCATTCAATTTGGCTTTGACAATTAATTTTCAGCTATAAAACTGCTGTCCAATAAATAAAAGTTGATGCAACTATTCTAAAACTATAATGATCTTACTGTTACAATCACTTTCCTGTGAATGTTATGATATTTGAGAAAAAAATTTTAGCTGCTTTAAGTATTTTGTTCTCTGTGTTAGGGAGTATGGAAGGGGAGTCCATTCTCTTAGGAGGATGAGTTCCTGATGATGATTTTCCTATACACATGTTTTTATTTAATCTGGCATTCTTCCTACCTAACAAACAAGAATGTAAACCATCTTTATGTACATGTGCTGGGCCCAAATTTCTGTTTCCTTAGAAGCTATTTGTTCCAAGTGTTAATGCATGTGAATGTCTTCACCATCTCATAAGTTATGCCCTTCTACCCTGCTTGTGAGTGGACTTATACTTTATAATCTGCTTCTGAAACATAGTTCAATTTTGTGGGATATGTGCCACAGGACTCATTAATACCAGGGAAAACAATCTCTAGTTTCTGTTGCTTTACATTTTTGTGATTTTTCTCTGGAAGTTCAGGTGCTATTCTTGTTGCATTCTCGCGCATGGAAGTAAATGATCTGATTGAGTCAAGTTGGGACCGACCTTGTAGTTCAACTTGCTAGTCCAAAAAATTGAAATAACAGCCTACTCATGTAATATAAAAAGTCTACTGCTTGTAAATGGAGCTGATTTAAGTTTTTGCGATCGGGCCATGCTTGTGCATTGCATTGCATCATGGATTGTTCGAAATTTGCTTCACTAATCTTCCTTTATATGAACTAATGAAAATTTGTTGGGTCAAAACAAATAACAATGGATTCAAAACAAAGTATGCAGCATCCTGACAATGTGTGCAAGGCTTTGCACTCTGTTGTTTTATCAAACTCATAAGTTAGTATGGAAGAGGGATTGCTTGAATTAAAGAAGTCATGAAAGGTAGATTGGCATTTTGAAAAATGGACACAGGTTCCTCTGCATAGATCATAGAGAAATGAGATGCGAAATGTTGTTTGCATTTTGGTAGGTTGGTTGAGTTAATGAACCAATTATTGCTTCTTATATTACTGGAGTAACTGAGACTGTCCCGTCCTTGCTGGTCTGTGATGTGGCTTATTCTAACTTTCTTAGTTAACTACTGCTTTCCAGTGGAATAAAAAAATCTGATGCTGCAAATGATGTAAAGAAGGCATACCGGAAAGCAGCATTAAGACATCACCCAGACAAGGTTTGTCTTTCTGTGATGCATATGATTCTTCCAAAAGTCTCATATCTTGAAGCGGTCAAAAAACTCGTCCTTTATTTCTGCAGTTCCTGATACTGTTCATATTTGCTTCTTATTATTAGATTTTATTTATCTTATAGGCTGGTCAATCTCTGGCAAGAAGTCAAAGTGGATATGAGGGGAGACTTTGGAATGAAATTGTCCACGAGGTTCATGCTGATGCTCACAGGTTGTTTAAAATGATTGGAGAAGCTTATGCAATACTCTCTGACCCTACAAAGGTATGGTATATTTTTCATGTGATGTAGAAAGGTTTCTGTGAATGATTATCATTTAGAGTTTGAGAATTACCTGGATCTAAAGGAGCTGTCCAAGTTTTTGTGTATGGTTGATTCATAAATTCCCAGCTATTTGTTGCTCGTGTTTGAACTGACACGTACTTTTTATATCTTTAATCGGAGTTCTAAATGAAATGATTTTGCTAATAGGTTTTGATGTTTTTCTTTTAGTCATTTTTTGTATCTCTTAAAGTTTACTTTTGTCTTCATCTTATCTGTTTTATTTGCTGGTTTGTCTTGATTTTAAACCTAGCAAATTGTTTGATGTTGGAGAGACCATCATCCAACAGAAGTAATTAGCATCCTTAGTCATGGTAGCATTCTATTTATGGTTGCAATACGAGAATGTCATCTCTCCGGATAATGGAAACTAGAATACAAGGACCCTAATTTCCTACAGCTGATCATGTATCTTGAGGCTATTCAATATGTAAATCTTCTTGTTCCAATGGTCTAAATTTTGAATTCATAAACACTCCTGTGAGCTGTCTAATTTTCTACTAACTTAAGCAAAATTGTTGCAATTGCGCATTTGGTGATCATTATTTGAGTTGTAATTTTGGCTCCTAAAGGCTACTGTTTTTTGTGAACAGCGTTCAGAGTATGATTTTGACGAAGAAACTAGAAAGAAAACTAAAGAAAGCAATGGAAGGAGAAGGAATGGAAAGTCATCAGATGGACATAGCTATCCATGAAAGGGGTTATTGCCAAAGATATTCAAAGGATAGTTGGAAGCATTATGGTAATTCACGTTCTCGGTGGTGAGAAACAAATGGAGGTCTTTCGATTCCTATGCAAACAGATTATCGTGATTGATAATGCTCTATGAACTACCGAAGTAGCTCAGTACAATTCGTGGATGCATGTGGCTACCTCTCGTTTCCAACAATTCATGAAAATCCAAAAGTTGATCTAAGGATAAGAAATGGGTCATTTCCAAGTTTTATTTTGGATATAAGGAGTGAGATACGGAGGCTTAGATACACAATACATGCACATTCTTAAGGTGGAAGGAAGACCATGGAGGAAATTCAGATTTATTAGACCATTAATGTGCGTAAATAATTCATGACTTGCGCCTCTCTGCTCTTTCCAACAGTTGTTAAGTAACATAAAGACACGGGGCAATGGATGGGGAATTACTGCTTTCGCTGTTTCTTTTCTGGTTGTTTGTGAAGCACAGTTTGATTGTGGTCAGACTAGCTTACACCAAGAGTGGGAATGTTGCTTGTTCGAGAAAACGATCATGACCATTCTTTCTGGATACTTACTGGAAAGTTTGTTAGCATGAGGAAAGGAGCACCTAAATCAGTCATAAAGATGGTTAGAATCTATTGTAGCTGTTAAACTAGTGGTAGACATAAGGGTGATAATTGGCCTAGATTCAATGTGTTTTCAATTAAGTCTGAGCTTGGGTAATTTAGGTGACATCGTTTTATTTAAGAATTGGATCTTGAGTCTGAGGCTTGGACGGTCTAGTTTAGGTTTAATAAAAAATTGTTTTACACTTCTAATTTACAAAGTTGATAAAAGTTAGCGCCAGCCCATTATAACATTCAAAATTTTCCAATTTGTTCCAAGTAGAGCCGGATCTCTTATTGGAGATCTACTGTTGGTGAAGCCCATGTATTTGAACATATCGTGCCATATATGTGCCCAGCTAAGAAGCTCTAGTCAATGCAAGGATTTGATTCTGAGTGGAATTGTTTTATTTTCGAAATCTTTAGCAACTACATTACGTGTTCAAACGCAATGCAGACTGATTTTAAATATGTTATTACAAGAGAATGCATGCCAAACAGCAACTTGTGTATATTTGTCATTTTTTTGATACTGTTACAAGCAATTCACTCCCACGGTCCTACAAGCATTTTTCATGTGGTCACTTGAACAATTCATGAAACTAGTCGACGAGATTAATTTTGCTTAACCCTGACCGCAATTGCTCCACACGGCTCTCCACCCACGTCAAGACCTATAACTCGAGTATCATAAGGAAAATGCAAAGCAGCTAGATGCATTGTCACAAGTAAAGATCGCAAATTTGGCCGTTGTTACAAAGGTTAAACTTAAAGAAATAAATCTCAACTTAAACAAAGCTAAAAGCAAGCTATGAATCATAAATTATCCTCCAAAAATTGTCATTTAATCCAGCTAAACTTTCCTGGAAAATTTCAAGAGTACAGTTGGTCTAATTGGGATCTCAGAATCATCTTCAGATGTCTAACAAGTTGCTACACTGGCACAGGTAAAAAAAATTTCATTGAGCAGCCTGTGTCTGTGCATGCTCCAGAAGTTGACTGGCCAACTTGTAGGTACGAACCGATAGTGCCTTGGTGTGATCTATTAACTGCTCATACCTGGAAAAGTTAAACAAATTTTGGATGCATGAGAGCAACAGAATAAAACACCGAGTAGATCAACATGATAAACTGGATTCTATTATCCCCATCTTACACATTCGGATGATTAGGATCCATGATTACAGTTCCGGACTTTGAATCAATTTTAGCATCAAGCTTTGAATTTTGGATGAGATTTACAATCCACCTCTCAGCTTCCTCATAATTCAGATTCAATTTCTCCGCAAGAACTCTGCCACACATTAAACAGATCTAAATTAGTATGCCAGTGAGTCGATAAGAAGATATTTCCAACAGTATATGCCAATACTAAATTGAGCTTCTGGAGGAGGCTCTACATCAAAGCAGTGTTATGGCAGAAAAAATAATCAAAGAAGAGATTGTTTAAGTGTTTCATCGTACAACAAAAGGAAGTTAAAAAATACTATGCTCATTCGATCAAGTGTGAGGAAAATATTATAGTGTGCAACTTCCATTTGACTCAAAAACACCTGTCCTAGATGCGTAACCAGACATAATTCCTTCGCATCAAGAAAGTTGCGGGTTAAAACTACACAAAGAAAAAAGCTGCTGCTATTTAAAATATTATTTCAACATATATCACTAACATTACCAATATCACACAGTGTTGACGATTAAATCAGCATTGTTAAGAATTAATTATCATCTAGGAGATGTTATTCAAGCAGATGTTTTACTTCAGAGTTTCAGGGATCTAAAGACTAGATATCTTCTGGGATAGACAAGCCAAGTTCAAGAATTCAGCATGTTGTTTTCATGAATAAGACTACATTAGTAAATTCTTCAAGCCAAGTACTAAAATTATCACTCAAGTTTAACTCCAAGCAATTTACTTAATCTCTCGGAAAAGAAGTTCATCTGTGGAAGTATATGGAACAATTAACGGAGTACAGTCATTACCCCATATCAATGCGTTGATGTATTCGGCAATAAGTTTCAAAAATAAATAGACGAGCATTCTCAAAGAACTCATCTCTCAATGGCACAGTAGAAAAGGTACCATCTTCAACTCGCTTTCCAAGGAATGGATCATTAATTATCACCTGTAATATGAAAAATGTCTAAATCAAACTGGAAACAAAAAGTTCGTATCTGAATGTGTTTACCATAAGCACCAACGAAAGATGGTCAATTGGCACAAACGTTCAAACAAGCATAAATTATCAGCAAGTCAAATTAGGATATGTAACTTACTTCTTCACACTCCCTCATCTTCCTTTGGGCCCCATCAAAATCATAATTAACATAGACACAGGCTAAAAACTCTGTAATAGGGTCTTTGTAAACATGCTGCTCTTGCTGAATAACCTTTATAAATTCTTTGAATTGAGGTCGTCTCCTTTTGTTGACAATGAATGCAGTTGCTAGGTAACGTAAGAGATGGGGAGCATTGGTCTGAATGGCATTAAGATACCTAAAAAGGATTTGTAAGGAAAATACAAAGCAAATATGAGAGGTCATATTAAGGAAGCTAAGAATATAGCCGAAATAAGGCAAACACTTGAACTTGCACTTCAATATTATTGTACAAGAAGCAGAAGGAGATGTATTGCTTTGCATACTATTGCATGCCTTTTAAGAATAAATCTAAACCAGTGTCTTAAATTAACTATGCCTGCATGATAACCCATAACATTGCTTATCATTAACAAGAAAAATAATGAGTTTAATTATTTTCCTGGACTTCAGAAGATATAAATTTGAACAACACTATGTATACCAGCCTCTGTTTAAAATGGTTAGCATCTAAAAGAAAAAAAAAATGGTAAAGCAGTTACACTCATTGGAGTGGGAGAGCAAACATGATACCTGCTGCAAAAAAATTGACGCATTGAATTGCATAGTTGTGATAGATGCAGTAGTAATAACTAAGCACTACAGGAATATCAAATAACTGAGTTGTTAAATAGCATTCATAACTTCTCAAAAAATGACAAGAGTCACATGAGGGCTCTGTATTTTGTTCACATTTTGTGGCAATAAGTACCGTTTTGAAGTAGAGCTTCGCCTGCTATTATCTAGAAGGCCGAGAATACCTAACTAAATTATTTAATCTTATAATTCAAATAACACCGAGCAAATACAAAGGGTCATCTTTTGTCCCACTATGAAGTTGTGTGAAAAAGAAACAGAGTAACAAACCAAGTTTGTTTTCAGCAACAAATAGATGCGAGAATATTCATACTTGTCCTGATTAAAAAGGTCAATGATTTGAGTTCTTCCATTGTCATTGTTGAAAAATATGAAGAGACTCCAATGCATCAACCAAATCCTACTTTGCACCTGATTCAATGGTGATGAAAAACTCTGTGTCCACAAAAAATATAAAGTACGCAATCAGCATGTCTATAGAAGACAAAACATGGTAATCAAAGCAAAATAGAAACAATTTTGCTTTTCCAAAAATCACCTTAGAATCAATAATTTCCTTCAAACGATTAAGTTCTTCAAGAGCAATATCCCAGTTCTGCATGAGAATCTCTGCAGCCAACTTTCCCCACAAAGCACTGAGATTCCTCTCATTGTTGGTGCACAATGCCCTATATTGATCCAAATAGTCAGCTGCTCCTGAGTAGTTCCCACATTCAAATTGAAATTTCGCGTACTGATATAATGCCTCAATCTGTTCAGAGCCAATCTGCTCAAAATAACTAAATAAATAAGTAACCCACTTTCATAATAGTATTCTTGTTTACTACTTTATCAATACTCAACAAATTAACATACCAATTCCTCAATAACAGAAACAACTAAATTCACACTTCGACAATTGCATCAATTCCTCAACAGATTAGGAAGCTCCCAGCTTTCTACATACTAGTCCACAATCGAGAAAAAAAAAAAACACTGACTACTGCACAATTCCTCAACAAAATTAAGGTTCTCCCATCTTTACATACCAGTCCCTCTATTAAAAAAAGCGAACACTTTGACCATTTTATCAATTCCTCGACAAACTAAAAAAGCTGCCATCTTTCTACGCACCAACCCTCTATAACGAAAACAAATAGATCCTCACTTCAAGTATTGCATCGATTGCTCAATAAAATTAGAAATCGCCCATCTTTCTACATACCAATCTCTCAATATCAAAAACAAACAAATTGTCACCTGGTAACGTTCACGAAGCATCTGGAGATTGTATTGCTTCTCAGATCTTAACTCCTGAACCGCGTTTCCATTCTGCAAAAACGTCACCAATGGCGCTGCCGCCTCCTCCAACGCTTTTAATCTTGACACTACCTCCAATCTTCTCTCCACCATATCTAACATAGTAAAAACAACAACCAAGAAACAGCACTATAGTACTTCAACGAGGAAAGAAGAAAATAACAAAATAACAAACCTTGAGGAACATCATCAGTGTGATAGAGACTCTTGTGGATGTCCATGGCGTAATCGACCATGTTAGTGTTATTGAGTAGTTGTATTTTGGATTTCAAGATCTGCTCGTCAGGGTAGAGCTGCCGTTCCTGCAGAAACTCCAGGAGAGGGAACACCAAGTGTCTGTCAAGATTCGGAGCAAGTATCGGCGTCAAATCGTAGTCCGCCATATCCAATGAAACCTAAGAAAGAAGTCGAAAGTAGTACTAAGAGCCGCGATAAAGCAAACCCCAGCACAAATTGACTTATTAATGTTGCCTTCTTTCTCTTTTAAATTAATTTCTAATTATGTCCCTCTAAATTACGATTGGTGGGAATTTCTTTCCGTTTAATTTTGACGAAATATATCAATCCATCTTTAAATTTTATCAAAAAATTTACAGTAAATTTGATTTATTAGTTAACTTTTAAAGCGAAATTCAATCCAAAATACAGTATTCTTTATTTAAATAAAATTTAATAACAAGTCTTTACATTAGCTTTTAATATAAGCAAGTTAATATTACTAATCGGAGATAATACTTATTTTTCGCAGTTTTAACTTAATTTAAAACTTAGTCATTACTAAAATATGCAGCCTAAACCCGATTCGAGCAAAATGACATGATTTTAGTACAATTGACTAGATTAATGACGTTTTGATCTTAGGTTTCTAGTCATCCCCAAGCTTAATCAACTTAAATATAATCTACTAACTTTGGTCTAGTCAAACCCAACTATCACCTTTATTGAAAATTCATTAATTCTAACACTACGATTAACTTCTATTTAAATAAACTACGCTTAAATGAACATTGATTTGAAGGTTAATTTACAAATATTAAATATTAAAGTTTTACAAAAATATTAAGAATAAATACATATTTTAATTATAAAATAATGTTAACATAAAACTACCAAGCTGCAAATTATTTATTAAATAAACACCAAGCCAAAGCACTGATCAAGTAGAAAGCAACATATGAATAAGCTAGATTTAGGTAAGATATCCTTAAGACTTTGCTATGTTTTAACTTAAATCTGATTTAATGCATGACTAATGTGGTTGATCACTACTTTATAGATCTCACAGGCAAGTGCTTAGTGTTAGTGAATATAGAGTGTCGATCCCAACTTAGCATTCATCCTACCCAGTGATGCGAATGTTAATAAAGATTTATTGAAACGTAAACACTAAATGAATTACTTGGATCGCTTCATTTGAGTTAGACTTATTCGAACCTAATAGCCCAATGCCTTAGTTGAAAAGGAATAAAAAGAAATCATAATAAGATTGACATTAAACACTAATGGATCAAATATTAGTATTATAAGTTATATAAGAAAGTCACAAGAATGTTTGTTCTTGAAAAGTTCAACCTTAGGTTAGAACCAAGGAAAGAGAAAACCTCTCAAGTTGACATATCACACTAAGATAACATGTCCTTTCATATTTCTTTTGGGTGTGTTTTATATTAGCACCCTTAATAACACAAAATCAAGAAAATACTTGGCGAACAAACGCCCAACTGATTAGTTCTAGCCCAAAAAGAAACCTAATAATTATTACATTAAGATAATGGCCCTAAATAATACAAAACACAAGCCTCAATTAAGACAAACAACCCAAAACATGTTCAGCCCCGATATCTTTTTAATATCAGCCCGTATGGTATAGGTTCATCTCTTCTAGATTCCATGTCCAATTTAAGTGCTTTGCCCGAAACTTCATCTTGGTTTATAATTTATATGATTAAGGCTCTAGTGCATCTTGAATCACTTCAGTTTTAGAGTGTGTAATTGGACTAGTTGTTATACTTAATGGAGATTTCATTAACGTCCCAAGCTGATTCTCATCATTCCCCCTGCTCCATAAAAGGATTTATCCTTAAATCATCACCTACAAAAAAAGAAGCAAGATGAGAGACATTAACTGTAGCACTCACTTATAGTCACCTGGTAAGTTTAAGTTGTAGATGTTATTACTAAAGCACTTATTAGATGCATATTTGACTATAACTATACCCTATATTTCATATGTTATGCTTGATATTTTATAGTTTTGTTGTATATTTGGTACTTAATTTGTTCCAAGTCCATTTATAGATGATAATTGCCTTCATAAAAAAAAAGAGTAGAATTGGAATGAAATCATGTCATGAAACGAAAATTTAAAGCAACTTGGACTTATATGGCTACGTATATGCCCATGCAAGCCTTTATATCATCTAAAGTCACAATTTTAGGTATTTTTGGAGCTACACGGCCATATAAGTAACTATGTATGTCACAGAAATCTAGTTTTCACTATAAAAGGGCGTGAAAGGAGGCAAAATAAGGAGAGCATAATTATTAAGCAATTTAAAGACGTAAGACACATAGAGAGGTGATGATTTTGATTAAGGGATGGGGAAAAAAACAAATAATTAATCAAGAGATTCATTAGATAACTTCGTGAAATCTAAACTAGCAAGAAGATTCAATAAAAGAGAAAGAGAGATTTAGAATTATGATTTCTTTGCTTTCTATTAGCTTTTTATCATGTTTATCTTTGATTTGGTTCTCTACGATTAGTAACTAAACTTGTTTAGTGTCTAGATGTAATGAACCTTATTTTAAGATAACAATATGTTTTAATCTTTTGTTCAATGCAATTATATTGATTGATTTATTACAATTCTTATGGGGATTCATCACTTGGACACCACTACTTGATATTGAATTTTCTTTGCATTCTACTTTTCCTAAGTTCATAGTTGTTTAATATTAGTTTAGTTTATTTGTTTAGCTTTATTTTTAATTAAAAACCAAAATCAGATTCTTAGGCTAGATAATAGAAAAAAAGTAATTACTAGTATTTACAGTCTTTGTGAGATCGACCTATACTTACGTATGCTAGCTACAACTGTGTCGTGCATTTTTAATAAAATTAATATTGAACTTAACCTAGGTTCAGTCAAGTTTTTGGCATAGTTTTCGGGGACGGTAATATTAGGAAAGCCTAGATTCTATTATTCTAACCATTATTTTGTGTATTTATTTTATTTTATTTCACTTTATTTTTGTCTTGCTCATTTGATTGTCTTTTGAGCTTCTTTACTTTGAATTTGAGTTTTTGACTTATTGTTAGGATTTAAGATTCATCGCTATAGCCACAACTCATAATGGAAGGACAGAGCAGTCAATATTCTTATGAGAGTTATGATATGTCATTACAATAAGTAACATCACTTTATTGGAAATAGATGTTTCTTGAAATATTTTTGGAAGTTTAATTGATATCTATGTCGTGTTGCATCATTTGTGGGAGTAATTATTACAATCATGAATGTCGACACCAAACTATATGTGGAAGCAACCAAATATATACTTATAGCGTCACAATGTTCCTAATAAGAATATATATAGTTCATAGTGGAGCACCCTTTACAACAGCAGCAAGAAGAAAGTAGTACAAATAAAATAATGGAATACCTTTCCAAGAGTGAAGCTAGCCAACAAGAATTTGAGGAGAGATTTTCTTCACCTGAACATATTGAGTATAATAACTCAAACTATCTAAGCTTACTAACATTTTAGAATGAAGAAAAGAAGAAGGTAGATTTCATGAATGAAGTTACATCTTAAGAAGGTGAGGAAGTAATTATTGTTGTAGGAGAGGATGATGAACAAATGACAGAGGTAGCAGAGGAAGAAGAAGACGAGGAAGCCTCTGTCTAAGAAGAAGAGGAAGTTAAGAAGTGGAAAAAGATGATTGAAGTAGAAAAAGAGGAAGAAGCCTTTCTCTAGGAAGAGATAAGTGGAAGAGTGGACAAAGGAGATTAAGGAATAACTAAAGGAAGAGCCAATTGAGGAAACTGTTGATGAATCATTGGTAGTTACCTTGAGTATAGAGGGTTCCCTCTTCCTACATAACAGACTGCTTATGTCAACTGAAGATTCAGGGAGTTTTGTTATCCTTTATTTTATTAATAGTTTGTCATTGAAAAAGGAACTAATGGAGTCTAATGGAGTTATTAATTTGATACGTTATTCCCTCATCATTATCTAGCAACAAAAGACGTATTTATAGGCTACTAAATTACCTTAGGGAGAAACAGGTAGAGATGATGGTAACATATAGGGTACATCGAGCTTATTATGTTAAACAAGCACTGCATAGGAGGCAACCCATGAATTAGGATATTTTTTATTTTAAAGTTTAAGTTATTTATATTTTCATATAGTTTTTATTTTAAATTTTATTTTATTTATATTTTCATATTTTGTATTTATTTTCTTTGGTGTTATATTTATTTTCTTTTATCGTTTTTATCCCTTTTCTTTATATTTTGCAAGGATGTTAGTATCTAGTATAAGATGCACAGTCCCAAATTTCATCAAAATCATAAATAAAAAATTCTTATTACTCAGGGAAATACCAAACTCTACTTTCTCAGTTAGAGTATATGCTTATATTATGTATATTGGGGACATTGTACAATTTTAAGTATAGGGGAAGGGGATTATGATTTTCCTAAGCTTATTATAATCTTTGTTATTAAATTTTATTAACTAATATCCTAAATCAATTAAAATTTGTCCATTAATACTTTATTTCATTGTTGATTATTGGATTTAATTAGTATGCAAAAGGATAATAATTATAATAAAATTTTCTTTATAAGTCATTGCTAGTAATCATTGAAATAGTCAATTTGAAAGAAAATTACATATTGCTTACACACATAAGACCATCTTTTTTGTGAGTTTTTGAGCGTTGAGAGCAAAAATTTATACATTTAAAAGCTCTTTTATTTTTTCATTTGTGTTATCATGCATAGTTGAACAATTATAGGACTTGCTTTTATGATGATGTTAGGATGATAATTGTTAAATTAGAAGCATTGAAGGCATTTAGATTCAACACTAGTTTAGGTTGTTTCTCTAATATTTACCTTACCATAATTTATCTTTAGGAATAACTAATTTTGAGCCTTAGCCTTTTGCATTAATTATAACCACATTGTTAACCTTTATCCTATTTTTCTTTAAAAGCCTTTTTTTAAAAATTATTTTGAACATTGAAGTTTATATACATTATTTGAATGTTTGAAATTTGAAAATTTGAAGTTCCAATAGTTCTTTAATCGTGGTATATAATGAATGCTTAAAAATATTTTTAAAAAAATTTGCGAGAAAAAAATGGTATAATACTAATGGATTTATATTGAAAGGACGTGTATATTGTGAACAAGTTTCTTGTAATGTTTCCTTTGTAAATTTCCTTCAAATTTATTACATTTTTATTATCCCAATCATACCTTACCTAAGCATCATTAAAACCTTACAAAAACCTTTTGATTTTTGTTTCTAGTTTACATAAAAGTGGTGATGTGATTGATAGATGCATAATTAACCATGTTTATAGCCCGTATTTGATGTATTTTTGTATGATATTTTATACATTTAGAGTATAATTGCTACTTAATTTGCTCAAAGTGTGTTTATAGGTTATAATTGCCTTTATGGACTAAAAATAGAAGAATTTAGATGAAAATGTTGCATAAAATGAAGATGTTAAGTAAAGAAGGGATACACGGCCGTGTATCAACCCACGTACTTCTCTCAGGCTGTGTATAATTGTGAATTCTAGGTAATTTGGGTTATACATGTTCTAGTACACAGTCGTGTATCAGACTTTGCATCATCTAGAACCCTAAAAATTACTATAAAAAGATGTGTTTAGAGGCAAAAGAAGAGACCAGAGATTAAAAGGTGATTACAAAGGTTGTGATCATACAAGGGGCAATTTTGGTTCATAGAAGTGGAAATCATCAAAAGATCCATCAAAATACGATTGAACCTCTACCTTGCAAGAATATTCGATATAAACAAATAAGGAGATTTATAATTATGAATCGATTGTTTTCAACTCATTTTTCTTTCTATTTGTGTTAGATTTCATATTCTATCATGCGTAACTAAATTCTTATAGTGCCTCGATTTGATGAACAATAGTTTTATGCAACAATATGTTTTCATTCTTTTATTAATGAAATTTTTTTGATTGATATATTGTGATTCACTTATGTGTTTGATCTAGAATATTGGTCTAATTTCATAATATAAAGATTGAGAAATTCTATGTGTGAATAGATCTACCGTAATTGGAAGGAGTTGACTGCAACCCTAAAGATAGGATGACATAAATCCTTTGGATTAGGGTCAAACCTAATAGTGGGATTCACAAATCGAGAAAGAAATTCTATAAACTTTAACATGAGTAATTTGATTAATAACCTTAAGATTAGTTATAATTAGACTCAATAGTGAGCTATTAGTGAAACATCCCACTACCATAAAGTATATACCCGAACATCTAAGGACATTCAAGTACATATCCTATGATAATGGTATGTTAGAGCAATAACAAATCCAACTTACTCATCGTATCAACTAACTTAATTATAGGTCATGAAAATTAAAACCTTTCATTGCATTCATTCATGAAAGCTTACGTTGTATTTTACAAACTTTATACATGTTCTAGACAAAAACTACAAAATACAAATTACAACTCTTCTGATGTCAATTGACAGACCTCTTAGCCATAACTAGTCCAAAATGTTCTTCTAGTACAGATTAAGGAACTAGGTCTCCTGTCTCGTACCTAAAAAGCCACGTTGTAATTTTTGATGAGTTTTGCGAACTCAATGAGAGAACCATCATTGATGATTTCACCCTGGTCATATACACAAATCACATATTTCACAAATATTCGTTTAGAACACGTATATTCCAAATACCCACATTAACATGGCATAACATGTAATAATTGCGAATCCGAATAGATATTTACAAATACAAATGCAAATGAGACTCCAGATTTGTTATTAATATTGTAATCAAGTGCCTATCACATACATATACAAATACTGGCCCAGTGGGCTCAGTCAAAATAGAATCATGGAGCATAGCTCTACATGCAAAATTAGAAATTATGGAGCAAAGCTCTATATGCAAGCGCTTTTATACTGGCTACTTTGGTCACAACGCCTTTATCTGAGCATGCATTTTATGAAATGCATCAAATACAAAACATGCCATGTATAAGAGTCACATATGATGTACAGTCAAAATCTCATGATCATCAGACCTAAGTCCGGCATTCAACTTTCAATTCAAATACATATAGAACACTTCCAATACATTCCCAAATATTAAACTCCTCAGACTTTAAGTTTGGAATTCATAAACAAATCACAAATTATGATATTTGGAAATTAAATAAATACAAAATACAATCAATCCTAGGAAAATCATCTAGGTTAACTCACAGTACGCTCCAATATGCTATTGCCTAGACAGTCCGACAATGTCTGACTGATGTTCAATGTGCTCCTTTATATCATACAAAGCACATTTACAAATATCACACTTTTGCACAAATGTATAATTATTATGCACATCTATGTATATCGAAATTATGCACAATGCATGTTCAATGACAATCTCGGGTATTTTATTGTAATTCATATCACCAAATCATTCACAAAGCCCTAAAAAACAATTTACAGTTCAAGAGCTAAGTCACAGGCGTTCATTCCAAATTAATTCAATCATGGGTGTGAGAACTTAACTCACACCCATGCATGTCCAAATATCACAGGTGTGAGATCTTAACTCATGCCCGTGCACATCAAATGACCCCCTTCAGATTTTTCTAACAACATACTTTTAGGTCAAATTGCATCATTATTTGGATAATGTAAATGACATAGTTAGGCAATACTTTCTTCCAGACAATTGTTCTTAAATTTCTTAACTTTCTAATGATATAAAGATCATTCAATTTGATTCAGTACTTCCAAAGTTATACTCAATTTACTTTGGACTGTTCTTAAAACATTACTATACTCTATATTCAACTTCAAGTCAGATTTTGCAATTCTTAATGACATAATTAACATTTGATATCTTCAGAAAATTTGTATCCATATATCTCTAGTTAAATTTAAGTCAAGAATCATTCCATTTGGATAAACACTGACTAAAATAGACTCAAAATACCAAAGTATGTTCAGTGAAATAATGCCAGTTATCATATTCTAGTAATCCTCAACATGTTCATCTTAAAATCAACAATCAATCCATTTCATATGGCAATAATGTTTTTTAGAGATAAAGAAAAATGTGTTTTGAATCTAATGGTTCAAGAATCAAGTCATTTGGACATCGGGTGAAGAAATTATAACAAAAATACAGAAGGATGTTTAGAAGCAAACTGTTTGGAAAAAAGTTGGAAGTTGCGATCGTGTTGCGACCTTCCTTAACAAAGTTGCGATAGTGCTAAAGCACGATCACGATTTCTTCTCTTCTTCACCGAACAACTTCTTCATCTTCTCCTTCCACTTTAGTTTTCATTTTTTCTCACTTCTAAAGCATCTATTATGCATTTCTATACCCAATTTAATCTCTAAACAAATCATATTCAAACTAACCATTCAAACATCAAAAATCCAAAACTTTTTATTCACTTCCTATCTCTATTGTAATTTTCCAAAATTTTATTCACACTTCATTCTTCTTCACTTAACACTTAAAACACATAAACAAATTCTTCTAACTTCATTTTATCTCATCAACACATAATAATTCAAAAATCGAAGATTCACACTTAATCATTAAAACCCGATTCTCATACTTGTAAATTTTAGTTTCTGCATTTTATTCTCTATCTACTTTCATCTGATACATTTTTCACACTTTC
>JANSVA010000005.1:34468807-34490852 GCA_025504915.1 Erythroxylum reticulatum | reverse complement strand
TCATCCTAACACCATTATATGGATCATCCAACTTCCAAAACATATCTATAACAAATCATGGGTCATTAATGATCATTTAAAATTACAAAAACGTGACATTTACATAGATTTTTCACCATCCACGTTATGCACATTCAACTCACAAAAAATAAAGTCATCAATCCCACATTTCTCATCATTCTAATTTCATTTAACAATACCCATAACATTTAAACCATAACTTACTTGGTTTAGCTTCCAAATCTTCAAAATCACCATTACACCCTAAGTCTTTCATCTCCACGATCATCAACTTTCATGGAGGAATAGGCTGGGTCTTTTAGTGAGAATGAAGGAGAGAGCATGGTGGAAGAGTAGCATGAAAGATGAGATTTGAAGGGTTAAAACTCAAGAAGAGAGGGAGAAGAGAGCTACGAAAATGATGGAGGGAGCCAAATAAACCACCAATAGCTTTTAATGGAGAAAGCATCGTGGAAGCCAACAAAAAGGGGGAGGCTTTTAATTAAAAAGGGTAGTGGGCTGGCAAGTAATGTTTATCACTTGCCATATGTCCAATTTCTGAAACATTTGATTCGTTCTTTCATTTAACTAGTCCCATCAATTTCAATTTCTACTCCAATTGTTCTCCAATTTTCAATGGAACTTGTCAATAAATCCAAAAGTCATTTTTCAAAATTTCCATTGCCATTGGATAGTAATTTCTACTACCATTTAACAATTGTGTTGCCACTTAGCAATTTTCCTAGCTAAAATACTTAACAATTTTTAGAAAATTTTTCCAAAAATTACCAAAAATTCTAAATCAATTTATACACTCCCCAAATCAAATTTCAATATATAAAAACCACAACTCTCAATGTACTCACATTTATAAACAATTATACCCGAAAATTGTTAATGAATGCATGTACAATTATTTTTATGTGCAAAGATTCAATATTCATGTGTATGTTCATCTTGTGTAATGCATGAGCATGAGATTTGTTTTCCTAATTTCTTAGTAATCACTCACATTTACTATTTTAGCCTTAATATGGGTAACGAGATATTACAAAGAAGGAGCAAGTAGAACTCTAATCCATAACTTAAAATTTGATGGCCAACCAATGTATATTATCCATCATCAAGGAAACTTTATATAAGATGTTAAACCTTCCATGTGCGAACCAGATTGTGAGATATGACCTAAATCATTCATAAGCTCCTAAAAGATGTAGGCAAGGAACATTTTTTCCTTCAAGATCCAATTCATAAAGCTAAGCCTATTATTCCTTAGTTCATGTTGCTACTCCAACTACCATTCGATGTATGTTGATGAGATCTTATAAAGACGAATTTTCTCCTCTGGAGAGATGAACAAATGACAGTAATAGGGTTATTTTTAAGCCTTAAATCTCACTGATGAAGTACTCAATTGGTAGATCGATAATGTTGTTGCTTAAAATAAAGTTCTTTGCCGAATTGATACTAAGCTTGATGGTCTTAATCAACACACACAAGTTACTCAGAAAAGGGTAGAATTTGTGTCTTCTCAAGTTTAGAAGCTTTAAACTTGTTTACAATATCAAAGGGGTCAATTTAAGTCTAATCTAATAAGATATATTAATACTCAATATTTTGGACTTGATTTCACTACTAATGAGAAAGAACTTAGACGAGTCAAAGAAGTACTTCAAAGAATGGAGAAAGAAATGCAGAAAAAATAGTCAAAGACTATTTATGGAGCTTATCTTATATGCTTTCTAGTTATCAAGCCTATTTTTTCAACCCTAACTTATCTTGAAGTAGCTGATTATGAAAAGGTATTCAAAATGAATTATTCTTTAATCAAACACGTCCATTTTATTGGAAAACCAAAATCCAGCAAACCTACAAAGCCCATGACTAAAAATAAAATTGATCTATCACCTTCATAGACTAAGCCTTCTAATCCATGGACAAAATTGATAGGTGTGAAATGCATCATATTTTAGGATATAGTTTGATATGTGTTTAGCTATTTATTCGGTTGTTTAGTATGTGTTTAGGTTAGAATTGTGTTAGTTTATTAATTATTTGTGTTTTAAGTGTTTTATAAGTTAATACAAGCTTTTCAGCGTAAGTATTATATTTATGAGGTACCTTATTGTGTTTGTCAGTTTTTCAGGGTCCATATCGAAGAACGGAGGAGTTTTATAACACATTCAAGCCAAAACAATGGCCCATGATCGTGGCTTGATAGTGCATTATCGTGACAGAAAGGCCTGACATAGGCCATGATTGTGGCGTACAGATGCGCATCCCCTTTCAAACTTCATGTTTTGAGGATTTTTTGGACCTTTCAGACCCTAGAAAAACCCTAGTTTAACCCTAAACACAAAATAACATAAATAGATCAAGAAAAACAAAAAGGAGAGCTTCTAGCATCAGCAACCATCACGAAACCTTAGAGAGAGTTCATCAAGAGATTAAGAAAGCGATGAAGGAAGAGAGATGTGGAGAAGAAGCCTACAAGAAGTACTTCCCAGAGCAGAAGGTTTCCCGTCGTTGCTACCTCCATCATCCATTCATATCTATTTTCCAATGTATTTCCATTTTTATCTATATACAGAATTGGAATAGCTGTTGAGATAGGATTTATAAATGTTGAGGATTGTCTAAACTCACCTTCAGGTTATTTTTATCTTTGAATCAATAAAAATCTGATTGTTATGTGAATTGGATTCATTATGATTGATTTATACATTTTCATAAATCGGTAATAGAGTAAGAGGGTAAACCAATAAAAATGATTAAATTGGGCTAACGAGAGTTAGGTAATTTAATAAGAACAAAAAATCAATCAAATTGGTAATTGTGTGACGAGATATCTCATATAGGTTTCGGTAGTTTAGCGAAAAACTTCAGATCTAATTACGGTTTGGATAAATTGTGAATTGAGAAATTGAAATTTTCCATAATATGATTAGGTTTATAGTTTAGGGCTTTTGGTTATAACTCGAGATAAAGTAACCAACTCTAGGATAGTCTAGGTCCAATAATCTAACATTTCATAAGTAATTAGGTTATTGGTGAAGCTAGGTAAAAATTTCTCCTTTCTCTTAGGTTGATTCTTAGTGTGTGCATTACAATTTGCTGATTTGTTAATATCTTATGATTTATTCTTAAGTTTAATTGGTTAATGGAATTGCGTTATTGTTTTAGCTTAATTATAGTTGAATTTCTACAATTAGTTTTCGCTTTAGAGTTTAGGATTAGATTAACCCTCTTTGTGGGATTGACACCTTAGATATTATGCGAATGACCCGTATGCTTACGGAATATTGAGGTTTAAATACTAAAATTACACATATCGAAAAAAATCACAATCAAGTTTCTAGCGTCGTTGATGGGGAGGTGATTAGTTTAGTTCTTTAGTCTAAGGTTTTTTTTCGCTATTTTTTGTTTTAAAAAAATAGAGAATGAAGTTTGGGGAATAAAGTAAAGACACAGTAAGACATCTTAGAATGAGAAATGAGAGATATGAAGACCTAGATGCCAAGAAGAAATGGAAAGAACATCGATTGAAGATAGATATTATAGGGAGCAATGAACTTTTGCGAATTACAATACGGCACAGTATAGTTGGGGAAGTAATGATCCTTATTGGAACTTGTGTACTCCTGGGTGGCAGAACCACCCAAATTCCTATTGGTCCAACAATTTAAGGACTCATTTAGGACATTAAGATTTTTGAGGACTTCAGCAAGATGAATCCAGTTCATAGGATTCTAAATTGGACAAGATCCTAGATAAGCTCACAGACATGAAAGAGGGCTAGAAGAGACTAAAAGAGAAAATTGAGCAAGTAACAGAAAATCATGCCTCATTTATTCATAAGCTAAAGATTCAAGTGAGATAACTTTCCTGTGAATTTTGTAAGAGAAATGTGGAAGACTCTCTAAATAATATGGAAATACATCAAAGAGAGCAATATGAGACTATCGCACCTAAGAATGGGGGAGAGCTAGAAGGATAAGTGGAAAATCCAACTGAACCCCACCTTATTAAAGACCAAGAGATGAAGAAAGACAATGAAGAAAAGAATGCCAACTGTCCCTTATTACCATTTGTTGATAAACCATATGTGACCATCAAAAAATCTTTGGAAAATGTCTATGAAAAGAACCTTATCCTTTGGATTAATGATGACCAAATGACATTCAACATGAATGATGCATTAAAGAATCTGAAGTATAGTAACTCATTTAGGATAATTGATGTGTTTGAATCTTCTAAAAAACAAGAGGAAGAAAAACAGATGACAACAAACATCGTGTTTGGAGAAGCTATGAAGGTCTCTATTCATGAAATAGAAGAAGAAAAGGAGACACAGGTGATTATCGAAGAAAGAGACAAACTCACCTTCTTACAGGAAAAACTGTTGGATTCATAGAAGATTCAGAGAGTTTTGTTATTCCCTATTTTATTGATAGTTTGTTAGAAAAAGGACATTACTGAGCTCAATTGGTTTTCTCAACTTTATTAATATTATCCTTCTGGTCTTTTGCAATTTGTAGCTTACTCACGAGCTATAAAACTAATGTTGAATGAGAAGGGTGGAAACAAACCACTCATAATTGATCTTGGATGAGTTTTAGAGGATTAATGTCAAGCTAATGACCATAAATTAACACATTTAGTAGTTAGGTTTAAATTATTGCGTAGTTAGATTTGTTTTAAATTTCAAAATAAGTTCTTAATAATTTGGAATGTTTTGGAGTGATAACTCTCTTACTCTTTTTTAAGCAATTATAAGATAAGGGTAGTAATCATGAGCATTAAGCATAAGTGATATTGGCCTCCATCACCATTAGTAGTTTAGTCATCATGACGGTTTCATGTTCTAACCCTTTTCTTTTCACTTTTGTTAGTATTTTCTTCTTATGTTTTTTGTATATTTCGTTTTATTTCCCCTGGTGTGTTTGTGTACCCTTCTCACATTGAGGACAATATGTTGTTCAAGTAGGAGGGTTGTGTGTTTTTACCTTGAGTGTGAATTCTTCAAATTATATGATAGTTTATTTAGGTTGCATAATGTGAATTGTGTGAATAACTCAACAGCTAAGACTTAACGAGATAGATTTAGCCCTAAACATAGTCTTTTAGGTTGTGAAGATTTATTAGCTCGTGAAATTAGTGACCTAAGTTACTTAGGGTTAAATATGCTGGTTAATTAGGATATGATGTTAGTCCGTTTACCCTAGGGATTTGCCATACTCATTTATAATTTAGGCCAATCAAATAAGTGACATTATTAGTACATTTTCATGAGAATGATTAGCTAAAGTAATAAGTTAGGCAAAATTTTGTGCAAAAAAAAAAATGTATAAATTTTAAGTGAAACAACTATTTCATTGGCCTTCTGGTTATGAATAAAGCTAGTAGCCAGTTGAGAATGTGATGTAGTTGAGTAACCAGATTGACACGCATCACAAATGTGTGCCTTCATGTAAAAAGGCTATAATGACATTCTAACAAAGCAGCTTAATAACAACATGGCTTAGTTGAGTAACCGGATCGACATTCATCACAAATGTTTGTCTTCGTGTAAAAAACTAGGTTCATGCCCTTAAAGAAAAATCAACAAAAAGAATGTTTTTAAATAAAAACTACCAAACTTGTTAGTAGCTTCATTTTTCATGAAAGCTTACTAAGGAATAACTACACTTTTGTGTTGACTTAATAATTATCAATGTGTGTGTGTAAGTGATAGGGTGAATAGACTCAACATTAAAATTTTGATTAGTTTGTATATTGAATTTAAGGTGATTAGACACAGATTTCACATGTTAATAATTTGGAACAACTTAAATGATTGTGTTTACAGTTAAATTATTTTGTGAAGCTGAAGTCATTGACTCATTTGTTGCATCGTGTGTTTTATGCTTTGTGTTTTGTGTTTTGTGCTTTGTGATGTTTGTTGTTTTGTTTGCTTGAGGAAAAGCAAAAGTTTAAGTGTGGGGATGTTGATAGGTATGAAATGCATCATATTTTAGGGGATAGTTTGATATGTGTTTAGTTGTTTATTCGATTGTTTAGTATATGTTTAGGTTAGAATTGTGTTAGTTTGTTAATTATTTTTGTTTTAACTGTTTTATGGGTTAGTACAAGCTTTTGAGCTTAAATATTATATTTATGAGGTATCTTGATGTGTTTACTAGTGTTTCAGGGTCAACATTAAAGAACAGAGGAGTTTTGGAAGACACACGAGTCGAAACAATGACCTATGATCATGGCTTGATAGTGCACGATCATGACAGAAAGGCCTAACATAGGCCCTGATCATGGCCTGAGTCAGGCAGACGCACAACCACTCTTAAATTTTGTGTTTTGAGGATTTTTTTTTAATTTTTCAGACCCCAAAAAAATCCTAGTTCAACCCTAAACACAAGAGAACATAAATAGAACGAGAAGAACAAAAAGGAGAGCTTTTGGCATTAGTCACCATCATGAAACTCTAAAGAAAGTATGTTGAGAGATTGAGAAAAAGATGAAGGAAGAGAGACATGGAGAAGAAGCCTACATGAAGTACTTCCTAGAACAGGAGATTTCCTATCGTTGCTGCCTCCATCATCCATTCAGATCTATTTTTCAGTGCATTTCCATTTTTATCTATTTATAGAATTGGAAAAGCTGTTGAGATAGGATTTATAAATGTTGAGGATTGTCTAATCTCATCTTTGGGTTATTTATATCTTTGATTCAATAAAAATCTTATTGTTTATGTGAATTGGATTCATTATGATTGATTTTTTCATTTTCATAAATTGGTAATAAACTAAGATGGTGAACCGATGAAAAATAATTAATTGGGCTAACGAGAGTTAGGTAATTTAATAAAAACAAGAAATCAATCAAATTGGTAATTATATGACGAGAGATCTCATATAAGCTTCGGTAGTCTAGTGGAAAACTTCAAATCTAATTAAGGTTTGAATAAATTGTGAATTGAGAAATTGTAATTTTCCATAATCTGATTAGGGTTTATAATTTAGGGCTTTTGGTTATAATTCGAGAGAGAGTAACCAACCTTAGGATAGTCCAAAACCAATAATCCAACATTTCATAATTAATTAGGTTATTGTTGAAGATAGGTAAAAATTTCCCCTTTCTCTCTATTGGTAGTTCCTTAGGTTGATTCTTAGTGTGTGCAATGTAATTGGTTGGTTTATTAATATTTCATGATTTATTCTTAAGTTAAATTGGTTGATTGAATTGCATTATTGATTTAGCTTAGTTACAGTTGAATTTCTGCAATTTGTTTTCACTTTAGAGTTTAGAGTTAGATTAACCCTCCTCGTAGGATTGACACCTTAGATACTATGTAAATGACTCGTACGATTGCGAATATCGAGGTTAAAATATTAAAACTACAGATATTTGGAAAACCGTGATAGAAAACCTTTACAGATCAAAACTCCACCTTCTTCACTACCTAAAACCTAACATCTTCCTTCTACTAGAAAATATAAATCTCCTAAAAAAGAATTTATTGAAAATCTTGAACCAATATCTATCTTAGATAAGTCTGAAAGTTAATCTTCTGCATCTGAAGATTATGAAATTCTTGAGCAATCTTTAGAAACTTTTGAACTGATAGCTGACTTATTTGTACTAGCTTATATAATGATGACTATGCCAAAGTCTCTTAACTAACTGAGATTGAACTAGATATAAGTGAAGTTGAATCCATAGGGACTGAATCAATCAGACCTTCACCACCACCAATACAAAAACCTCCAACCAAACCTACTTTAGGACCTTAGTTTACTTTTGATGATCTTCCACATAAAAAATGGAGCTATCATTTGCATTAATTTGATACTTAGATTGATTTACAGATGACTCGACCAAATACTTCCTTAAGAGATATCTTATCTACGTTTACATCTCATTTAATTGGTACTTTAAGGGAATGGTGGCAAAGTTTAGATGACTATCGAAGACCCTAATATATTCAAGAAGAATCTGTCAGTATTCTTCTTATAGTTATCCATAAATAATTCATTAGAAATTTTTAGCTTATTGATATGCAAACCCGACAAGAATATTTTAAAATGAAGTGTTGCTTTTTAGATAGAAGAGATATTCATAAGCATGTTCAATGTATGATAGAAACATACTATTTTCTTAATGGTTTTAATGATGTTAATCTCTATTATACATTCATCACATCTTTTCTAGATGAACTTTGACTAGTTCTTCAAAGGACCATTACAGATTTACGCAGAGATATGAGATAAATATCTTTTGGTGATATTTATTAACTTACCTTAGCATCTTTTGATAAACTTTATGATGAACAAGCATTTTTCAAAAATATGATTAAAGGTGATCCTCTTCTGAAAAAGGCTTGTAAGAAACCTTTCCTCAAAGTGTAAATAGAAAAAAGATTGTGAATGTCTTACTAAAAAGAAATTTCACACAAGAAGTTCTCTTACAGACAATCTCATAAATCCCAACTTGATATTGAAGGTTATCAAAAGCCATTCAGAAGAAGTGAACGATGTAAACATGTTTGATTCTTTTAAAAAAGAGCTCCTCATACTAAAGAAGCAGATTAATGTTTCATTTATAGCAAGTCAGGAAATTTTGCTTGATAATGTCCTCATAATAAGAAAATAAATTTGTAATTATTGGAATCTACTAAGGCTATTATGCTAAGCTGTGACATCATTAACATTAAAGACATCTTTGAAGAACAATCTAGTGAAGACGTGGAAACCAAGTTCGTTGTACCTATTGATTCCCCTGATGGTGAATTTGACTCGTCTGAAGATTTAACAGATGAAGATGTTAAGGATGATAACCTATACATACTATAACAACCATGCTCTAAGGTATAATCAAAGCCTATCTCTATTACTTGTCCTTATGACTATATCTAGTTGTTACTCTAAAATAAATATGATAAGTCAATTAAGGCTATTAGATATATGATTACTAGATCCTTTACAAGTATTATAAAGCCAATATTTTACCTCCCAAAGCCTAGATATCTCATAACAAATATTTTACTGCTTCTTATGGTAATTCATTCAAAATTGGGCTTATAGAAAAACATAAAAAATAGAGATAAGGTTTTCCCTAATTGCATTGTGTGGATTAAAGTTCTTGGCAGTCAGTTACATGTTCAGATAACTTAATTAGTATGGATGTATATTACAAGGCATCTCCATTGTAAATTCTACCTACTGGTATTAAATGCCAATCAAATTTTAATGTTTATATTAATGTATGCAACATGTTTGAACTCACTTAGGTACCTCCTCAATCTGAAGTAATAAGAGATCAATTTTTGGACAACTATTTTAAGACCCATGTATAATTCTCACACCTTGCATAATTCTCACACCCTTATTGTCTTTGGAAGAATCCAAAATTCTTCATTCATTTACCTTTCAAAAAGAAAAATGATATCAACCTTACCAAGGCCACTCATGCTGGAATGAATCCTGATGTTTCGAAGCTATAAGAGGAGTATGCTATCTTGCTTCAACAAGGATTAATTGAGCTCATAAAAGTCATATTGCTCTTGTCAAGCTTTCTTTGTGAACAAAAGAACGAAACAAAGAAGAAAAAAGAGATTGGTCATTGACTACAAACCTCTTAATGCATTCATTTAAGATGATAAGTTTCCATTACAAAAAATCAACAATCAAGTCTTATTTTTAAAGGAAGCAAAAATCCTTTCAAAGTTTAACTTGAAAGTAGGGTTTTGAAAATTAGGAATAATCTCATAAGAAAGTTACAAGATAGCTTTCTAGATTCCTAATGCTCAATACCAATGGACTATTATGCAATTTGGACTCAAAGTTGTTCCATCACTATTTCAAAGGACTATGACAAAGATCTACGAGCCTATTCTTGTTAATGCCTTAATCTACATTAATGACATTCTATTATATTCCAAAACCCATAAATGTCATAAGGTATTAGTCCAATGTTTTTTGGATCTCACAAAACAATATAGTATTATGTTCTTAGCCAAGAAAAGTCACATTGGAACAACCTGAATTGAATTTTTGTGTATAAGCTTTCATGATGGATTCTATCAACTAGGTCCACATATAGCCAATAAGCTATTACATTCCAAGGATTTTATTCCACACATGGCTGATTATACAAGCTCCTTATTAAAATTGTGGAGAAAAAATCCACTACTATAGATTTAAGAGCAGACTAAAGCCGTCCAACATTTAAAACAAGTGAGTCAGAATCCATCCCTTGTAAAGATTCCAAACAAACGTCAGTTCATCCTTCAAATAGATGCCAGTGACCACTACTGGGGTGCCACCTTGATTGAAGATATTGATGGGAAACAATAGTATTGTGGCTATGCTATTGGCTAGTTTAAGGAATAAAAAAAGCACTACCAAACCATCTAGAAAGAAATTTTATCATTAAAAAAGGGAATAGAAAAGTTTAATTTCCACCTTAGTCTTATCGTTTTGTAGTTGAAATGGATAACACGTATTTCCAAAGATTCTTCAGCTTAACAAGAAAAAATTGCTTGACAACCAATTACTTCTTTGGAAAGATTGGTTCTTTTGCTATAAATTAACAATATGCTATATTAAAGGTCATCACAATTTGTTTGTTGATTTCCTCTTAAGATCCAAAAACCCAATCTAACTTCTCACTCCTATTTAGAAAAAAAAGAATTCCTCTCCTCATTCTCCCACTTATTGATTTCCTGATTTATGCCAAAATTAAGAAATCATTTCCTAAAATAACCAGAGATCCTCCTTAAAACCTGGATTAAATTATTATTCTTCTATGTAAAATATTTTTTATTAACTTCATCTTATTCTTATCATGTTGAACATTCCTCCTCATCCATACCACTTTGACATCTTGACATCATATCAGACTCGGCACCATCTCTATGACTCTTTTACTGAACCCACTTTATGTCACCTTTAGGCTTTATCTGCCCTTTATACTTGTCCCATTGGTTTATCTCCGTTACATGCTTACAGCATTTAGCTAATCGTGCCAATGCCAGTTCTTCGTTGAGGACATTCTTGTACTAATTCCAACCATTGGTAAAGTGGCATATCTAATTAGGTCTGACAGTCAACCAATACTAGTTATAGAGTATTCCCCTTGAAGAAAAAAAAGTTTATTCTTTCTTCATTATCCACTGTCCTTATAGTATGGTTGAAAATGGTTATGATTATACCATTAATCATTTTAAAATTTGGAACACATCCATTGTTTGGCCTAAAAAGCAGACATATGTAATGCATGATCTTTACCACTTTCTCAATCAAGTTAATCATCATCAGAAATTCAATAAACCTAACACTTACACATCTCTAGGCCCATACCTTGAAGACTTTACTTTATCAGAGCCTGTTGCTCCAACTACTAGTTATTTGTCTTATATTAACCAATTTGCTCACATGGGTTTTAGCATCATGGTAGGAAAGCTACCATGTCCACCTGGATATGAACCCAAGAAGACTTATGAAATTGGAGAAAGATATAGTGCTCATAAGTCCAAAGAGGAGCCCAAATCCATTCGAGACTATTTCAAAATGCTCAAGATTTATGGCCTCTAGTTTGGACAGATGATAAAATAGTCCATTTTATTAAAGAAATGGAAAATTGGATGATGACATGTCTGTACATAATGATGACAATGGACTTTGATCCTTACCGACACCACCTTCTTGATATAATCTATCTTATCATTTAGGAATATTATTGGGATTTTTCCTAATAATTTTTACTTTCACTATGCACCTTTGTATTTTAATTTACATTATTTTACTATGTGGGGTTATTTATATCTTTATTTAAAAGTTTTTTTGTCTTGTTCTTCTATGTTTGTCCTATAAAAGCAAGACTTCTCTTCCTTTCTAAACACGCATTTATTCTTGCCTAGTTCCATCAATAATATGAAGTGTGTTTTTTATCTTTATCTTAGGGCTTTTTTCAAGGGTTTTCTCTCCTAAAATATTTGTTCTTTGATAATGCAGTTACAGTCAAACAAAAAGATAAGTATACTATACACTTGCCTCTTTATAAGGATGCTGTGTATCAAAAAGTCTTAGACTATAGATCCTATTTGCGGTCAAAGTTATGCAGGGAAGGATTGATTAGTTTAGATTCCTAAAAGACAAGCCTTAAGAGTTGATGCTTATAAAGAGAAGAAGGGCTTATGGCTCGACTAACATAACTGGAATCTAAGCTATAGTCAATTATTGTTTATCTTTGCCCTCTAACCAATAGTTGCCTTCCATAGTATTAGAGCCATAAGTGTTTATTGATTGTAACTACAATAGTCTTAATGAAAGTGACCAAAGAGATTTTAATCCATATTATGAGTGAATCTTTGATTACTGAGCTTGTCCATCTTTCTTCTACTTTATCTGTAGCTAATCTTCCTTTAAATTTTGAAAGAACTATGTCCAACAAAATATAGAATTTAGTTGAAATTACTCATCTTAAAGACGATCGTATCCATGAAGCTTCTTTACCTTTATTAACTTTATACAATATATATTCTTGTAATCGTTCTTGGTCCAGAAGAATTCATACTATTTTCACTGTCAATTGTCTTAAAGTAAAGGAGATCATTCTAGGTTCCCGATTGGAACATTGTGGTTTAAAAGAAACTTTTGCAAAACAATATGTCGAATTGGAAATCCCCAAAGAACTCATCTTTCTTTGGAGAGATCAAAATTATACTCATCTCCACGTTGGTACTATCTAACTTGTTCTCATTCTTATAGTTTAATCATTTTTATATTCTATAATATACAATTAGTATTTTAAAATCTTCACGAGTTATAAGTATATATACTTTTCTATTACCAATTCAGTAGTAATAAGGGCTTGACACACATGTAATGAATGTACGAGTGTATTTATGATTTATTCTACATGATTAATCATTTTTTAAGCCTAAACTCAATTACGCTAAAAGTATAAATTTAGTCTATGAAAAAATATAACTCTAATTAAAGACCAATTAAACTACTTAATAAATGTTTGATCTAACTAATTACACTTCTTAAATGATTACCTATAAAAAGGAAATACTCTATACTAAGTTCAAATAATCACTATCATAAAACTCACTTAAAGAATTTTCTACATATTTAGTACCCTTAAGCTAAGTATAGTCAAAGTGTTTTTGTTGGGAACACCCCAAATTATTGAGTAGTTATTTTTATTAGACTACATATTTGAAATCTATTGGATATGACCACTCTAAATTTATTATATTATCTAGCACTATTTGGTGAAGTCTTTCTTAAAATCTTCAGACAATTCTACTTGGAAAAATTCTAAAACAATTTAGTTATCGCAATCTTAAGAAAGAATAATGGACACCTATATAAGTAATATGACTATCAATGTAATTGAAACAACAAATACTCCTAAACCCTATTGAGCTAATGAACAACTTAAGGACTAAACCACTAAATTCTTGATGTCGATGAACAAATTAGCCAACTGTTACAAGAAATGCAGTAAACTTGCACTTTATAACCAACATCAGAAGAGGCCCATCCATACTTCTATAGTTAATACTGTCAAAGCATGGCACATAGGAAAAACTCAATAACTAATAGTCTATTAATACGTAATATCCAAGAGTAGCGATTACCTATCATGTTTAAGATGTCAAGCCTATATACTTATGATATCATGTAGGACTCTGTCAATCATGTTAAAGTTCATCGAGTGTACATATATTTTAATTAATATTTTGCTATATTTTTCACCAAAATTATCTTGTTTTAATCATTTTTAATTATGCCTTAAGTAATTGAGGATATTTTTTAGAATAACAATGATCAATGATTTAAGAGTTTTACATGAAATTTAAAAAGCAAATCATCTTTGATTAAACCTATTTTTAGAAATGAGCATGTCATAGCATGTGTCCCTCTATAAATAGAATTAGATAGAAAAAAGCATAGACATGTCTTGGAATATGATCCTGTATCAGGGCGAGTTCCCCTTCGAATTATGGTGTAGAGGACACAACTTGATATATGAAAAGATTAGAGGCCATTTCACATGATATAGTACAAATAATATGATAATGACCTAAAACATGAGTCAATTAGTGGCTATATTCCTCTTTGAAATAAAAAGGGTGAATCAGCGAAGTGCACAACATAGACACAGTTGTTTCCCATACCTTGTCTAAATGGATAACTTATATAAAGGGTTAGTAGAACTATAGTTAAAGAAGTCTTTGTTTTAGTTTTCTTTTATTTCTTTTTAAGTTATATTTAGTCTTAGCAGTTTCTAAAGAGAAGCATTATAACATATCTTACAATCATATTCAACATGAAGAGTAACCCATCATCATTCTAAGAAACAATTCTTCATCTAGAAAACAAGTTCTATAATCTCTTCATTCCTTTGATTGTTTTTTGTTTTGAGAATTATTTGTAACTAGTTATATTTTATATCCATATTAGAAGAAACCATAACTTATATTTGAAGGGATTGATTCAATGTTTTAACAAAAGATTTTTATTTTTGTAAAATGAATTTACATGTAGATTTTTTAGAAAGAACCTGCATGTAGATTAACTTAGGAACTTGTATTAAGGATTTAACATGGTACTATAAACACACCTACATGATATCTTTGGTATTAGGTTGACATTTTAGAAAGTTTCATATGACTTGGTGCATTTTTTGAAGTGATAACTAGATAGAAATACTAATTAATCAATCAAAGGACATATGGTTATACATTAAAAGGTAACATTTCAATACACTAAGGGATTTTGCGGGTATAAATCATATAATCTCTATGTAACAAAATCATAGATATAATGTGATGCTAGGAGGAATTATGTTCTAAGTTCTATATTATATCCACTTTCTAATTATTGTTTACTTGCTTGTTTATTTTTGATGGTATCTTAATTTATTTAGCTTAATTTATAAATAGTTAATCATTCACACTTTTAATTATTGACTTGATAATAGTAGAAGGGTTAAATTTAGTAATTATTTTATTCTCATGGGATTGACACCCTACTTATTACTATAATATTATAAAATGATAGGTTTACTTGCTTATTTTCTGTATTATTTATTATCAAGTTTATAGCATCATTACTAGGGATATTAGTATTATTAAAGACACTGATTTGTTATTAATCTAGACATTTTTTATTTATTTTATACTTTATTAAAGTCTAAACATTTTATTTTATTTATTTTATACTTTTATTAAATTCTAACTCTTTATTTTTGTTTTTTATGTTGTTTTAGTTGTAGATTTATTCAACCTATTGGAGGGAGAGCATAAAATTATATTGAATTGTATGAAACTAGACTAGAATTTGTATAAAATAACTTTGAGATCATGTCGAGCATTATTAAGATGTAACAATAATTTGTATAATTTGATAGGTTCCTTGATGAAGACTCCAATATGCGTATGGCAAATTTCTTAGAGATATGTAATACTTTCAAGGTCAATGGAGAAACTAAAAGTGGCATATGTTTGAGGTTATTCCCATTCTTAATAAAGGATTAATAGCAGTAGTGGTTGAATTATTTACTTATGTTTGCAATCACTATATGGGAGAATTTAGCAGAGAATTTGTTAGAAATGTAATTCCCACTAGCAAAGACTGCAAAGCTACAAACTAACATCTCTTTTTATATTTAGTACAATAATGAGACACTAAACGAGTCATAAGATAAATATAATGATCTGCTAAGAAGCAACTTCATGTGTATGAAGTGTGCTTATATTTTCCTTAGTACTTTACTATGTTTTCCATACAAATTAACTTAGTTTAATTAGTTTTGTGTCTTATTTTACATACTTACAAAATAGTTTTTTTGAGAATGATTTACTCATAAATTAGAGGAGTTTACAATAAAAATATGAAAAAATCACCATTTTTACTGAACAAGGTGATATACTAGCCTGCGTTCCTCTTAAAAACTCTAGAGATGAGGAAACAACTTGATATTAGTGTTGAAGGGAGGCCATGCCATAGAGAGGATAAGTTATCAACGCAAACATGAACTACATGATAATTATTTGTAAGATAAGTTCGACACTGCTTCTTGGATTAGTCAGAAAGTTCTTATTTAGGCTTTGATTGAGATTATTCAAGATGATATAGAAACCTTATAAAGAAAACTAAAAATTTAATATTTTTACCTAGAAAAATACGTATTTGTGTATCTCTGATATTTGTCCATTTAAATAATGAAGAAATTAGGATTTTGGGAATCTTTTCACATTTTTTTTCCATTATTTAGTTTTCATTAGGGTTAAAAGCTACCTATCAAAACAAAAACCAAGAGCACATTCAAGAGAAGTTTTAAAAAGATAAAGAGATTGAAAGTCATTTTGGAGAGGTTATTATCATCATAGGATTAAGATTTTCATTATCATAGTTCGAGTGCTTTCTTTCAAATATTATTTTCTTTATTTGAAGAATTATTGTATACCATTAACTTTTATATTTGTATTGGATGGAATACAAATGAATTCTTATATGATTTAATTCAATTTTACATTAAATGTTTTTTAAAAAAGATTTACATATGTTTAGATACAATTTGAATCTACATACAGAACTGGTTTAAAGAATCTACGTGTAGGTTGACTTTGGCTTATATATTAAGGATTGACTAGAAAACTATACATATCTATATGATCCTTCTAGTATTACAGTAACCTTTTATTAAGTTCCAAAGAAGTTTAATGCATTTAAAGAGTATTTAATAAAATAAATATATTAATTAATAAATCTAAAGATTGTTGATTGTACATTGATAAATGAAGGATCACTACACTAGTAAACCTCGCTAGTTTAAAAGATAGAATTCCTAATTTAATAAATTAAAAAATTGCATTTATTACTAATAAATAATAGTAGGAAGATTAGATTTAGCACTTGTATCCATTCCTCATAGGATTGACCCATACTACCACTTTATTAGTATAGAATGATAAGTCCATTTCCCTTAGTATTGTATTAAATAAGAAGGGTTATAATTAAAACTATCATAAAGTTATCAATATTAAGGTATTGGTGCAATATTAAAAGCAAATTGAGAAATATTTTTCTAGCCATGTTTTATGTGCATATTTTTCTTTTTCCTTTTTGTAATTTTTATATATTATTTTCTTAAATCTTAATTATCTTCCATGCAAGGCTGATAACAATTATATCTTCCTACTTGTAGTATGAAAATATATCACTTTGTGAGATTTAAGAGAGTGATGTATGTTAGACATACATTATTTTTATTATTATTTTCATATTATATTTCCTATATTTTGGATATTTTTGGAGGATTTGGTACTTAAAATGAGAAATATTTATATTTTAGGTCTTATTTATGCCTATTCAAGGAAAAGGGCAAATTCAAGAATATTTGGACTACTTTGGAGAAAATTTGGAAGAACTAGGGAAAGAACGTTGAAAATGACACTTTTATGCCACCATGTTAGGACTGTGTGACAATACTTCTCCTTTGCAGCCTTAGACACCCCATATTACCCCATATATTAAGTAATAATAGACCTATATGTCCCCATATAGGTCCGTGTCAGCATTGAAGGTTTTTAAAGAATTTACTACACAACACGATCTCTTACATGAATTTATGTTAGACCCTTGTAGCTCATTAAAAAAATAGGTTTTTAATTTAAAGAAAAGAAGGTAGAGAAGAAGAGGATTTTGTTGATAAAAAATAAGAGGAAAGCATTGGGAAATGCCATTATAAGTCAATTATTGATTAAAATAAAATCATTCTTGGAAGATAGACAAGATTTGAGCAAAGATTCATTGAGGATTCAAGATTCCGGTCTTTTTATAATGATATCTTTTTCTTATTTTCTTTTATGTTTTCTAGTTTTTATTATTTATTTAATTATAAACTAAACAAGTTATAGATTTGATTGGGATGGACCCTAGGATTCATGTATTGAAGTGACCTTTAGTTTAATGCATTTCTAGTTTTCTTGAGATTTATGCATTATTTAAAATTAATTGAATTAAAGGAGCTAAAGTGCAAGATTCGTTCATTTAATTCATTTATCAAGATTTAAGAGATGAGATAAGTGGTTAGATCATAATGTGGGAAAAAAGGGTTAAGCATGAATATGAGCTATTCAAAAGAAAGAACACTAAATTTTCCTAGGTTAGGCTAATTTAGCCTAAAGAATTTCACCTCACTAAGTGCCCTGGGCATCAAATTTGGCATCACAAGGCTCAACATTGAAGCTAATAACTTTGAATTAAAGCTCTCTCTTCTTATTATTGTGCCATAAAACCACTTTGAAGGATTACCATACAAAGACCCTAATTTGTATCTATCAATGTTTCTAGAGCACTAAGATACATTGAAGCTCAATGGTGTCTTTTCTTAATGCTATTAAGCTGATGTTGTTCCTTTTCTCTTTGAGGAAAAATTTAAGAATATGGTAGCTAAACTTCCCAACCAGATTAATCTTTCATAGGATTATCTTTCTCATACTTTTTATGCTAAGTACTCTCCCCTAGGAAAGACTATATAGTTAAAGAACTAGATCATTACTTTTTCCTAGATGGAAGATAAATTGCTATAAGAGGCCAGAAAGATGTATAATGAACTGCTAAGATTGTGCACCCATTATTGATTGGATATGTAGTTGATATTTCAAACCTTTTATTATAGGAAGAAGTATAATATGAAGATCTCTATATATGCTACTCTTGCTGGAGCTCTTATGAATAAGATTATAAATGAAGCACATTGTCTGGGAGAGGACATAGCTCAGAATCATTATCAATAGTCAAGTGATATGTGCTTAATTGATTGTATATTTATTCCATAATAATTAGTGATTAATGTTTTGAAATTCTTAAGAAATTTACTTTAGTTCATATTTGGTTTTAGGTACAATTCAGATCGAAAGAGCTAAAGTGAGTTGAAAGCACATTCTTTAAGATTCACTCTCAATTGTCTTCATATAACAAGAAGGAGAAGGATTAGAGAAAAGAGGAGAAAAGAAAATGCATAAACAAAAGAACATGTGAGATAGTACAAGACTCATGGCTATGTACAAAACTTTATGGTTGTGAGCATAAACTCACGGCCATGAATTTCATGTCATAGTTATGACTATTATGTCAAGCCTATGACTTTCATGTCATGACCATGACTATTATGTCACATTTATGACATGAAGGCTTATGGCCGTGAGCTTCAATGAGGCCATTCACGATCTTGAGCCATCAAGTGACAGCTGTGACTTTTATGACATAGTACCCCAGAAACCTAGTTTTTTAGTATAAATAAAATATTATGACTACTGAAGCAAGGAGATATCATTTTAGGAGTTATGATGAATAGTTTGGGGACATAAATGGGGAGTAGAGCATGTCTACTTTGGAGACCTATGGAGGGCTAAGCTTTTTGACATAGGTTTGGTGATATCAATGTCGATGGACATATTTGGGCATTCTCTCATTGTGTTTGTTATTCTTTCTCTCTCTAGGGATTGATTATGTTATCCTATTGGTTCTGACCTTATTCATACCCTTGGAGGTCAAATCAAAAATAATAATCCACGGATTGGAATATAAGGTGCAACCTCGAGTCGTTTCACTCAATCGGAACCTAAAATGAATAGACCTAAGTTAAGCTATATGTCATGCTATGCAAGCTAATTGGGAAAAAGGGGGTTTTGATCTTTGAAAGCATTAACTGAACTAAATTAAATTGTAAAAAAGTATGTAAATTTTATTTTTTGAATTTTTGGGAATAGAAAACAGAAAGATTAAAACAAGTGATCAAAGAGTCATAGAATCCTCTTGAAAATGAACTTTGACAATCCTAGTCCAAAATTGATTTTTATGGGAATAGAGATCACTAAGCTTCAAAATGATAAACCTTAAAGTACTCTTTATGTCCAAGATCTTAATCAATGGTACTCCATTTCTCAAGATCCCGTTAAGTGCGACTTAGTGTGTGTAGTAGGATCACCCAATGCAATAGGTCAAATGAAATCTTAATAAACTCAATATCAAACATAACCATGCCAGATAAAAGAGAATCAAGAAGATCACAAATGGACATATATGAGACTTTATATATTTGAGCTTAAAGTTCTACATCAACCAATCCAACTGCACATAATCCAATATTTGATTAAACCATAATCAAGTAGCTTAACTACAAATTACGAATCCTAGACCTAGGAATTCATAAATCATAGCTAAACTATAGATTAAGCTACTCCTCTTTTAAGGACATTGAACTCTAGCCATCACTACATCTTCAAGAGGAAGGATCCTAGCCATGAATTGCAACCGGAAGCCTCACAACTAGGAATGAATCCGTGCTACCTATGGTGGAAGTTGGCAGTGAAAATGGAGAAAAAATGAGACAAATATGAGAGAACACGCTGATGGAATCGTGGGTGGCAAGGTGATGGAATGATGATAATGATGTCGGCTCTTCCCGTGCTATTTTGTAACTTATCCCAAAATAGGTTTCTTTCCAAAACAGGTTGTCAGATCGGGTTGCACAGTAAGTGAAATTTCTAGAAATGGTTCGAGTTTGTGCTGATTCGAAGGTTCGCCGTGGCAAAACACTGACTTCGCCACGACGATCTTAAATGGTTTTGTTGTGGCAAAACATTGACTTTTCCGCAACAAACTTTACTTGAAATGTCTTTGCTTGATCTTGTGACTTCAATTTCTTTGTTCCACTTTTGGCTCTACTTCTTGAGTGTCCTGTAATGAAAAGAAATAGTTTGTAATATCAATTGTCTTATAAATCAAGTGAGTGCAATTACTAACTAATTATGACAATTTGATCCTCAAATTACATTAATTTAAAATAAGCACTTTTAGGTCAAATTAAACACAATATCCAACAAAAAGAGCTGAAAAGTATAACAAAAACTATGAAAATGTCACTAAATAATATAGAAAACTTGGGTTTAATCACCTATGCTTATAGATTTGGGTTTTCATGTATGGATAATCTTTAATCTCGTCCTCATTAAATTGTTTATGTATGAACCCATAACTAGAATCAAATACAATACGTAATCGTTGTATTTTAGATTTATTTTTCGCAACTAATAGTGTCGAATCATTAAGGATAACGTAAGCTTGGTTAAATGATTTGAGCTTATATGGTTGATCCCTTGATTAATCTATTTTCCTAACTCTATGTGGTTGTCCGATTAAATCTAAATAGTTTGTTCTCGATTATAATTAAACATGGTCTAAAGGAAAATCAGGGTTAACAGAGCTTATTGTTAACCTACAATTAATAGTTGTTAAGAGAGGTATGAGAATAACATTTCAATAAAGTATGCTTAACTGTATATAGGTCGAGATTGAACTGATAACTAGATCCTTAAAGCATTTATCACTTTTCTCACTTTTATGTTGTTTGTTTTAATTTGCCTTTATTAGTTTAGTTTCATTTTATTTTCTTATTTGAAATGAAAAAACACCCCCATATAAGCTAAACACAATTATTTTCATTACAAAAGCTTAACACACTTTTTATGGGATCGACCTAGGCTTACCACTAGATATATTTTAAGTGTTAGAGAAGTGATCTAAAGGCATTCACCTTTATCATTTAATGTACAAATCATTTTATAATTAATAAAAGCATTTTTCATTGTTTCAATGTTCACATGTTAATTTTTCATTATTTCAATGGTCACACGTTTATGGATTTGATGTTAATCTTAAATTGATTTAATGATGTCCTTGATACAAAATATAGCATGGAGGAAATCATGATTAGATCATGATAATTAGATTCCTATCATGTTTAATTATGTTAGTATCTAAACTTTTCCTAGTCATAAGATTAACGAGATGGGATATCATTAATCCAGATAGACTGGCACATGTTATACTCCTTGATTAGATCAAGCAGTAGATCTCATAAGAGGTAGATATGAGTTGTTTAGATTTAACATGTGGATGCTTACTAAAGGTTGTAAGTACATTGGATTGACCTACTATGAGACAATCATATGGATATTCTATTC
>JANSVA010000005.1:34434021-34460944 GCA_025504915.1 Erythroxylum reticulatum | reverse complement strand
AGGTCTCTCTCACAAAGTATTCTTTATTTGCTTTCTTAGCCTCTCCAGGCTCTAGCCTTTCTTTCTCTTAGAAAGATGTTGTTTGAGCTTCACGTCACAAATGTGTTCGCTCTCTTTCTTTCGCACTTGAGTATAGAGTTTCTTTAAGTATTGTACAATCAAGATTTTCTCTCTTGTAAAAACATTATTTAGTTTATGAATAAAACTAGTATTTATATCCTAAGTCTTCAACTATCTTTTTGAGAAACTGCTTCTTAAATCTTCTAGAAACCATTATTAGTTGAGTCCTATAACTAAATCCAACTAACTAATTGACTAGCATTCTAGGATAGCTTCCATTTGCATCATCTGGTACCTATACTTCTTCTGGTGTCGCTTCCTTTAGTGTCATGCTTCTTCTGTTGTCGACGTGTATCTTCTTATGATGACATGTACCTTCTTATGATAGTGTGTATCTTCTTATCACGTCTGTCTTGAGTTTAAAATATCTTCTGGGTTTGACCATGTATCTTCTAGTGTTGACTTTCTATATCTTCTGGTATTAACTACGCATCTTCTTGGTTTGACTTCGTGTCATTTTTTTTGCACTTAACAAACTTATCAAAATAGTTCACACATTTATAAGATTATTATTATTTGATTATCATCAAAATTAATAGAAGTGAAGTCTTCTTGACTTAACAATCTCCCCCTTTTTGATGATAATAAATAATCATAATGTTAGAAGATAAAATAATATTGAGACGAATAAAATCAAAGAAAAGATACAAGAAATGCATATGATATACAATGCTTTCTAATATTTTCACTTTTCTCTTTTCTCCTCTTCTTCTCTTCTTCTTCTTTTCTTATGCCCTTATTTGTTATTAATAAAAAATAGGTCATCTTAGATGTTTCAAAATTTCAGAATACATATGTTGAATATCAGTGTGGATCATCTTGAGGTCTTGTTCAATAAAAACACGTAGAAGTGTTATTTCCTCATGAAGATCACCCACTGAATCACCTAGTTCATCAACTTTAGTATGAATTTCCTCAATATCTTCCACTAAGGCTTCTTGAACTTCCTTTTTTTTGTGACTAACTTCACTCCAATTGATGAAATGCTTTAAGAACTTCGAATTATTCGTAGGATCTTGTTGTATTTCACTAAGTGGATGAAGGTTTTCAACAACAGATGGTTGTCTAGGTAAAATGTCTAACTCTATAATTTTGATTGAGGGTAGTTTGAAAGTTTGTTTACCTTCTGGGAGATCAAGATCATCAGGTCTAGGTAGTTTGAAAATTGGTTGCCTAAGAAGATGTAACACATTTTTTACTAAAGGTATGAAACCTAAGGGTATGAAATGCATTATTAAATGCACAAAGGTCTCTAAGTTGAAATTGATACCTTCAACCATGATAATTCTGTACCTTCCTTCTGTCACAGTGTCAACTACCTTAAAACTTTCATTTTTTGGTAGAAACTCCAAATTGACTCCCTAATTCCCTTGATATGTGATGTGATACATAGACACCTACAAGTTGAGCTGCATTACATGCATTGTCTATCTTCACAGCTACTTGAATCTGTTCTTCTATAAGATCATTTTTATGCCCTTCAGGAAACATCTTCTTCTTCCCTTTTTCTGTTAATTCAAGAAGACTTCACTTCTATTAATTTTGATGACAATAAAATAATAACAATATTAGAAATTTATGAACTATTTTGATAAGTTTGTTAAGTGTGCAAAAAATGCAAGTAACACTTAGTCAAACCTAGAAGATACGTGATCAACACTAGACGATACATCAACAACAGACGATATATTAACACCAGACGATATATCAAACACAGACAATACGTCAACAATAGACAATACATGTCATACCAGATGAAGCGTAATAACAGACGAAACGTGACAATAAAAGAAGCGCAATAACAGAAGAAGCGTGACAACAGAAGAAGCACGGTATCAGAAGAAGCGCGATACTAGATGAAGCGACACTAGAAGAAATATAATCCCAGATGACAAAAAAGGAAGTTATTGTCAGTTAGTTAGTTAGTTGGAGTTAGTTACAGGACTCAACTAATAACGATTTTTAGAAGATTCAAGAAGTAGTTTCTCAAGAAGACAGTTGAAGACTTAAGTTATAAAAACTAGTTCTAGTCATAAACTAAATAACATTTTTATAGGAGAGAAAATATGATTGTACAATACTTAGAGAAATTCTGTATTCAAAGTGTGAAAGAAGAGAACGAACACATCTATAATGTGAAGTTCAAAAATATCTTTCCTAGAGAGAGAAAGAAAGGCTAGAGCCTGGAGAGGCTAAGAAAGCAGATAAAGAATATTTTGTGAGAGAGACTTGAAGTGTATAGTGAAATCTCAAACAAACTCTGAGGGCTGGAGGGTGAACCAGTATAAAATCATGGCTTCTATTCTTTAACCCTTATCTTTTAATTTTCTTGTTATTAGAAGAGTAGATAATAATTCTTGCAATTGCATTACTTATCGACTTTAGTAAAGTGTTTTTGTGATCATCTGAATTTTGTAAAGAAATTCAAGAAATCTCGAAAGATTAATATCTTTGAAAATTTTACACAATTCAACCCCCTTCTTGTGTATTTTACATATTATACGTGACTTCTATACTAACAAGTTATTTACTTCAGTTGGTATCAGAGCGAGGTTTCCAAGAAGCACTTTTACTAAGAGAGGACAAAGATCCATAGCTGAATCACATCCTTTTATAGCTGAAGGTGCCTTGGTCACAAGACCTCCTGCATTCAATGGTGAAGATTATCATTATTGGAAGGACAGGATGTGGCTCTTTATAGAATCCAAACATATTGATTTTTGGGATACTTTTATAGTGCAAAATTAGGGTTATATGGTTACACATGGCTAGCTACATGACTGTGTAAGTGACTTTGTATGATAATTTTTAAAAAATTAGAGTTCCATGTTCATAATTAGCTACACGACCAAGATACATGATCATATATCTCATTTACATGGTTGTGTAAGTCTCCACACGGCTATGTAGATCACAAAGGTGGCTGAAATAATATTTTCGAGTTTATACACATTCCTACATAAGGTCGTGTAAGTCACTGTGACTTTAATTCTTCCATTCTTGATCTTGTTTTCACCTTAACTCATCTCCTTTTTTCTTCACAAAGATAAATAAGATTGAACATCAATAGAACGACATCAAGGATGTGACTTTATCTCATTTTGTATTTTATTCCTCTAAATTGTTCATAAAAAATGAACCAAAATAAGTATCTTAGATACATAATAAACATTAATCACTAAGCATTAGGAAAAATATAATTAATTAGGAACTTACCATCTTTTAACTCCCCACGCTTTATAAGTCCAAGTTAGAGTCTTTACTTAAGAACTTTTTAACAACCTATGCAAAGAAATGTGAAGATTTCAAAGAGGATTTGTATGAATGATTTACATAAGCCTACTATATTATTTATCTATAGATTCATTACCAAAATTAAGATTGCAATTTGTAGTTATTGAAAATTTGATTTATGTTTGTGAACTAATGGTCTTGCATATTAAGGATAACATAGAATAGATTAAATGACTCCATTTTATGTGGTTGTTGTTTATATTAACTTGTTTTCTTAATATGTAACGAGGTTGTCAAACTAAATCTGGAGAGCTTATTATGGGTTGTCTGATAGCTATACCTAATTAAAGAGATTGTTTTAATTAGCTATAATTTAATGGAAAATTGGGATTAATAAAGCTTGCTATTAATCTACGACTAATAGTTTTAATAGGAGGTATTCAATTAACATGACAATTAATTGTTCATATTCAACTAAACCCACCTATATGATAATGGCTAGATCTCCTTATTAAGATCCTATATAATTTGATCTTGAGATTAAAAGGGCACTGTGAAGATTACATAGGGAAAACAAAATAACTCTAGGAGTAGAGAAAGAAATTGATTTAGGGGAAGTTATGGATAATTTAAGAACTTTAAGTAAGTTGGCTACCCTAGACTTGACTTAAAGATCACTATGCATAACTTTCCTAAATTTTGTTGAGCATATTAATTTTGAGTTTAATTTTGGCTTGATATGTCTTTTTCCTAATGTTTATGGTCTTATAGGTGAGTTAGGATGCTCATTGACACCACAAGGAGTTTGGTATGGTTTGTCTTAGTATGAAACCTTTAGAGGTTATAGAAGAGCAAATCATGTTAAAAGCTTTTCTATTTTCACTAAAAGATGTGACAAAAGATTAGTTTTTTAATTTCCTCACAGGGAGTTTTAGCATATGGATAGGAATGAAAAAGCTTTTTTTGGTGAAATATTTTATTCATTAAAGACAACAATCATAAGGAAAAAGATTTATGCGATAAAGTAACATAATAGAGAATCCCTCTATGAGTATTATGAGAGCTTCAAAAATTTATGTATTAGCTACCCCTATCATAATATCATAGAGCAACTCCTTATTCAATATTTTTATAACAGATTATTACCTATGGATAGGAGTTTGGTAGATGTACAAAGTGGTATTCAGTAAAAAGACTCATGAGGAGGCAAAGACCTTAATTAAACATATGGTAGCAAACATTCAACTATTTGGCATTCATAACAATTTTTGTAGGGTAAATAATATAAAAAATTCATCTCCAGAACATCATCTAGATGAATTAACATCTTTTTCTAAACAAATTGTTATAAAGTAGGCATAGGTGAAAGCTTATGGGATATGTTCCAATGCAAATCATACAAAGGATGACTGCCTAACATTACAAGAGGGAAACATTGAGTATGTTAATGATACAGGAGGAAATTTTGCCTATTAGTATAATCTATATTCCCAAAATTATAACTCAGGTTAGAGAGATCACTCAAACCTAAGTTATGGAGGGAATAAGTAGCATAACTACTTTCCCTATAGGCCATAGGATGCATAACCCAAACCACAAGCATCCTCCTCTAACTAAGATATATCATTAGAGGATATGTTTAAGTATCTTATTAGTAATACGTTGCAATTTTAGAAAGATGTGAAACAATTTCAGTAAGAGACAATATCTCAATTTCAAGAGGCATGGTCTAAAATTCAAAATTTGGAGAATCAGGTGAGTCAGATGATAGTTGTTATCAACTATCTAGAACCACAAAATGGAGGAAAGTTACCATCTTAACCTGAGGTCAAT
This sequence comes from Erythroxylum reticulatum, assembly GCA_025504915.1. Taxonomy (NCBI): domain Eukaryota; kingdom Viridiplantae; phylum Streptophyta; class Magnoliopsida; order Malpighiales; family Erythroxylaceae; genus Erythroxylum; species Erythroxylum reticulatum. Next base: position 34,455,757 of record JANSVA010000005.1, on the reverse strand, counting down.
CTAAAGAATTTTAGCATGGTGACCTTCAAGAGTGGTAGGAAGTTTGAGGATCTTAAAAAGACCTTACAAAGGATGGTTAATGAAGAGGTAATTAAGAAGGAATTATGAGAAGAAGGAAATATCTTATCAAATTCAAAGGTAAATTTTGAATGTCCCAATGTGGTTAAGCTTAACCATCCACCTTTTCCTAGCACGTTATAAAATTCAAACAAAGATGAAAAGGATAAGGAGATCTCAGAGACTTTTTGAAAGGTAGAAGTAAATATTCCTTTGTTAGACGTAATCAAGAAAACGTTGAAGTGTACATAATTCCTTCTTGGAGACTTTTTGAAAGATGGAAGTATGCATACCTTTGCTAGACACAATCAAGCAAGTAATAACATATCCAAACTTCCTTAAGGAATTAGGTACCAATAAGAGAAAGATTAGAGATAATGAGAAGTTCATAATAGGTGAGAATATTTCTGCAGTGTTTAAAAATAAATTACCTTTGAAGTGTAAGGATCCAAGTATGCTCACTATACTATGTAAGATTGGTGACACCATAATTAAGAGTGTCATGTTAGATTTAGAAGCATCAATCAATATTATGCCTTGTTTTTATCTATGATTCTTTAAACTTAGGCCCTTTCAAAGAAACATGTGTTATCATACAATTGATTGATCACGATAATGCTTATCTAGATGGGTTGGTTGAGAATGTGCTTGTGCAAGTGAATGAACTAATATTTCATGCAGATTTTTATATGGTAGATACTATTAATGAAACTTCATATAATCCAATACCTATCTTATTGTAAAGAACTAGCCTTAACATGACCTAAACTAAGATAAATGTTTGTTTAGGCACTCCTAAAATGGAATTTGATGGGGAAGTGATTCATTTTAATATTTTTAATGCCATGAAACATCCCCAAGATGACCATTCTACTTTTTCTATTGATGTGAACAATCTATTTGTGTAGTAAAATTTTAAGTTAAATTGAAGGATTAATTAGAAGCAGTTTTAACCAAGCATATATAGCTAATAGCCACTGATGATGATGAGTTAGGAGAGGAGCTAACTAAGATGGTAGTTTCCTTGCATTCCTTGTAATATATCCTATAAGGTATTAATTTGGTTCTATATAATAAGGATCTTACTAGAGGTTATTACATTTTAATGTGCAGGTTCTTAATATAGAGTTGGAACCATTGGTTATATATAATAAGAATCTTACTAGAGTTTATTACATTTTAATATGTAGGTTCTTAGTATAAAGATGGAACTACTAGCCTTTCACTTAAAATATACATATTTAGGAGACAATTCGACTCTTCTAGTAATTATTTCTATAGTGTTAACCATTGATTAGGAAGCTAAATCAGTTTGTGTATTAAGGGAGTATAAGAAGATCATTGGGTGGACAATTAAAATATTTGAGGCATAATCCATTTTATATGCATGCATCACATTTTTCTTGAGAAGAGTTCCAAGTTAAATAGATAAGCATAATGTAGGCTAAATCCGCTAATGATGGAATTTATGAAAAAGAAGTACTAAAGCTTCTTCATACTAGAGTAATTTATCCTATTTTTAATAGTAAGTGAGTAAGCCTAGTTTAGGTGGTTCCAAAGAAATTTGGAATCACTATGGTAACAAATTAGGATGGTGAGTTGGTTCCCCCTCATGTGCAAACAGGGTGGCAAGTTTATATTGATTATAGAAATTTGAATCTTGCAACTCACAAAGACCATTTTCCCTTTTCGTTTATTGATTAAATGCTTGAAAGATTTATTGTAGATGAATATTACTATTTTGTATGGATTTTAGGGTTATTTTTAGATCTCTATTGCACTAGAAGATTAATAAAACATGATGTTCAGTGCCCATTTTATACATTTGCTTACCAAAGGATGTCCTTCAGTTTATGTAATGTGTTGGCCACTTTTTAAAGGTACATGGTGAGCATATTTCTAAATATGTTGAGAAGATCATTGAGGTATTATGGATGATTTTAATGTCTATGGTTCTTCTTTTAATATTTTTTTAGAAAACCTTACATTTATTTGGGAAATATGTACTGAAACTAACCTTTTCCTTAATTGGGAACATTCCATTTCATATTTAATCAAGGTATTATTCTAGGGAATGTTGTATCTTCTAGGGATATAGAGGTTAAATAGTCTAAAATTGATCTCTTTTTTTTTTTTTTTGCCTTATCAGCAAATGTATAGGAAGTTTGTTCTCTTCTTAGTTATGAGGGTTTTTGCTATAAGTTCATCAAGGATTTCTTAAAGATAGTTTCTTCTTTATGTAAGCTATTATAACAAGATATCCCTTTTAAGTTTGATGACAAGTGCAAGGAGGCATTTGACAAACTTAAGTAGCTCTTAAGATATCCACGAGTGATTCAACGTCTAAATTAGAGCCTTCCCTTTGAGATTATATGTGATGTAATCAATTACATGAAGGGGGTTTTAGGACAAAGAGTGCGAAAAGCTACACATGCCATATGTTACACTTCAAAAACTTTGAATTTAACCTAATTGAATCATTTTACAACTAAAAAAGAGATTTTATCTATTATGTTTGCTTTTCGGTCATATTGTTGGGTGCTAAAGTTATTGTTTACTATGATCATGTAGCTTTGAAGTACTTGCTCACTAAGAAAGAAGCAAAGTTGAGGTTAATCTAATGGATTCTCAACCTTCAGGAGTTTGATATAGAAATAAGAGATAAGAAAGGGGTAGAGAATGTGGTTGTTATTCACCTCAATCATTTGGTCTAAAAGGAAGAGGGTGTTCCTTTGAGGTAAACATTTCCAAATGAACAACTATTTTCTTCCAATTTGACACCACTATGGTATGTACACATTGTGGATTTTTCTAGTTATCTTGCAGGGTTGTCAAAGGCTTATAAGGACAAGTTAAATAGTGAAGCACTAAGTACTAATTATGGGATGTCCCTTATCTTTGGAGGCCTTGTGCTAACCAAGTCATAAGAAGGTGTGTTCTTGAGAATGAGAAACTTTCTATTTTGATCTTCTATCACTCATTTGCTTTGGAGGGAAATTTAGATTAAAAAGAACCACCCATAAGGTTTTGGAGAGAGGTCTTTATTGGCCCTTATTATTTAAGGATGCACATGTCTTTAGGAAACCATGTAATAGGTGCCAGAAAACAAGCAACTTATCTAGTAGAAATCAAATACCACAAACCCTTTTTCTGTGTGAAGCATTTCATGTTTAGGAAATTGATTTTAAGGGATCGTTTCCTTTATCTTTTGCTTTCACTACATCTTACTTGGAATTAAATATGTTTCTAAGTGGTTGGAAGCTAAAGCCACCAAGACTAATGATGTTAAAGTTATTGCAATTTTTGTCAAGTCTAATATCTTTCCAAATTTAGGATGTCAAGAGCCATCATAAATGATAGGGGAACACACTTTTATAATGGGGTAATGAAATCTTTATTTAAAAATTACCATTTTATATACAAGGTTTCCACTTCTTACCATCCCCAAATGAGTGGCCAAGCTGAGGTATCCAATAGAGAAATCAAGTTGATCATGGATAATACAATTTAACCTAATAGGAAGGCTTAGAGCTTAAGGTTGGATGATGTGTTATGGGCCTATAGGATAGCCTATAAAATGCCAATTAGTATGTCCCTAAATAGATTGGTGTTTGGAAAGATGTTTCGTGTTCATGTTGAGCTATAGCATAAGACATATTGGGACATAAAGCATTGCATTATGAATCTTGATGATGCAGGAATGCATAAAAATTTGCAATTATAAGAGCTTAAAGAGACGTGGAATGACTCATATGAGAATGCTATGATATCTAAGGAACAACAAAAGCATTTTGTGAGAAGATGATCTTGAAGAAAAGCTTTGTTATTGGCCAAAAAGTGCTTATTTATCATTATAGACTTAAATTATTTCTAGGTACGTTACGTTCTCATTAGGTCAATCCATCTGCGGTTTTTAATGTTTTTCAATATGTAGTATAGATAGAGAGTCTAAAAATCGGAAACCAATTTAAGGTGAATGTTCAATGCTTGAAGCTTCATTATAAAATATTTTCGGTGAAGATTGTGGAAGTGGTATTACTTGAAGACCCATACGACATCATGTAATGAAGAAAACATAAAGTCAAGCTAATATGAAAGTAAACAAAGGCACTACTTGGAAGGTAAACTAAGTGGAGTTTGTTCCTTTCCCATTACATTTTAACAATTGTTGTTTTTTTAAATGCTCCTTCTCTTACATTTAATGTTACATTGGGTCAATATAAGTTTTACGTGCAAGGGTGGGGAATTTACTGCTTATGTGTGTTTTTAAATTCTTCCTTTGTGATTTTAATTTTTTGATAAAAACAAACATTATCTCTTTTTCTATTGCTTCTAGAATTATATAATTATAACTGGAGAGTATAATTAAATGGGAAAATTCATGGCAACTTAGGCAGGCATTCTTACTTATGGTTGGTCGACGTATGTTAAAAAAGTAGTGACTAGCGGGTAGACATTAATCAGATTTTAAGCCTTTTAAACTAACACATTCATATTAATCTCATTTTCTTTCTTTCTTTCTTTCATATGTAACCATCATAACTTATACATCCTAATTTTTCATTGATTTTCTAATCAAGACCACATTTTTATCACATATATCACCATAGAAATGATACATGCATTCTTTATTTTTTTGAGCAACATTAGTCAAATAACTTACCAATAACATGATTTATCCTATTGTTAAGCCCCTTGAGCTTTTTGTATTAACTATATTATAAGTCTTTAACTTAACAAAATGTCTTAACTAACCTTAAATTTAGTGGAGCATTTGTGATAGTTGATATTTGTGAATACACTAAAGAATAAGTGTGTGGTGTTCGTATATACGGGTTGGTTATAGTCAATGGAATGTGATTTTTATTTCCTATCAATGAATTCCATTGCTGATGTAGTTTCTTTTAATTCTTATCCTTATTTTTGTCACTAAAAAAGAGAAAAAGAAGAAGTAAAAGAGAATAAAAAAAGAAGTTATTGAGGAGGAAAATCACTTGTTTTACAAAGTAATTCATGTTAAACTTTCCTCTTAAAGTTATATGGAATAGGTGGCGTAATTATGATGTAAATAAGGGATAAGTTATTATGAAAGATCACTCCTATGCTTATGTTGGCTTGTTCATCATTATTCTTAAGGGTTATTTTTGCTTTTTTGTCCTTCACATGGTTTGTCGTATAAAGTTTAAATCTAAGCTATAGAATAGAGTTTTGGCATTCATCATAGCTAATAGTACTAAAATTTGATTGGATGTTAATTTTTGCGCTCGATACTCCATTGAGTGTTTTTCCTACTTCATTAGTTTTGATGACTTTTAAACTATTTGACTAAAATATTTCTCACCTTAATCTTTAGTGTTATTACAACCTTAAAACGTTCTTTGATTCGTTTTATGAATCTGAATCCTTAGTGGTGGAGAACTAAAAAGATATACAAATTCATATAATGTCTTAATCATGAAAGTGTTTAAATGTATCCACATATTGATCTTATTTTTAAACTCAAATTCTACCCCTAGATTGCTTAGCTTTTTAAGGGAATGATTGCTGATTGATTAGAAGTAAAAACGTTAAATGTTAAATTCTTGCCATAAAATTTAAAGTTATTCCTCTTTTCTTATGATGTCTATTATTAGAAAATATGGTTAAAGAGGAAGTATTTTAAATTTGATGTTGATCTTTAGTTTTGCACAAGGATGGATAAAAGCCAAGTGTGGGAGAACTTGATAAATGCTTGATTTATTATATATTTGTTCCCTAATGCTTAGTGATTAATGTTTATGATATGTCTAAAATACTTATTTTGGTTCATATTTTAGTTTAGGTACAATTTGGAGGAAAAAGAACCACAATGAGTGAAATTCACTTCTTTGGTGTCGTTATATCGATGTTTGATCTTATTTACCTTTTTGGAGCAAAACAAAGATGAGTTAGGGTGAAGACAGGATAAAAAATGGAAGAATTGGAGTCACTATAACTTACACCATTGTGTATAGGAACGTGTAACTCACTGGAACCTATGTGGAGACTTATATGGTTATGTAATTGAGATACATAGTTGTGTATTTTAACCATGTAGCTAACTACGAATGTGTAACTCCAAGATTTATACAAAATTAACATACACGGTAACTTACACACCTATGTAGCTAATAGCGTATAACCACAAAACCCTAATTTTGAATTATAAAAGGGGAATTAAGAGGATAAATAAGGGATATATGGATTAGACATATAAAAAGAGACAAATTCCTATCCCTTTTGAGATCTATGAGCTACTAATCTTCTTTTTTCCAATTTAAAATGGGATAATGAGGTGAAAATGTTTAGGCATTCATTAATCTTAGTGATGTTGTTCTTACCTCTCTTTTACAACTGATTATGTTATTATATGTTTAAAGTTTCAGATTTATGTATGAAAGATTTAGATATGCCTGCTAGATTATATATGTATGGATTTATTTCTAAAATCTAGATTGCAATCCATAATTGTTTCAAATCTAATTCATCTGTGGTAAACTAATGATGACACATCATTAGGGATAAAATAAAATAAGTTAAATGACCAAAGATTATGTAATTGTTGATTAAATTGACTTCTTTTCCTAATCGATAACATGACTATCATACTAAATCTAGAGAGCTTATGCTAGATTGTCTGATAGTTAGACCTAATTAAATAACTAGTTTTAATTAGTTACCATCTAACGGAAAACTGGGATCAACAAAGCTTGTTGTAAATCTATTGTTTATTGTTTGAAAGAGAGGTATGAGGATAATACGATGATTAATTATGCACATTTATGTGAAGGTCAAGATTAAACCATTAACTAGATTTAAAACCCATGAATTTATCCTAGCAAATTTGCATTGCTTGATTTAATTTGTTTTCCATAGTTTAGTTTAATTTTGTTTCTTCAACTAAATTCATCCAAACCCCACAATCCTATACACTGATTCATTTATTATAAAAGCTAATCATAAACTCTCTATGGATACAATTCTTTCTTACCACTACTACAAATTTAGTTATGTAAAGTTAGGCTTTATTTTCTAGTGCGTTGACATGCATCAAAGGGCCTTGATTAGAATTGTTATTTTAAGGGTCATGGTTAAACTTGTTTCCATAGGAGAAATTAGGATGATTTCCTTAACTAGGGTTGTAGGAGTTAGAAAAGGGACCATTCCTTTGGTTGGGATTATTGATATAGTTAAATTATTCAGTAGATGTATCATGAAAAAATGAGTTCTTTAATTGATAATCAGCAACTAAATGTCCTGAAGATCCAAAAATATCGCAAGAACCATTAGGTGTTCCAACATAATTAAATATCATATGATCAAAATTTTAAGATAAAACACTTAAATTAATAGTAAGGAGATTCAGGACATGAATATCATATTTACCCAAAACCTTTTCTGGAATGACTCTTTTACGGAACCATTAGTAATGGTTTTGATCTATATCCTCAATCAAACTGTGTTCTTTATCTATGATTTTATTCAAGAGATAAAAACAAGTAGCAATATCTACTGAGATCTTAGCATTATAGGTCATCCCATTATAGAATATATAAATAATAAGCTAATTCTCTAGGCCATGATGGGGGTATGACCTCAATAAATTTGTGCATCTATCCCAAGCTTCATATAATGATTCACCTTCCTTTTAAGAAAAATTTGTAATTTTATTTTTGATCTAATTAGTTTTTCTAAGTGGAAATACTTGGCAAGGAAAGTTCAGGACAATTGATCCCATATAGTAATTAATCCTCCTGACAAGGTTTACAATCATGCTTTTGCCTTGTCTCTTAATGAAAAAATGGAATAGCTTTAGCTTAATGGCATTTGGTGAGACACCATTAAGCGTTAGTGTATCACAATACTCTAATAACATAGAGAGATGCATATTCAGATAAGGACCTCCAAATTGATTTTGTTACATTATGAAAAGAAGAGAAGGCTTTATCTTAAAGTTGTTGGCTTTGACATTTGGCTTTTAATGTTCAAATTTATTCCTTAAGTGCTTGGTGTGAAAAAATTCTTAAAAGATCCTATAGCCGTCTTTAGTTCTTCATCTTTTATCCATCTTTAAAGCCTTCTTCTTATATATAGAGTTTGATCAATCTCAAGCTCTGATTCAATAAGGTTACCAAGATTTTTGAAATATGGCATGTGAGAAGCGAACTTTAAAAGAGAATGGAAGGAGAAAACTTATTGAATAATAATAAAATAATATAAAACAAAACAAAATGATTATTCTAATCAATTTCCAAATCAAATCAATATTAACTATGCCTCATATCTTGGGACAACATTAAAAAACATAGATTGTGTGTTAAGCACACAATGTAACTATAACTAATACTAGTCGACAGTGATCAATCCTATAAGGACTAGTAGTTAATTACTAATTATTCATAAATCTAATTATTTAGATTATTAAATATGATTGGTTAAAAGGGATATAAATAAATAATTCTAAACATCAAACCAAAGTAATGATCAAATATAAAGCAATCAATGAATAAGCTATATTTTTTAAGTAAGGTATCCCAAGGAATTCATTATGATTTAATGAATCACTATATTTTCTTAGACTATAGTAAGAATTACTAAGTCATAATTATGATCTCTTTTGATTAATATAACCATTATCCTTATATTGAATTAATTGAAATTTTTTCTAATCAGGATAACTTAAGAATGTGTTACTCTAATTTGTGAATTATCATGATAAGTTTTACACTAACCTAGAAAGATTTATAGTTCTTTCTTAAGTAACTCACCTAAAAAGAAAGTTGCTTTAAGGGATTTTGTTAGGAGGGAAAGGCCTATACTTGTAGGTTTACTTGAGGCAAAAATAAAACAACAAACTTTTGGTAAGATGAATATACTAGGATCGGGTTAGGTGCAGTGCTCAAACCATTCATCTCATGCTTTTGGAAGAATAATTATCAGCTACAAAGCTGATGAAATTAGAGTAGCAATACTCCACTACACAGATCAATTTATGCACCTCCATATATCTTTTCTGTAGGAACAATATGATATCATAGTTTCCCTTATATATGCTAGCAATTTTGGTTTCTAATGATCTCTATTATGGAATGATTTAAACAATATCAGTAGTGGGATCACTTTGCCATGGCTTTTTTATGGGGATTTTAAGTTTACTCTTTATAGGTCGGAGGCTAAAGGGAACTACAACTTACACAATTATTCAGTGGATTTCAAACAATATGTCGATAGATTAGGAGTGATAGATCTGAGAAACACCAGCCATAGATTCAGATGGTCTAGCAAGTAATCTTCTTGTTAGAGTGTCCAGAAGAAATTAGACCGAGCTCTAGTTAATGTCACCTGGTTAACGAAATTACCTAATAGCTTTGGTAATTTTCAGGGCCCCTTATTTTCTGATTATACCCCATCAACATTGAGCACCTATTCTGAAAACCTACTGACTTCCATCTCTTTCATTTCAATAACTACTTGGCACATGATCCAGGCTTCTTCGTTGCTTGTGCAAGAGGTACAAATCATATGGCTCAAGGAACCAAACAATTTATATGTGTCCAAATGTTAAAGGCCATTAAACATGAACTTAAAGTACTGCAATCTTCAAAGGGCTCCATTATGGAAGTAGTCTTGAAGGCTAAGAATGAGCTCTCTGCTATCCAAACTATCCTTACAAAGTCACCTGATGCTGCTGCAATTCTTGCAAAGGAAAGACATGTGCTTTCAAATTATTTAATGGTTGTTATGAATCATGAATCTTTTTTTTAGCAATGAGTTAAGGTAAATTGGTTGAAGGATGGTGAAAGAAACTCATAATTTTTCTTCAACTCCTTTCTTGCTAGGAGAAATTGAAAAAAAATTAACTCCATTAAAAGCCAAGAGGGGTTGTTTCTTTAGACACAACATGATATACAAAATAAGGTTGTTAAATCTTTTAACAACCTTCTCGGATCCCATAGTACAACTCTAGTTTCTATTGTAGGCTTCTTACTACTGAGGTTGACATAACTTACCTTAGATGACAGTGAATTGCTAGTCAAGAAGATAGAGGACAAAGAAATTAAGGAGGTTGTGTTCCTAGTAGATGGAAAAAAAACACTAGGTTTAAATGGAATGAATGGATATTTTTTCTAACAATCTTAGACTGTTACGGGTTCAATTGTAAAAGAAGCAGTGAGAGAATTTTTCTCCATAGGGGTGATGCTGAAGGAAGTCAATAAGACTTTCTTATGCTTGCTTCTGAAGGGATTTTCTCCATCAAACTTCTATGAATCCAGACCCATTTCTTACACAAAATTTCTTTATAAGATCATATCAAAAATTTTTGCATAAAAAATGCATAAGGTAATAGATAAACTCATTAGTAACAATCAAGGGGCTTTTATCTATAACCAAAAGATTGATGACATTTTATTAATTGCAAAAGAGCTTCTCAAAGGATATACAAGAACAACCCAACTGTACTATTAAAATTGTTGCATTTGGTTTTTCCAGAATTTATATCAGATGGATCAAAGAATGTATTAGTACGACAAGTTATTATGTACTTATCAATGGCAATCCTTTAAAATATTTTATAGTTGGGAAAGGATTAAAGTAAAGGGACCCTATTTCCCCAACTTGTTTATGTTGTGTATGGAAATGCTTCACTCTATCATAAAACTTGAACTGGAAACTAATTACAAATTGAAAAACTATTCAAAATGTAAGAGGACTGGATTGACTTACCTTGCTTTTAATAATGATCTGCTTCTTATTTTAGAGAAAATTGAGATTCCATACATAGCCATATGCAGGCCCTCCAAAACTTCAAAGGATTATCAGGCCTTAAGATCAATCTAAACACAAGCCACTTTGTACTTAGGTCTGGAGGAGCATTTCAGAAGGCATCACATATTGCCACATAAATAGGAAAGAAGGAACAATCTCCACCAATGATATACTTGGGTTCGCTAGTTTCCGCTAAATGACTAACCTTCCTTAAATGTACTCCCATTATAGAGAAGATTCAATGATGTATTAACTCTTGAGTAAACAATTTCCTATCTTTTGCAGGAAAGCTATAGCTAATTAAATCAATTCTTAACTCTCTACACTTATATTGGAGCTACCATTTTTTTATCAAAAAGTGTCACCAAATCCATTGAAAGGATATTTAAAGACTTATTATAAAATCCATCTATTGTTATAAAGGGTAGTGCTAAGTTTAAATGGACAAATATTTGTTACCCAAAGGTAGAAGGAGGAGTTAATATTCTCCCAGTGAAGCTTACCAACCAAACACTCATATTGAAGAGATTATGGTTGATCTTGGAAGATAGAACATCCTTATGGATAGGATGGATCCACTCATACTTTCTTAGAGGAAAGAGCATTTGGACACTAGAACTAAAAGCCTCCAACTCTTTCTTTTTGAGCCAATTGCTCATACTGAAAGATGATGTCGAAGATAGTTTGTCATGCTCTATTAGTAATGAGAAGCAAATATCTATGTGTTTTGATAATTGTTTAGGCCAAGATGCATTTATAAACCTACCTATCGATCAAAGGTTGGCTATTGATCTCCCACTTCACATAAAAATGGAATCCCTCATCTATAGGAGTACCTAGAATTTCCCTGCTAGTATTTTCCATCTACAACCCTACTAACTTTCGAATAGAATCACATTGGAGCTTGTAAGATTGGAAAAAATGACTATGGCTTAGTCCAAGATCATATGGCATAAGTTCACACCTCCCAAGATATCCTTCATCTTGTGATAGCTAGTTAAAAATAGCTAAATACTGCAGACCGACTCATGTATTTAAATGTTGACCCCTTATGCCCTTTTTGTTCTATAGAGGAGGAAACACGGGAGCATCTCTTCTTCAAGTGCGAGATCACTAGCTATTTATGGAAAGCAATTACCTTACGATGTAATTAGTCAATATTGTCAAACACGATTCATAAATGTAGTAGCCCATTTCTACACTTAAGGATTTAACTGTTAGATTGAGTCATATCATATGAGAATATATGAAATGCATCTCATTTGTATGCATCATATTCGCATACATACATGAATCATGATTTAGAGACATTGTAAAGATAATATATGCACTCAATTGACATATCCTTAGGTATGAAAGGTTTTAATTCATTATGATGTACTTGTGTGTTGATTATGTCTTAAATTTTGCTTTGATGGATTATAATTAGTAATTTGGAATTTGTTGTTGCAATTGAGTGATTGATGAAGTGAAATGTGCATCTAGTCTAGGAAAAATGTTAAAGGGCAAGACAAATTGGTACATGCGAATTTAGGTTGATTTGGCCTAAGATATGGTGACATGTGTCATTAGGAATAAGTGAAATGGTTTGGTTGATTGGGTGACAAGTGGCTTGAGTACATGAGTGACAAGTGGCCTAGGTAACTATGTGAAAAATGGTCCAAACATTAAGTGACAATTGGTACTATGAGAAGAAGACACATGATATAACTCTTTAATTAAAAAGTGTCATACCATGTGTCCTACCTCTCCCCCACACACTTGCATCCCATGATCTCCATATTTTAAAGACCATCTTCTTTCTTATCTTTAGTTACATGCTCTCTTCTTCTTCTCACCATCGACACACCTACATAATCCTCATAACCTTGAATTTTGCCAAAATTCTGTAGCCTTCATCTTATGATTGAAACCTTTTTATTTCCATCTTTTTATTGGTGTATGCTTAAATGCTTGGAATGCTTAGTTAACTTGTTAAATGAGGAGACCTTGAGCTAAACAAGTAAGTTGTTGATTTCCCTGCTTGGACATATTTGAGCATAACATTCATGATGATTGATTAGGGATGAATTGAGATAAATTGCATGTAGGCTTGATGGTAAAGTGTACTTGAAATTTAATGGATGAATTGGTTTTGTTTTTGATACATGGAAAATCTAAGTTAGAAGTTATTTTAAGGATGAATTAGATTGGGAATTGAAGTATATTGAAGGTGAATTTATGGTAAAGAAAGGTGCTAGTGTAGCGTTCCTAAAATGGGAAAGAGCTAAGATTTCATGTATGATAGAGAATGAAAGTTTTTGTTTAGTTTTGATGCATAAAAGATAAATTGTTTATGAGTTACCAATTGAACGATTTTGAATTGGAATTAGAGAAGAATTAAGGAGGATTTGAAGTATCTTTAAGGTATAATTAATGGACTATAATGAAGGTGTTGAAATTTGGAAGAAAAGTTGAATGAAATGGATGGTGAACTTTTTGTTAACCCATCCCACGATTATGGAAGCTGCATAAACTCCTTCCCACAATCGTGGGCAATGTAGTGAAGTGAGAAAACTTTATGTTGTCTTTCTACGATCTTGGAAAGGTACCCCATGATCATAGGAAATGATCTAAAATAAAAAATTATGTTGTGTGGTTGTTGAACCAACTAAGGATAAGCTTCATTACCTTTGTGTATTTGGATTTGATTGAGGCTTGAAATGAACCTAGATTGTTGTTAGATTAATTGGTTAAGGGTTTGATAAGTTTAGGTTGTTAATTGAGGTTATAACTTAAGGAATGGATTGTTTGAGAACAATGTATCTAAATCTAAAATTTGTGAGATGTTTAAGGAATGAAGGTGTTCTTATAAATGCAAATGTGATCCAAAGAATGTGAGAAATGTGAATTAGGTATGAATAAATGAGAATTGGGAAATTGTGTGAATATATAATGCTAGAAAAAGATTAGAGAATGAATGATTGATGAATATAGAGTAATCAAGTTTACTTAAGGCATAAATCTAATTACCAATAAGTTACATACAAAGTATGTTAAGTAATGGTCAAGATTTGTAAATAAGGATACATACCTGGGATAGTCAATTAAGCATTCGGTGAATATAACACATATACATGTGTATAATTGAGTACTCATTTGATTAAACAAGTTAGTAATGTTTATATATATGTATATTATATGATATAGAAGCATAAATTGACCAACTAAATCCAGACGTTGCCGGATCGTCAAGTCAATAACTATTCTAGAGCATACTATAAGTCAACCTAGATTTGTATGCTCAATTATATATGCTTTTGTTTGAATCGTATATATAGTGAGTTAACCTATATGTTTTCTCACCATGTTTGAATTGTTTTTTATTATCTTTCAAATATTGAATTGTTATTGATATGATTGTGATTTTTCGAACATTGTTAGGGGTAGGAGTTTGATATTTGGGATTGTATTGAAAGTGTTTTCAAATTGAAAGTGCATTATGAAATGTGTTTTTAACTGTATGTTGAATGCTGGATTTAGATCTGATGAATATGATAAGTGACTGTACACTTTGAATAGAAGTTATTGATAACATATTATGTAAAATTATTCATTCCATCACATGAATATGCATGATTAGATAAAGGAGTTATGACTAGAGTGACTAGTCTGAAAAGAACTTAAAGCTCAAGAATGTGCACAAAGAGCGACAGGTTCAGTTATTAATGAGCTTGGTATCCACAATGGGTATGGAACAGTGAAATGAGCCTAGTATCCATAATAGATACGGGATAGTAAATAGTCGCTCAGTCACAACAAAATAAAAATGAAGTAGAGTCACATGTACTTTTGCATATGCATCCTTACATATTAAATGATCAAATTGACATGCCTTATTGAACTAAGGTGAATTATTGAATGGTATAAATGTATGAAGAATGTGATGTGGTACGAGTTACTGAATTACATATGATGCTTGATGAATTGGAATCTCTACTAATTATTATGTTCTGATATAAGTGAGCACATCGATGATGGTTCACCCATTGAGTTCGCAAACTCATCATAATTGCAACGTTGATTTTTATGTACAAGGGAGAGCTAGCTTTTAAAGAAAACTATTAAAAGTATAGTATATTCCTTTTAAGGACAAAATGGCTCAAAGGTCTGGTCAGCTGATACTGAATAGTAAAGTTAATAGCATCCCATTTCATGTAGTACACTTCGCATGGAATTGGAAACTTTTATATGTTTTGGTTGTGTATACATGAGTTATAAATTTGTAATGACAATGTATGTTTATGTTTATAGATGAAATGGGAAAGTTTGATCTTTCAAAAACCTTATGAAGTATATGATGCCATATTAGGATAATGTGAATGCTTTAGTATGCCATTCACGTAGAGTATGTTCTCGAATGTAAAGTGGTATGTTCAGGCATATGCTCTATGGTAGTGGTGTGTTACAAAATTTTGGTATGAGAGCATTGTTTGGATTCCTTAAGGACATATAGGAATAGTTTAACATGACATTTAGTGAGGGACTCGTATAGTGATCACAATTGTTGTTTCGTATAAGTCATCTGCTATAGAAAATCGAGTTATGGAATTAGCTGACCTTAAGTCAATAGGAGCCAATAAGGAGTCTCCTATGCCCTAGTTTGAACAAATGCCTCAGAAAGTACCTGAGATGAGAGAAAGGAAGAACGAAAAACTTAGGAAATAGGGAGCTGTAGACTTCTATAGAAGTACAGACCCTACCGAGGCAGAGAGATAGTTAGAGAGGACAAAAAGGATACTGGACCAGATGGGTTATGAATTTGACGAGGGGTTTGATTATGCCGTCTCATTATTGCAAAGCCTGACTTACCAGTGGTGGAAAACTATTCTTGGTAGCTCGGTCTAACCTTGTAGACTAACATGGGAAGACTATTTAAGGGTCTTCAAGGAGAACTACAAGACAAAGATCTACTTGGACAGAAAGAAGGAGTTACTCGATTTAAAATAGGGGAATCTCACTGTAGCTGAGTATGAAGTATGGTTTAATGAGTTATTAGGATATGCTACAACTCTGGTCCCAACTAAGAAAGACAAATATATGCGTTTTGAAGATGGGTTGAATATGGAAATCAGAACAAGGTTAGCAATTACAAATTTTAGTAGCTTTACTGAGTTGAGAGCTATTGCGATCAAAATTGAACAGTTATTGAAAGATGGACATGGAGAATAGAAACAAGAGTTCGGAATGAAGAGGCCTGGTGAATTTTAAGCTAATTCAGGCAGAAGATTCAATAAATGTGATTGAACCCAAGTTTCCTATATCAATTGGTGACAATTTCATGGTTTTTCAGATTTTGTGCTTAATTTAACTCTTGAGTGCTTGTCTTGAATTTATGTAGTTTAAGGGTAAAATTGTCACAAATAATTAGTAATTGCACTAAATTGATTTTTTTAAAACAATTGATACTGCAAGCTACTATTTGTCATTGTAGGAGATTCAAAAAGTAGAGCCAAAGAGTGAAGACCAAGATCCTAAGTCAACAAGTCAATGAGGGCAACAGGAAAGTTCTCCGTGATGACGTTGATGTTTCGTTGTGGCAAACTCTGAAGATCTACTGAAGAGACCTTTCAAGAAAAGTTCACCACGACGAAGATAATGTTTACGCTATAGTGAAAGTTGAAGTTGACTAAAGAAATCTTTTGGCAAAAGTTTGTCGTGGAGAACTCATCCTCTTGCCGCAGTGAAACCTTCGAAATGGCATAAACCCAGACCATTTTTGACAAATTAATCAACCCAATCCATCAACCCGTTTTATGAAAAGACCCATTTTAGGCTAACTTACAGAAGGAGAGAGAGCCAACAACTCCATATTGTTATTCATCATCTTATACAACTCCATCTTTATGCACACACCATCGTCTTCTCTCATGCATACCATTTTCTTCCACTTTCCACCGTTAATTACTACCATAGGTATCTCCAGTGGGTTCTCATTTGTGAAGTCTCTTGGAGCTATCTCCAGTGGGTTCTCGGTTGTGAAGTCTCTTGGAGCTATGCGTGGCTGGGCACCTCTCTCCTCTTGAAGATGTAGCTTAAAAGGGGAGTAACTTAATCCATGTTCAGCTATGATTTATGAACTCCTAGGTTTAGGATTTGTAATTTATAGTTGCACATTCTTGATTAGAGTTTAATGAAGTGTTAGATATTCAATGTGTGGTTTGGATTTGTTGATGTAGAACTTTGAGCAATAAATATATGAAGTCTCATATTTGTCCATTTGTGATCTTGTTGAATCTCTTTTTTCTTACATAGTTGTGTTTAATATTGAGTTGATTTTAGATCCCAAAGCGGCTTGTTGCATTAACTTACCCACTACACACACTAAGGGCATTTAACAAGGTCTTAAGAAATGGAGTTCATTAATTAAGACCTTGGACTTAAAGAGTTCTTTAAGGTTTACCCATTTGAAACTTAGTGATTTCCACTCTCATAAAAAAAAAACAATTTTGAACTACTATAGCCAAAGCCCATTTTCAAGAGGATACTATCCATATTTGAACATTTATCTTAATCTTCCCATTTTCTATTCCCAAAAATCCAAAAGTTCGTTTTACACAATTTTCTTACAAGTCCATTCAATACAGTTGAGGTTTCCAAAGATCAAAACCCCCTACTTACCAAATTAACTTGCATTTCATGACATATAGGTTAGCTTAGGTCCATTCGTTAGGTTCCAATTAAGTGAGACAACTTGAGGTTACATCCTATATTGCAATCTTTGGTTTATATTTTTAATTTCACCTCCAAAGGTACAAACTAATGTCAAGATCAAAATGCTAGAGTAGACCATCATGATTATAGTCGAGATCAAGACAGTCAGTGTTTAAGCTGAGAGGCAGTTTTATCTATTTTAGTAGAGGTCAGGGATCTAAAGGACAGGCACATAGCTGGTAACCACCATAGATGCTTAGTTGTGAGCACTGTGGGAAGAGACATGGTGGTTTTGGAAGATATCGGGAGCCTGCCTGCATTGTGGCTATTTCGAGCACAGTCTAGAGTGAGAGGAGGATCAGTGACTGAAGCAAATGTACAACATAAATTATTGGAGCAAGATAGAGAGGTAGAGGTAGAGGTAGAGCAATATCTTCATATCCTAGTGAGAGAATAGATGTATGGAGCAATCAATCACAGTCCTAGGCTAGGATCTACTCTATTACTAGACAAGAGGCACAAAAATCCCCAAATGTGGTTGCAAGTGTGTTATATGTCTTTCAATTTGAGGCATTTGCATTGCTAGCTCTAGGATCTATGCATTCATTTATTTCTCCTCATATAGCATCTAAACTGCATTGTAAGAGAGAAATTTTAAAATGTGGCTTAGAAGTGAGTAATCCAGTAGGTAGTACTACAATGAGTAGGGAAGTCTGTAAGGGGTGTATTATCCAAATTGATCAGGCAGAGTTGGAAGCCAACCTGATAGTGTTGTAGTTAAGAGGGATAGACCTTATTTTAGGTATGAACTGGTTTACTACATATAAGGTTATTATGAATCGCTACATTAAGGAGGTAATTATCGAATCTCTTAATCATTTGAGAGAAATAATTCGAGGTGTTAGTCAAGTAGTGCCAGCTAGGTTGATTTCTTCAATAAATTCCTTTAGATTGATTCGAAAAGGATGTGAGGCTTATTTAGCCTATATGACTAAGACCCGTACTGAACAGACCATTTAAGAAATTCCTATTGCTAGGGATTTCCCATATATGCTTCCTAGTGAGTTACCAAGATTACCCCCAAATAGGGAGATAGAGTTTGCTATCGACCTTGCTCCAAGTACCACTCCTATATCTATTCCTCCATATAGGAACTTAAGGAACTTAAGACCCAGTTGTAGGAGATGTTGGATAAGGGCTTTATCAGACCCAGTGTGTCACCTTGAGGAGCTCTAGTTTTGTTTATTAAGAAGAAGGATGGGTCCTTGAGATTGTGTATTGATTACAGACAATTAAATTGAGTGACAATGAAGAATAAGTATCCTTTACCCATGATAGATGATTTACTTGATCAATTACAAGGAGCTCAGGTGTTTACTAAGATTGATTTAAGATCAAGGTACTATCAGTTGAAGGTAGCATTTTTGCACTCACTTAGTTTTGAACATTTCTTGATTGCTTTTCGACAAATACATACTTTACTTGCATACATACTTTCATACATACCTTCACACACCTACACACCTATATCCATCACATCTCATTTTTGTTTTTTGACCTTATGTGCTTGCAAGTAAATTTTATTACATTTTATTTTCATTTGAATTGTTCCTGTGCATATCCTAGAAAGAAAAACTTCTACCTTTCTACCCTAAAATTGAGGGACATTTGAGAAAAATTAGAAAGGAGAGGAAAGAAAAAGAGATAAGCAAAGTAGTTATTGAAGAGGAATCTAGTCAGCCAAGCAGTGAGAGTGAATCGTTAGAAGGAGTGATAATGGCTGAGAACCTAGCTTTTCTGGAAAACCCTAACCTTAATGCCAATCAACCTAGTAATGGTGATAATGGAGGTAATAGGGAGCAGGAACAAGTTAGTGAGAACAAAAAAAATCAATGAAGAAGGACCATTAGGGAAGTAACTACCTATAATGTAAACTATGCCCTATTTTTGTTGCAGTCCAAAAAAATATAAATTAAATTCTATCTAGACCAACTAGAGGCAAGCACACCCCGTCGATAAGTAATATAAAATGGTAAGAACCGGATATCGTACCCAAGGGAATTCCAATATGTAAGATAATTAAATTAAACAATGAAAAATTACTCGGACAATCAAGAATTGATTGATTGGAAAATAAAATAAAATAAAGTAAGAAAATCAAGGAAATAAGAAAAATGCAAGGTATGAATTAAAAAACGACTAGATTTAATCAAATGATAGAAATTAGTTAAGGTATTAGATTTTAATTGGATTGGACACCAAAAATTGTAATGGTGGATTGATCTTGGAATTATGTCACTTAAGCAAGTTGAACCCAATGTTCATGGGAATTTGCTTTTCTTCTAAATCTGAGTCACCCACTTAGTTTGTAAATAATTTAGAATAAAAGGCGGTCAATACAAGAAGCATAAAACTAAGTTTGTTAATCCTAGTTATCCTCATATAAGATCCTAAGGTTGGTCTACACTTTAGTCTCAAGTATATCGCTTGATTAATTTTCTGACAAATTAAATCCCATTGGTTATGACATTCAATCATCTAAGGTCTTAATCTAGGTGATCGAGCTAAATTAGGACTAAATATGCATTTAATCAAGCAAAAATCAATACCATAAAAATTATCCTAATCCAATAACAATCTTAACCTTATCGAAAAAAACTTACTCACAAATATTCATCAATGTAATGTAAATTATGGTCACAATGTATGGTTGCATTGATTAAATCCACACAATTAAAATAAATAAGGAATAAAAAGAAATTAAATCTTAGTAATAGCTGGATCGAAAAGCCTTGGCCAATTTGATGTCTCCTTTCCGCGTTTGCGTGAAATGAGTGGAGTGTGTGTTGTTGGAGTGGGGGCTGCTACGTTGCTCTCCAGTTGCTTCAATGTTATTCTTTTCCTATCCAACTAGCTGCCAACATTTTGTTTCTATGCCACCAGCTTAACGTTATTTTCTTTCTATCCAACCATCTACTTGCATTGTTATGATATGAGTGAAGGTTGCGTCAATGAGTGGAGCCAGTTGCCTCATTGTTCACGCCACCAGCTTCTTCAACTCCACCAACTGTCTACGTTTTGTTGTTTGCCACCTCCTACTTTGTTTTGGTGTCTCCACCAGCTGCTTTGACATAGAAGTGTGCAGTTAACATGTGTGTGCAGCTGCTAACGTCTCCTATCTCCACCAGCTTCAACATTTCTGTATTATCCAACCAGCTGATCAACGTTTTTTCACTCCACCAGCTTTCTTCTTTTCCTCCTGTCATAGCTGCTTCAATTTGTTAAGTCAAGTAGACTTAACTTCTATTAATTTTGATTACATTTAAATAATAATAATCTTAGAAATGTATGAACTATTTTGATAAATTTGTTAAGTGTGCAGAAAAATGTAAGTAACACTTAGTCAAATCCAAAAGATGCATGGTCAACACCAGACGATATATCAACACCAGATGATATGTCAGCATTAGACGATACACGTCAGTATAGACGAAACACATCAACACCAGGCGATACATCAGCAACAGACGATACACACGAAAATAGACGAAACGTGATAATAGAAGAAGCGTGATACCAAATGAAGCGATAATAATGGAAGTATAATACTAGAAAATACAAAAGGAAGCTATTCTAGAATGTCAGTTAGTTAGTTAGTTGAAGTTAGTTACAAGACTCAACTAATAGAGGTTTCTAGAAGATTCAAGAAGCAGTTTCTCAAGAAGACAGTTGAAGACTTAGGCTATAAATACTAGTTCTAGTCGTAAACTAAATAACATTTTTACAAGAGAGAATATTTGATTGTACAATACTTAGACAAATTCTGTATTCAAAGTGGGAAAGAAGATAGAGAATACATTTATAACGTGAAGCTCAAAAATATCTTTCCTGGAGAAAGAAAGAAAGGCTAGAGCCTAGAGAGGCTAAGAATGTAGCTAAAGAATACTTTGTGAGAAAGGCCTGAAGAGGCTCTGCAAGTGTAAAAAGAATACTTCTAAAGCTGAAGAGTATAGTGAAATCTCAGAAAAACATTGAGGTCTGGACGTAGCCCAAGGTTTAGGTTGAACCAATATAAAATCGTGATGTCTATTCTCTAACCCTTATCTTTTAATTTTCTTATTATTAGAAGAGTAGATAATAATTCTTGCGATTGCATTACTTATCGACTTTAGTAAAGTGTTTTTGTGATCATCTGAATTTT
>JANSVA010000005.1:34421126-34433921 GCA_025504915.1 Erythroxylum reticulatum | reverse complement strand
GCTCACCCTTATCGTAGGATATGTATCGGAATGACCTACGGGCGTCCCGGTGTATACCCTGCAGTAAGGGGGCGCTACATAAATAATAATGACATTTTTTCATCTTAATAATGAATAATAATGTGACATAGTTTTCTTCTCTAATATAAGCAATATAAGTGAAAGTGAAACCCTATATGGAGAGGTAGAAATCTAAGATACCGTTTTTGGAGATTCATAAAAAAAAGAGGGTTATTAAAACCTATAGAAGGCATATGCTCCATAAGGTTCTTTTTAGCTTCATTTTCATATTAAGATTAATAGTTATAATTATATGGCTAAGTCTACCAATCTCAAGACTCAAACGTTCAATTTAGTATTTCTACATTCCTATATATTTCTAAATTTGTAAATTAATATAACTTAAATGGATAAGAATTAGAATTTTCCAACGTGTTTCATTGTAGATTACTATTTAAAATCCTTAAATGTTAATTAGTGTTGATCCAATAATGGTATATAGGTTACTAGGCATTCTCTTCTATAAGACACCATTAATTGTGATAGCAACTAAAAAAATGTCGACTTATTAGATAAGAAACTACATAAGATGTTGTTCTGGATTTTACACAAGTTTTGTAGATTTCCTTTGAACTATTCCATCTTATCAACAAAATAGTATGATAATGAAATATATTTGAGATTTCTATCTATATCACCTAAAATGAATAGATTTTGAGCAAAATAATAAGTGATTCTATTAGAAATTTTATGTTAAATTATTCTAGTAGGTTTAAAGACTTGGAATAAAGACTAAAGTAATGCTCAAGGTGCTTACTAATGCTTTATGAATTGTTAAAAAATGGTTAAATAAGATCAATTATATTTAAAAGAATCTAATATGCTTTCTTTAAGATCTATGTTTTATGTTTGACTGCCCAATAAATGATCTAAATTATGATAAAGAATACTTTACAACTCTTATAAGACCATATATGTTTTATTAACTTTAAATTCATTAGATAATCACCTCTACATATGTTATATGGAGCTTTCTGAAGTTAATACTTAACAATATTTGACCAAACATTAATGCTAACTAAGATGTAAGAAATGATTATAAGTCAACCATTTTAAGAATATATAGTGATTTCCTTTAATTAAATTTGGAGAAGATATAGTGGTATCCTTTAATGAATGATTTGAATATGAAAATCTTGCAAAATCTATTTAATAATGAAATTGAATACAAATCATGTACTTAAACATAAGAAAGAAGAATACACTAGAAAATATTTTCTTTTAAAAACTCATAAACTTGTTGTACAACAATGATTTATAGAGCTTAAAACTAACCTAAAGCAAATAGAACCTTAAAAAGTTTACCAAAAAAATCAATATGATGATTGCATATAGATTTTATCGAAACCAAAACTAAGAAACATTCAATATAACTCCCATTTTCCTATAGATCTTTAAATCTTAGCTCCACGTACTTGAGCTTAATCCCTACCTTGTCATGTAGTATAGTGCTGTGATTGTTGAATAGCACAACAAAACCAACCATGATGATATTCCTCTTAAGTTCTCCAAATATAATGTTATATCTACCCTTAACTTACATACCCATTAGCATAAATCTCCTAGAAAATGGACTCTAGATCAAGTTTTATAGTTTTTATCTTGCCATACTTTAAAGCATTTTTTCTTATAACCCTACCAAAAGTTGGTTATAATATGGTTCCCTATAGAATGGCTCTTATTAGGATAAAAAGGTTACATTTAAAAGTTTATACTACACAAACAATCTTTGTTGATGTTCTTTTTTTTAAGGAAATTATTGGTGTTCTAGTTTCATTTAAAAGGAAATCACCAATTTTTCAATGAATTTTAGGATATGTTAAGCACATGAATGTAAAAATAACAAAGTGAAATTTTCATTCTTAAAGATTGGTGGACTTAACCATATAAATAGAGTTGTTAATCCTAAAATAAAAATAAGGCTAAAAATAAAGAAAAAAGAATCAAAATAGACCTTAAGGTTTTTACTAATTTTTAATTTTAAATTCAAACATTTTAAAACATTCATATTAAACTTAATATTTATTAAACGATTAAAACCCCTATTTTAATAGAATTTAAACTACTCCATTAAAATTTTCTAACCTAATTTTTTATTTTCTCTATAAACATCATGCCACATATAAAACCTAGCATAAGGTGCTCATCAAAATATTTCGAAAAATTCATCTCTAATTTCCCCAAATTCCCTAAACGTGCTCCATTTTTCTAAATTTCAACTCTAATTTTCCAAATTTCCCTAAACAATCCCCATTTTCTCTTATTTGCTCTACTACAATGCTACTAGTCTTTTAACTAACTCTTCTTTTCACCTCTCTTTGCATGTTCTCTCTTTGGAAATCTCTCTCCTCTATTCAGATCTGCTTCTTAGCTTTGCCTTATCTACTATGGCTTTTTTATCTCCCCAAATCACATTCTCTACTATGAATTGACATTGTTTTCTCTAGGTTCCACATTGTCTAGTTTCCTTTTTCTCCTTAGTGGTCTCTATTAACAAATTTTATAGGTAACAAACTTAATTGTGGTCCTAATATATTGATTTTATTTTCTCGTCAAGTAGCCAAAATTTGAAACTAATGATAACCCAAGTCAAGAAATGCACAGAAAACTAATGGATACAACTTAAACAGATGATTCAAGAAAAAAAAAAGGTCTTATATAAAATAAGACCCAAGTCCCCAAGTAAGAATTTGAAATGAAGGGAAAAAGAAACAAAAACCAAAACTTCTTCCAACAAAGACAACTTTTTATGCATGTCTAACGCTAAGTTGTTTGAGTGATAAGAAATAGATAGGCAATGAGGTAAAGGTAGAGAAATTGGATATGGATAGAGAAATTTGGACGCTAGTAGTTCCTAAAAATGTGAATGGAGAAGGGAAATTTTTTAAGTTCGAGATATGTTTTGGGATCTTAAGGTCATTTCTATGCATTGTTGCAATTTGTTCTTCTAGTGTAAATAAATAAAGACGTTGCATGAGAGATTGAAAGAGGAAATATTGCTTTTTCTAATTCTAGTGAAAACAGAAGGTACAAAAAGAAATGTAGTTGAGATGATGATGAGTATATATATATCAAAAGAAGCACAATTCATACAAAAAATTTACAAAAGAGAGAGAAAGCAACTTATTCTGATATAAAAATGGCGAACGTTGGGCCCCATATGTCAGATTAATCAAAGTAAGTTGACAAAAAAGGCTAAAAGAGCATTTTAGCCCCCAGTGTTTACACTGAATGCATGCAAAATGAACCCTAACATTTGCAAAACATTCAAAACAATCCCTAACTAGATGAAACTACTAACAGAATTAGGCCTCCATTAGTTAAATGCTAACATGGAATTTTATTTTATTAATGTGGATTTTTAAGAAATTTTGTTATAGTGGAACCCTAGTGTAGTTGACACGAATCTTTTAAAAAATAAAAGTAGGTCCCACTTCCTATCATCAAAGATACATGATCAGTAGTTATGTTTATGGCTTCTTTAATCTGAGGAAGTTTTCCAATGTTTCTTTCTATTCTGAACAACTTCATATGTTGGAATAATAAAAGGAGCAACAATCTTCATCCAAGAATAGTTTCATCTCATTTATATTAAACTTGAACTTTCGGCTGGTCTCTTTAGTATCTATTCCCTCATTGATTCAACTTTTGTTAGCTAAACCTTAAACTTGGTTGGTCGTTGTTACACCATTGTAGTTTCTAGATTTTTTTTTTTACAAGAGCCATACTGATGGGTTTTGCCACTAACTATCATTTTCTTATAGTTGGTTGCTTCATTATTGGTATTGGTGTTGGCTTTTCCATGATGATTTCTCCTATCTATACAATTGAGGTCGCTCCAGCATCAATGCATGGCTTCACCACCTCTTTCATAGAAGTATCTATATTTAAATTATTGTCATTAATCATTTTTAAGTTTTATATAACTAATATTAATGGCTATTCTTGTGTACATTTTTGGTTAACATTGGAATTTTATTTAGATATGTGTCAAACTCTATGTTCGTGAGACTCCCAACACACTTAAGTTAGCGATTCTTGCTTAGAGTTGGTGTAATCCATTCAATTCCTATTACTTTAGAGGTGTTAGCTATGCTTGAATCAACACATTGGTTGGTGATGCAAGGTGGGCTTCATGAAGCCAAGGGTATTCTTGAGAAAGTTAGTGCTTCAAAAAAAACAAGTTAGCAATAACTTGTAGGAATCAAAGAAGTTGTTAATATTCCATTAGATTGGAACATTAAAATCATAGAAGAAAAGCCATAGAGCAGGCAAGTGGAGAGAGTTGTTCGTCTAACCTAGTCTTGATGTTTGACACATCTTGATTGGTGCTCTTAGAATGCACTTTTTCCAACAAGTTTCAAGCATAGACATTGTTGTTTTATACAATCCAAGGATCCTCACAAAGGCAAGGATTTCTTCATCCAAACGATCTTTCCTTATGACTTTTAGAGTTGGATTAGTGAAGACAATAGCCATTTTTATTGCCACAGTTTTACTAGACAAGAAGTGGGCCCGTTTAAACTCAAATACCAAACCAAACACGACATCTAATCTCGAGTGGTATCTACTTCGATTTTAAAAAAAAGATTCATGTCATTATGTGTGGGTACCAGTATAAAAAATTTTAAAAAAATCCACTTCAACATTTGACCATTCGAGGTCTAACCCCGTTAGTGGTTCCATCCAGTCAAAGATTGTTTTGAACATTTTTCTAGCCAATCTTCAGAAATGGTATATCACATTTTTACCTCTCAGTAAAGCCTTCACTATCATTGATAGTTCTTGTGTTGGAGAAAAACCCATATCACTTTCTAGTTCATCATAAAGATAAAAAGTGTTATTGCAATTAATTGTTTCACATATGTCCTTCTATCAAATTCAAGAAGAAAGTGGTTTATTTCTTACAATAGTTCGTTTTATTCTTTTTTTTTTAAATTTACCTGTCACAAAATTTAAAAATATTCCACATATTAGGTCACCTTATCTAAGTTAAAGATGTTTATTAAAGAAGGCTAACTTTAAGCTATATTTGATTACAAAATCAAAATTTATGTACTAAAGTGCTAAAAATGAAGTTTAATTTAATTTTGACATAGTTTCAAAGTTTCATATTAATATCATCAAAATTTTCATATTCTTAGTAAGAGAGCGAATTGGATTAGAGAAATCATTTTGGTCAAAGGATGAATGAGTTCTTAAACTCTACATGATTCTCAAGATGGACCATTTAATCGTTCTTAACTTTCTAATGTCATCTAAATCTTGGCAATTTCTTTACTTTTTTTCCACGTATGTTGTATGTAATATTGTGACCACCTATGTTCGTATGTTCATAATTCCCTTCCCTTAGTTTTCTTTAATGATGCTACTTTTTTGTTCTTTTATTAATCCATATAAAGAAGGGACGATTTTGAACAAAAAAGGTGGAGAATGTGAAGAATTTGTCAAGAGATACAATAGATTACAACATCAACCTTAAACTTGCAAGAACATTCAATAAAAGAGAAAGGGAGATTTTAAATTATGATTCCTTTGTTTCTATTCATTTTTCTTTCTTTTTATCTTTAATTTCACTTTCCATTATATGTAACTAAATGTGTTTAGTGTCTAGGCATGAAAAACATTATTTTTTATAACAATATGATCTAATTCTTTTATTTAATGCAACTATTTTGATTGATCTATTATGATTCAATTATATATTTTATGCATGTTCTAATAGATCTAGAATATGATTGCATGATTTGAATTCATATCATTGAGATTGAGAAATCCATTGTATGAATAGATCTATTATAATTGAAAGGAGTTGATCGTAAACCTAAAGAATGGGTCAACATAAATCTTCTAGATTATGGTCAAACCTGGTAGAATTAATAAATCAATAATGCAATCATAGGAACTTAAACTAGGTGTTTTCTATTATAAAGCTACTTTTTATTAGTTAACTGAACCCTTGAAGTGAAATTTATATAAAGTAGCATTCAATGTCTCCAAGGATGAAAGTTGTGATGATAATGAGACCTTTACAAGTGAGAGTGATGACGATAACATTAAGAGCATCAAAAAAAGGTTTCAAGAAGTTTATAAAGAAATAGAAACATTAAAGAAATAAGATTTCAAGAAGAGTAAGCAAAATTCAATAATATATTTTCTAATATCACTTATCATAATATCATAAATTTTTCCATACAAAATCCCAATGTTAAAAAAATAAACAGAAAAGGAAGAGGAAATATAAGACAAATAAGACCTTAAAAGCCACCACATAGGATGACTATAATGTAACCAAAAGTGAAAAATAAAATAATGCAATGGCCCATATATGCTTAATGATAAATGATAAGGTACCTTCAACTCTTATACTTGTAATTATAGTGATGATTATGATGTTGAGCTTTCATATGATAAAGGGTCATAAGTATGAAAAGGAAGAAATTTTTTTTCCAAGAACAAAGAGAATAACTTATAGATGCATATGTGAATGAGAATGATATATTGAAATATAAAACTCATAGAATAATAAAATTTATAGTATGGTTATTATCGAAAATAAATTAGATAAAATATTTCATGAAAATAAGGTATTTAAAAATAAAATCAAGGGTGTCAAGAATTTATTATCCAAATTCACTTTAGTTATTAAGAAATTAGAAAGAAAATTTTGATTCTAAAAGTAATCTTATAATAAACATAGCAGTGGATATACCAATGCAAGTGCATTACCCAATACTAAAAGTAGTTTTATAATGAGAAAACATTTGTATCATAAAGAGAACTTGTATAAAGCATTAGACAAGCATAGGTCATCCACTTTTAAACATGAAAATTTTAAATGTCAATGCATTATCTTTTAAGTCTCTAGTTAAAGAGAATTGCTATGAATTTATTTATAATTCTCATTCTAAATCTAGAGTATATAATTATTAAGACAAGAATAGGCAAAATTTTTATGTAAGGCTACACTAAAAGAGCATGATCAAACCTTCTCGTTAATATGGACATTTATAACATCAAAATGGCATGAAATAATCCCATTGGACTAAATACAAATCTATGATACTTGTCTATACTTTATATATGTAATATTTAAATTAAAAAATCATAATTGACTTTATAAATAGAGGAATAATGATGGTTTTGGTCTTGTTTTCTCTCTATCTCAATTATAAATTTTTTAATTACTAATTTATTACCCAAAACTAAGACAACTAGATCTTTAATTAACAAGTAATATAATGGAAAGTAAGAGACAGTCTCTTGAGAAAGTTATGGATTAGAAAACCTAAAAATACTATCTAGTCTAAATAAAATATAGAAAAATATTCAATGGTGAAGACTCTGACATTCTATCCTCTGAAGATTAAAGACAAACAAATAGTGGTTATTCCTCCTCGAGATCTAATGCAGAAGGGAGCAGATTAGTTTTGGAATGCCCTTATCAGCTTTTTCGTAGGCAAATGCCTTCAGAGGGCTTTATCCAAATCATGGTTAGTATTCGGATTGAATGAAATTCTCATTACTGGTGCGAATAATTTTCTGCTTAAGTTTGACTCGGAAGAGGGGATGAATGATGTTATGGAAAAGGGGCCTTGACATATTCAAGGAAAACCTCTTTTCCTACAGAGATGGAGTTTAAATGGAGGGGAGCAGGAAAAAGTCCGTGTAGCCCCTTTTTGGATAAAATTCCATAATATTCCAGTAGAATACTGGAATATCGAGGCCCTAAGGAGAATAGCCTGTGCAGTGGCTATTAATGAATACACAAACTACCAAGATGTCTCGGATTGCTTATGCCAGGATGTGTATAGAGGTGGAGTTGGGAAAATAATGACCCTCTTCATTCCAGTTAGCTACCTATAATTAAGAGGGGAAACTATTTTCTAAGGAAATTGAGGTTGAATATGAATTGAGGCCAGAGAATCAGCAACAGAAAAAAGAATGGACACCTACTGGAAGGGTGTTTGAGTCGGATTTACATCAAGAATTGGTAAAGGGGAAGGAACCCCTTCAAGAAAAGTCAATTCAACAGCAGAAGACTGGAAAGGAAATTGTTACAGTTCAGTCTAACCTTATGCATCAGGAGAGTAAGGACTCTGGCAATCAAATTGAATAAGTGGAGGGTAAAGGATCCTACAGAAGGGGCAAGTAAATGAAATAGCAATGACCAATGACAAGGAGAGTAGCTCTTTAGGAGGTTTAGATGCCCAATGTCATCAACAGAAGCTAGATGAACCAATTGGAAGCCTAGAGGATGCTGAGATCTAGGACATAGGCTAAGTAAGTAATCAACTTTCTCCTCTAAATTTGAAATGATTCCTGACTAGAGTCTGGGGAATTTGAAAGGGGCAGAGGGGGAATACACTATGTGAAAGAATAGGAAAACCAGGAGGAAACAAAAGAAAATGCCCTGTTGTGCTTTAGCTGATATAAACTTCATTTTTTGGAATGTTAGAGTTATCAATAACTCTAAGAAGCAATTAGCTGTCTATGCTTTACTTAAAAGAGTGTCAGTTTCTTTTATGTGCTTGATTACGACTAGTATTAAGTCTATCCATTTTCTGAATAATGTGTGCTCTTCTTTGTTTCTTAGTTGGAATTCCTTTAGTAATTTAAAGTATGGTCCAAATGCAAGGTTACTAATAGCATGGAATTATGACTATTTGTTGTGTATTCCTAAATACACTAGTGATCAATTGGTCCATTTGGAGATTACACCCATAAATAGCTCTTTGGTCTTCTTTGTTACCAGTGTGTATAGGTCTAACAACCCCAATCATAGGAAACACCTTTGGTCTGACTTGGCAATTCTTCACAACTCAATAGGAAACCATCTTTAGATCTTAGCAGGGGATTTCAATTTGGTTTTGTTCTCTCATGAGGCTAACCCTATTAGTCCTTCTACTCTCCCTGGAATGAGTGATTTTAGGCAATGTGTTGAGTCTTATTCTCCGTATGAACTTAACTCTAGTGGCTTTAAGTGAAGTAAATCACTTGTTAATATAGAAATTATGTATAATATGTAAAATACACAAGAAAGGGGTTGAATTGTGTAAAATTTTCAAAGTTATTAATCTTTCAGGATTTATTGAATTTCTTTACTAAATTTAGATGATCACAAAAACTCTTTACTAAAATTGATAAGTAATGCAATCACAAGAATTATTATCTGCTCTTCTAACAACAAAAAAATTAAAAGATAAGGGTTAAAAAATAGACGCCGCAATTTTATCCCGCTTCACCCTCCAGTCCACAGAGTTTGTCTAAGATTTCACTATACTCTTCAACTTTACAAGTATTCTTTCTACACTTGTAGAGCCTCTTTAGGTCTCTCTCACAAAGTATTCTTTATCTACTTTCTTAACCTCTCCAGACTCTAGCCTTTCTTTCTCTCTCTAGGAAATATATTTTTGAGCTTCACATTATAGATGTATTCACTCTCTTCTTTCGCACTTTAAATATAGAACTTCTCTAAGTATTGTACAATCAGATTTTCCTTCTTGTAAAAACATTATTTAGTTTATGACTAGAACTAGTATTTATAACCTATGTCTTCAACTGC
Source organism: Erythroxylum reticulatum (assembly GCA_025504915.1). Lineage (NCBI taxonomy): Eukaryota > Viridiplantae > Streptophyta > Magnoliopsida > Malpighiales > Erythroxylaceae > Erythroxylum > Erythroxylum reticulatum. Next base: position 34,424,296 of record JANSVA010000005.1, on the reverse strand, counting down.
CTTCTTGAGAAATTGCTTCTTAAATCTTCTAGAGACCGTTATTAGTTAAGTCATGTAACTAACTCCAACTAACTGACTGACTAACGTTTTAAAATAAATTCCTTTTGTATCATCTAGTATTATACTTCTTCTGGTGTCGCTTCGTCTAGTATCGCACTTCTTCTGTTATCACGCTTCTTCTATTGTCACGCTTTGTTTGTTATTGTGCTTTGTCTGGTATGATGTGTATCGTCTGTGTTGACGTGTTTCATTTGTGTTTGATATATCGTCTATTGTTGATATATCATCTGGTGTTGAAATATCGTCTGTTGTTGATGTATTGTTTGGTGTTGACCACGCATCTTCTAGGTTTGACTAAGTGTTACTTACATTTTTCTGCACACTTAACAAACTTATCAAAACAGTTCATACATTTCTAAGATCATTATTATTTGACTGTCATTAATAGAAGTGAAGTCTTCTTGACTTAATAATCTCCCCCTTTTTTATGATAACAAATAATCATAATTTTAGAAGCTAAAATGATATTCAGACGAACAATGATCAAAGCGAAAACACAAGAAATGCATGCACATGATATATACAATGCTTTCTAATAGTTTATGTTTTCTCTTTTCTTCATTTCTTCTTACTCCTCTTCTTTTCTTTTTCTCTTCTCTTTCTTTTCTCTTTCCTCTTCTCTTTCTCCCTCTATTTGTTATTAATCAAAAAGATAGCTCATTGTAGATGCTTCAGAATTTCAGAAACATATGTTGAATGTCAGTGCGGATCGTATTAAGGTCTTATTCAATAGAAAAACATAGAAGTGCTACTTCCTTATGAAGATTACCTACTGAGTCAACTAGTTCATCAACCTTAGTATGAATTTCCTCAATATCTTTCGCTAAGGCTTCTTGAACTTCCTTCTGTTTGTGACTTGCTTCCGTTTAATTGATGAAATGCTTCAAGAACTCTGAATTAACAGTAGGATCTTGTTGTATTTCACTAAGTGGATGAAGGTTTTCAGCAACAGATGGTTCTATAGGTAAAACATCTAACTCTATGGTTTTGATTGAGGGTAGTAGAAAGGTTTGTTTTCCTTCTGGGAGATCAAGATCATCAAGTCTAAGTAGTTTAAGAATTGGTTGCCTAAGAAAGTGTAACACATCTTTGACTGAAGGTATGAAACCTAAGGGTCTGAAATGCATGATTCAATGAGCAAAGATTTCTAAGTTGAAATTGATACCTTCAATCATGATACTTCTATACCGTCCTTCTATCACAGTGCCAACTACCTTGAAATTTTCATCTTTGGTAGAAACTCCAAATTGAATCCCTGATGCACTTGAAATGTGATGTGATACATAGATACTTCCAAGTTGAGTCGCAATAAATATATCATCTATGTTCTTCATAGCTACTTGAATCTGTTCTTCTGTAAGATCATCTTCATAGCCTTCAGGAAACATTTTCTTCTTCCCTTTTTCTTCGTTTATCACGGGGGTTGAACATCTTGGTTATATATCCGGCACAATCTTTATTGATATTCTACTCGTAATCGGATAGATTGTATACCGATCCTTTGAAATCTTCATTGGATATAATTCTGCCTTCTCATCTTGCAGAATACCATATTGTCTTCTGTTAGAAAAATTAAACATAATCACAAAGATCATGTGAATCACAGGATTGTTTTATATGTAGATAAAACAAAAATTACATTTTTGAATTTTTGTTGTAGTTTTACCGATTAAAGAACCTTGTTTAAACTTTCACTGTAGAGATTTTTTTCTGTTTCTACCCTTCTCTTTTATTGTATCGAAGAAGTAAAAAAAAACCTCTCAAAAGATACATCTAAATGTGTGTCTCTATTGTTTGTTTTTAAAGCCTCCATATAACTACCTTTGGTAGTTATTTCAAGAGGTTTGACTACTATACCCTTCATGGGTGTATATAAGTCATCATCTCCCACTCATACATGATGGGTTAACAAAACTCTGCAGTGCTCATACTTATTCAATAACCGATGTGACTAGCATACGACAAGAGCACAGTGATATATATTTGTTAGGAGTATATGACATATCAATTTAACAAATTGATCCTAGGACTTATGAGTCCTTGAGTAGACATTGTATGCTATACCCTAGGTTATATCTCGCTTTAGCACTTTTCCTTTGAACTCATTTAGTTTCTTGAGTCATGAATGTATTCAAGTTCTCTACTAAAGAGACGATGGCCATCTATGAATACTTTTCATGTGAGTCAATGATCTAAATTAAATGACCTTCCTCTATTCTCAATTCTCTTTTGAATTTAATTTAATTTACTTTCCTAGAATTATTCCATAGGATTGCATCTTGCATGATCTTTTGGAAATAACCTAAAGTAGCAAACCTTAAATTCAATTCTCAGGAATGAAACAAAAGTTATAAGGGTATATGATGAGGTTCTTATAAACCTCAAAGATCTCACACAATGTAAGATGAGATCTTGCGACTACATTAATCCCTTTTATGGTCAATTGTGCACACATGGTATGAGTCACGTGCTACGATATTTACCTACTTCGTTTAACTTAAACATCTTTCATTCAAGAAAAAGTATACAGATGATAGTTCAAACATACTCAATGTTTAACTTGAGTTCACTTATCTACTCAAAAACTTATTCAGAACTCACATCTGACAATATAAGACAGACATAATGATTAATAAATCACCTTGAACTAATTTCCTTGTGACATTTATGGTTTAAGTTTCTTGCTCTCAATTATCACCTAGATAATAAACGTTAAGCTTACCTCATCTCTGGCAAGCATAAACACTAGAGGTAATTTCCCGTGTGAGAAAGCCAATCTATAATCTGTCTCATATATTTATGATTCATCCTAAAATATATTTATACACAAACTCATATATTCATGAATCAAATGATACACAATGTATAATCTTCATCATACATTATATCTAAGCATATGACATTACTGAGTGAACACACACAAAAATGTTTTATCAGTACATTTCAATATCTACATAGTCCTAGTGACTTTACATGCCCAATGTATACATCTCTAGAAATTGGCTTTGTCATTAGTACTGCTATCATATCTCACATAGATATATATCTCATGTTCACTTCTCTTCGTGCAACTATATCTTTCACATAATTATACTTAGTATCTATGTGCT
>JANSVA010000005.1:34408872-34421026 GCA_025504915.1 Erythroxylum reticulatum | reverse complement strand
CCCGATGATTCAAGAGAGGATAATTTAGAATGGTTAGTTTGTCCTACAAAGTAGTACACAAATGCTTCTACTTATACCTTCTTGAGACCTCCACTTCAAACAATCCCTTAGTATAAAATTGTATGGCATAAAAAGCATAGCCCGAGGTGCTCTTTCATTTTATGGTTAGCCTTTCTAAATAAATTGCAAACAAGGGACAAATTACTTTATCTTCATACTCCTAATCGGTGTTCCTTGTGTGTAGCTGACGTGGAGACTATTGAACACTTATTCTTTGAATGCCCTTTTTCTAAAACAGTTTGCCTCAAAAGCCTTAGCCACTTCGAAATCCACTTACCCCATCTTACAAGTCTTCAATCCATTTTATTAGGGTTCACCCATCCAACGTCCACCAGAACCTATGACATAAATTCCTTATTCACTATTCGTTCAGTTAATGTGTATAACCTATGGGATGAAAGAAACAATTGGACATTTAAAGATGAAGCTGTGGATAAAGGTAATCTCTTCATATGAGTGATCTTTCAAGTTATGGAGCACCTCAGCTCAAACACTAAGAGAAGGTAAAACTACCTATGTTTCAATTTTTCTAATAATTTATCTGTAAGTGATGTAGTTAAGTGCGAGTTCAGGCTAAAAAGGGCAACCCAGCCTGTGCTTACTTGTACATGAAGGGAAAACCATACACTCTGTCATAGTTTGATAATGGATCTAGGCTACTGACATTATAAAGGGAATAAGGAAATCAAGCTCTCTTCGAATAGCAGAGTGAAACCAGCTTCAGGGCACTTATTGTTCAAAATAACAAGAAAAGATGACATAGTGGGCAATAGACAAGGAAATTCCTATAATCAAATCAAAAAGCTATATAGTTAATACCCCGGAAGCTCCTAAATCAAAAAGCTATACTTATGGATGGCAGGCAATACCCCGAAAGCTCCTATTAATGCAGGTATGAGAGTGATGGCAATCCGAAGTTCATCGTCCTCCTTAGCCTATGAAGATTTTGGAATAGGTTGTTAAATTGTTTGACAGAATTGTAGCTGCAATTATTGATCTAATTGTGTTTCTGCTTAGATTGGCAAACCTTAAAAGGTTTGCGTTAAAAAGTTGTCTAGTATAGGATTTTCTGGTTGATGTTAGGAATTAGGATGGAAGATTTACCAAAGGTTCTTTTGGATTCCTTTTGTTAGTCTAGAGATTCATATGTTGGAATCTCAAGCTTTGTACATAACCTCTTATTATTTGTATAAAGTTTTCTGATTTACTAAAAAATATATAGAAAAGAATGATTTAGATAGATTTTAATCATAGAAATATAAACTAAAACAAAACCTAGCTCAGAGAATCAACAACAAGGAAAATTTTCAAAAGAGAATTCAATCTAATATTAATATTTTAAAAAGTGATTCCCTTATTATTACTTTTAATTTCATGATTCAATGAACCTAAAATGGGTATATTAATCTATATCATCATGATCTCTTAGACATTAAAGCTTTATTTTCTCGAGCCATAATTTAACTACTCTTTAGTTGGTTAATCTTTATCTAAAGTAAGCTAACACTTCTCTCAATGCACTAAGATCTATAAAATATCATTAAAGGTTTTACCCTAAAACTGGAAACATCATGTAGGTCTCTTTTAAACCCCTCGTTCAACCTTTATTACCTTGTGATCCATTTATAGGTAGTCTTTCTTTAGGCATCCATCAATGATTTATAATAACAATTAATCACTAGCATAACTAAATCATACATTAATATCAATTAAAATAAATTCAAAGAAATATATCCTTCATAAATTGAAGCAAATCAATCTATACAAAAAAAAAATCTTTTATATCTAAACATAAAAATAGACACAAATCATAATAAAAACAATTAAAAATAAACAAAAAATGAATATATGGTAGAAATAAATATGAATAAAAATTTAGATTTCATCAATAGCTTGATCTATTGAGTTGACATCTAGATATTGATTATTTGATTAAAATAGCCTTAGAATTGGCTTCTTGAGAATTTTGGACCTATTGATGGCTATAACTAATTTGTTTTATTTACTTATTTGCTTCTTTCTTTTTTTAATTATTTACTTACTCCTATCTTTATTTTGATTTTTATTTTTCATTTAAGTAGTTATTTGTTTATGCATTTGTCTACTATTTTCTTCCAATCATTTTAAAAAAATTCTTGTGGATTTATCAAAAATAGCGTCTCTACTAACTAGAGGTAAAGTTGCATACTTCTGAACTTCTCCAAACCCCACTTCTTAGTAGGATTCTTATATTGTTATTATTATTGATGATGGCTAACCTCATCCTTTAGAGAGAAAAAGATTTGTTTGAAGAGTAAAGTCTCCAAAAGTCTACGAAAAATTAAGGTTTCATGACTTGTATATGTTTTAGGCCATGGTTATAACGTAGGTTGTAGATATATATGTTTCCTCTAACAGAGACATGGTCTTTGTATGGTAGTGTCCTTAGGTCATGGATCTAATTGTTTCTTTAGGAATCAGGACACAATCTCTATCTTCTAGCATAATCTTGTCCCTACCTTGTGGATCCTAATATTTCCCTTGTACTTGGCATAGTTATAGCTCAGTCTATCCTGCTCCACATATTTTTATCCAACTTTATACGGACTCTCATTAGGCCATGTTTAGTCCATGTTTGTTATTGTACTTAATCTATATAAGACACACGAGCGTAGACTAGACTGTTTTCCTCTAAGAAATATAATTTTGCTCAAGTTTTTACTTGAAAAAAATCCAATTCTTAAATAATTTCATCATAATATCAATTTATTGCAATTACTTGAAACGAAATCAAAGATTAAGTAAGACCGTGTAATTAAACATCAAAATAAAGTAAAATACTTAAGAAAATATGTGCTTTTATGCATATCAAACATCTATGCTAATGGGAGGAAAGTAACGCAAGTCGGAGGATCATTTACCATAACACCTACCTAGGCAATATGAAACTCCTAATTTTATGTGCTAGGCCTTATCGTGAAACAAATAAGGTATCACAAATCTCTTATATCCTATAGAAGACATGAAAAAGCTTACATATACTATATTTTTATAAATCTTACATAAATAGCTCACATAGTAAGAAGACCAAATATGTGTTTCGAGCAAATTGATTTGTCATTTTTATGTTCAATATGGGAATATCAATAGAAATTTCTTTTTGAAATAATGTTTGTTGAGTAGAGTAACTAGGAGAAGGGTTAAAAAGAAATCAAGAGCCAACTTTCAAGAACCTAAGTACAGTTGGGTACCTAGACCAAATGTACTATATTATTCTGTAGGAAGTAAAGAAACGGAAACAATTGGTATTAAAGCCTACATATTTACAAAATATAATTGTAAAAGATTTTCATTTTATGAGAATACTAATAATTCGTAGCCAATGAGGGGGGGGCGCGGGAAATGGTATCTCCAATAACTGATATCAAGTGGAAAAGCTTTTTAAAAGTTATCCATTTCTTTGGTAAGTACTTAATGTTTGAACTGGTGCAAAAGCTTTTTAAAAATTATTCATTTCTTTCATAAGTACTTTAATTTTAAACTTTAATTGTATGACAGAGATTTTAAATAGCATAAGAGGGTGTAATTTATTTCATTTTCCTTTTTATGCTTAAAACTTCAAATAATTTATACCCTTTTTAGTGTTAACAAAAAAACTGGAGAAGGGATTTTGAATTTTAATCATTATACTCATAAACTGAGGGATAACTTAAATTATGAAATTCTACCAAATAGGGGCGAAAATTCATAAATTTTATAATTTTGTAAATTTTAACATGAATAAAAAATTTTAGCATAAAAAATGAAGAGTTTATTGAACCAACCGAGGTTCTAATCCATAATTTTGATGAAGACATAAAATGTTACTAAGATTAATTTAACTTTAATGTTATTAGTAATATAATTAATTCTTTATGAGGCTAATCTGTTTTCCATTACCATCCTTAAAGACATCTTGAATATATTCTCTAGCTGGTCAAGTTTACAAGTTAATTTTCAAAAGAGTTGCTTCTATTTCTCCTCTGATGTTCCTCACTCTTTTGAGCTTGCCAGAACATTAGGGATGGAGTTACATACTCCTCCATTTAAATAATTGGGATTCCCTGTTTCTCATGCTAAACTCATCTATTTTGACTGCATTCCCCTATTGGAAAAATACAAATCCAGAATCTCAACTTGACATAACAGATTTCTATCCATGGCAGCACAGATCACTCTTGCAATTTCGGTCCTTAGTAGCTTACATATGTACTAGATCAGTCACTTAGTTCTTCCACGTGAGGTGATCAAAGAGATTAATAGAACTATTGAAGCATTTATCTGGTCGGGCTCCATGGACAATGTAAGGAAAACCAAAGTAAAATGGGATGAAGTCACAACTTCAAAATAACGAGGCGACTTAGGCATACTATCTACACATACCATGCAAAATGTTCTTCTCTGCAAGAAAATGTAGAAGTTAATCACAAAAAAACTACCATTCGGATTAAATGGGTTCATGAGACTTACCTTCTTTCTCAAATTTTTTGGCAAATGCCTATCATTTTAGTTTGTTCTTGGATTTTTCATCAAATGCTGAAAACTAGAGACCTTATATACCCTTTTCTTTTTCATCGATTGGGAAATGGCTATAATGTTTAGTTATGGTATGACAACTGGATTGATTTCAGTCTACTGATTCGCAAAATTGAGCTCCCACACTTTGGAGGTATAGTCCCTCGTAAAGCCAAAGTTTCCTCATTCATTTCTGAAGGGTAATGGTCTGGTAATTTCAAAGGGTTTCACACCCTCTGTCAGTACTTCCCCATTCTAAATAGTTCGAACAATTTAGACATGATTATTCTTCTTCACTAACAAGTCATGCTACAACTGCCTTTAAGCTGATTCTCCATGATTTCCCTAGTACTCCCTTCCATGGTAGCACTGCTAAAGCCCTAAAGCATCCGTGTTTGTTTGGCTAGCAATTAAAAATTGACTAAGCACAAAAGACAGATGGCATAGAACGTTTGACCCAGAATGTGACTTATGCAAGCTGCTACTAGAAGACAAAAAGCGCTTATTTTTCAGTTGCACCTACTCCACTACCATATGGAACCAACTACTCCATAATCTTGTACCTTCTGTTATCTCATACAACTGGACTTCTACCCTTACCTAGATCATCTGAGTGTCTAGCTCATGGATGCAAGATAGTCTGTTATTCAAAATAGCTTTTTCACTCACACTTTACAATATACAGCGTGAGAGGAATCGAAGAATATTTTGAAAAGAGAAAACTAGTGCATACCGACCTACTGATTTTATATTCATCGAGGCACGAAGCCTTATTATAGCTAAAGACGCAACCCACCACTTGTCGAATAGTATGAAAAAATGTTGTTTTTATAACTCAAACTTTTGCTTATTCTGCTTTCGAGTTTTTGTTTTGCCATTGTAAGGGGATTCTTTTGATTTCATAATGAAAAATATCATTATTATGTTGTCAACAATTTCACTATAGTCAATGAATTACCTTTAATTTTCCAAAAAAAAAAGAGATGTTTGAGCTATATATGATATGATGATTTCTCTTAACTTTAAATAGGATATACAAATGGTCTTTCTCAATACGAACAAAGAAGATACTACAAGAGTTTATCTTTATCTAGAAGATGTATATAAGAAGGATTGCTCTTCACCCCTTGAAGGAAGAGCCAGTGAGTAAGAGTTTAAAGAGTAAACATAGGTCAACAATTGTTTAGCATGCCATTATAAATTAATTTTGTACACTCCTCTCTTATATTTTTTATTTATCATATTTGATAATTGTGAGTACACGTAAATACTTAAATTAAATAAATTTTGTTATATGTGTTGATTGTGGCTAATGCAATTGAAAATTTTACCATTTAGACATCCATATAATCATATTAAATCTTAAAATTTCACATATATCATAACAATTACATGCTAACTTACAGCCCTTTTAAGTAACAATTTTGGAATCTCCAAATCCTAATTGATAATTAATTGTCATTATAAAAAATTTGAATATAATCTTTCACAAGCTCTAGCCACTCATAATTATGGATATCATAATTAAGGTTTAAATAACATAATTATAATTAGTTCTATAAAATTTTAAAATTCGAGAATAAAAAACTTACAACGTGGTTGTAAAAGTAGTCTTTTAATATCCATTCAATTTTAAATTCAAAAACTACTATATTTTATACATTCAAGTACTACTTTTTAATTAATTAATTGCAAATATTTTATGATACTTTTCATATTAGTAAAAGTGTATGATGTTCAAATATTCTTTTAAATTATATTAAAATATAAATTTTACAAAAACATTCTCTTCAATTTAAAATAAAATTTAAATAAAAACGTTTTATTTGAAAATAATATAATATAGATTTAATTAAAATATTTGTTAATTTTCTCTACGATACGTAAATATCGTAATCTTAGTGTGTAAATAATAAGTTTAAGTGACAATTAATAATATTAGCTTTTGTATCATTTTTACTCGTACAAATGATATTGTTTTGTAAGTTCAAGTTTTTTTAAAAAAATTAGTGTGAAAGTTTATAATAATTAATATATCACTCATTAACATTAACACAAACGCATTAAAATCTAACGGTAATTATTTTATAACAAATTAAAACATCACAATTTTGTGATTTGTGTTAGAATTACATATTTTTGTAAAATTAACGTCTTAAATATAATTATCCTTTTTATTATAAGGTACCCATATAGAGCTAAATCTTTGTGTGCCCAAATCTATATTACTGCAAATTTTAATTTTCAACTACACAGTTAATTCAAAAGGGAGTAAAAATTTTAAGAATTTTGTAAATAAATTTAACTTGTAGGCTTATGTTTTAATTTAAAAGATGAGACTGGATGAATTTTTTGTTTAGATTTTGGCATAAACTAGGCAGATTTAACTTGAATTAATCAAAATTTAATAATATGGTTAAAAATATACATAAAACTCCCTTTATTACAATAAAAGATATATGATTTAAATGTGAATTGGAAAAATTGATGGGGCTTACAACTTTAAGAATTAGATTTATACTCAAGAAATATCTTGTCTTTAAGGCTCAACTTAGATTTGAGATTTTTAAATAAAAGTTGAAGATACATTTTCCCCTCAATACTTGTAATAAAATTTAGGTCTGATCCCAAGATTTGGCAATATGCAAAAAAGACTCTAAAATTTTTAAAACATTTCAAATGAATATAAAAATGATGAAACTATCACGGTTCCACCAATTTTACTAACTTAATTTTTTAATTATGCGATCCATATTAGCAATATATATTGGTTGATATGGGCTCTTAAAATTTTAAATCCTAATTAAGCAACCCTAAATTTGCAAATTTTTCTTCTCTATGATGTGTCTCTTCCTCTCACTCTCTTCTCTGTGTATGAATCTTTGATGTGGGTGAAGCTTATTTTCTGTGGACCTTGTAATGAACTTAAATTGATAAGACTAAATTTCCTACTTCAATGACATAACACTCATCAATACCACTACTATTCCGACTATTTCCTTACTACTGTTATCCTTTCATTTTTCATATATTTAACAATATGGATAAGGTTGATGCAAGAGATGTCAGGTAAATGCCTAAACCAAAGTCTCTACGACTTCTATAATCATGGACGGATTTATATTGGCCCCACTTGCTCCTGCTGTCTTTAAAAAATTTCATATAAAAAATTATTAATTTAAGTTTTGATCCCATAAAAAATAAAAATTTGCTTCCATTAAAATTTTGCCCCATTAAAAATAAAATTTTGCCCCATTACAATTTTACCCTCACTCAAAAAAATTTCTGGATCTATTCCTGTTATAATGAATACACTCTTTTACCAGATATCTAAAGAATGCTCCTCCTATCCTTTAAAGAGTACATAAATGCATATTACTTTCACATTAGTATGAAAATTATAATGATTTTGTACATTTTGAGCATAAGGAAGCATTTTACCCTGAATCATTCCAATGATATATATATCAAAGTTAGTATAGCTATTATGCCATATAGATTTTACTTTTGGAGTGTTTATTTTCAATTCAACTCTTTTGTGGCCTCCATTAAAGTTATCATAGTTTTCATAATGATAATTTCTTCCTAACATAATTAGAAGCAATATAAATGATGGCAGGGGTAAATTTACAAACATTTAGTAGGCGTTTAGTTTGAGCACGGGGTTGACTATGGATATGGGTATAATAGTAGAAGGCGATAGGAATGGGTATGAAAAATAAATAAAAAAAAGATATTTGGTTTGTAACTTGAGTTTTTGTATTAATACCAATAATGTTGTTTAGTTTGTTGCATTAATGGGAATGAAAGATAATATAATACCATTAAAATTAAAGATAGCTGGTATGTTAACGAATATAAGTGCTCACAGAATGAGCAATAATATTGTATACGTATGAACAGGGATATATTCCTAATTAATCACAATATTATTCTATACATTCGATTTTAATTATTCAGAATGGGCAATAATATCTATTTATCTGTCTCTTCCAAGAATTTTAGAAACTAGAATTTTTTTATCTGAATCCAAAAGCACGCAACGTATGTAAAGCTTTAAAACATGTTTTTGTTTTATAGATGTTAAACAATAACACCAAATAAATTCAAGAACGTTTTTATACAATTGTTAAATTGTAAAACCAAATAAAAGTAATTCTTCTGTTTATCCAAAGATTAAGGCTTTATTAAAAACAAAAAAGGCATGAGTTTTATGAAGAAACAGACGTTGGATAAAGATGAAGGGCTTATGTCTTTATACAAAAGTTAAAAACTATAAAAAGTGCTTCTGTTTTGCTGTTCATGAAAGCCATTAAGAGCTTTAGCTTTACAAAACAAATAAACAAACACCAACGTAGAAGACGATTCGCTATCTGTTTTTTCGTTTTTTTAAGAGTTAAAATCATATAAGAAAAATCAAATTAAATCACAAAACAATAATTATAAGGGGAAAAAAGGAGCAGATTAGTTTTATGATTCTCGTTCAATCTATAACCATATGCACTTTCACATCATCAAACTATATACCAGATTGGTTATTCTCTTGATTAAATTATAAAACGAGAATATATAAGAAAAAAAAGGAGCAAAAATCCCATTTACAATGATAAGGCAGGATGAGAGATCGTAAGGAATTAAGAGGCGATAAGGAAGTAAAGAGGATGGTAGGGCAAAGGCTGAGGATAAAAGAATAAAAAATAAACGTGATAAAAACTTAGATTGGAATGAAAACTCAATACCCACCCTATTGGTAGGTTTAGTAGATTCCCAAATTTGATGAGATAAATTCATTTTCCTAGAATTGAAAACCCCAAAGCACATACTGTTTTTTACAATTATTTCATTCCTTCATTCCCAAATCCTCTAACCAAATGCCTAGTTAGTTGTTAATGAATTATTGGATTTAGAACAAATAAATTTAGGGATTTAGGAATTCAAGGATTGATAGTTTTAGATCCTAAATTCTTAAGCTAATGATAGATTAATCTTTTAACAGTTCATGTTACTCATATATGTGGCTAACGTGAATCCTTTAATAAAAGGATAAAGTCATAGGATATAGAGTTCAATCAATTTGAGGAATATTTCAAACATTTTTCAAAATGTTAGAATTTTTTATAAGTTGTAAAACATTTTGAATTTTTGATTTATTTTGCTTTATCTACGGCGTGGGTCAAAGTTGTAGTTGTTGTTGAATAGGGTTTTTTAAGGATTGTTGCAGCTTTTGTGAATATATTTTTGTAATTGAGACTCCTAAATGTGGTTTATTACTTCTAAAAAAGAAATTTAGTCTTTAGTTACCACGTTAACTTGTTTTTCTAAATTTGCTAATTCATTGTATAATGTTTCATCACTATTTGTTGACCTATCTATTTCTAATTCTAAGGCTATGTTTTGCATATAAGGTTTTAAATGGAATAATTTATAATGAAATAGAATATAAATGGAGGTAATATTAGAAAGTTGTTATTTAGAAGGGATGGAATATTTAATAATATAATATAATTAAATGTTGTTTAGAAGATGGGTGGAATAAAATATAATATATATAATAATAATAAATTACTATTCTACGCTTGATAGAACAAAACATACGTTAATAGATGAAAACACATATCCAATAATAATTATGTTTTAGTAATAAGCTCTTTTTTGCATTATACTGAATATTAACTAACCAATGACTTTATGCAACTTGGATTTTTATATAGTAAGTATTAATTTATGTTAACGTCTTCCTTTATGATCAGTAGATAAAAAAGACAACCTTGTTGAATCTATTTAGATTATTGAAACTCTCCTTTAAGATATGAAACACTTAAACTTTATCAACATAAGTAACTACATTTATTTTCGAATTGATTCATCCTGCCTAGTAACAACAACGAGCTTTAGATATCCTCATATGCGATCAAAGAAAGAGAAAATTGCAAAAAAAAATTAACAATATATAAAGGACATCTCTTACCCTAAATGCTCACTAGTCGCTGTGTTTTCAATTTTGTCCTTTAGAACTTTCAAAGGACTTGGATCTCCAGCAAAAGAAAGGCAACAACCCACCAAGAGAAAACTAGAGATCAACGTGATACGTAGTAGGCAACAACAAAGAAGGAGATGCAATAACATTAAGCAGGCAATTAGAGCACAAAGAGGAGAGACTCAGAGATAGTTGAGGGTGTGTTATGTATAAAAATATTATAATCATCGTTTGAGCTACTAATAGAAATGCAACGTTTAAATAAACCCACACCATTGTTATGAAACACCAACCCTTATACTAGGCAAACGCAATGTTTAAATAAACCCACACCATTCTTATCAAACCCCAACCCTCATACTAGTTATCCCTTACGTCTATTTAAGACGTTATGGTAACAGATAACGGGGATATAACATATTAGATATTGTCTTATTCTTCTAGAATTCTCTTCATGTATCCCTCTACCCTTCTTTCTCTCCTTCCGCCTTTCTCTCTTATTTTCTCTCTCTGCTGGTTTCCTTCTCATTTCTGTTAACACAAATATTTGCATTTTAATTCACTATCGTCAAAATATATATAAAATTTAGTGTCAGAGACATATGTTCCTTGGAGAAAATCGCTGAGCTGCGTAGAATCAAAGAAAACGTGAAGAATCTGATAGAGGCACAGATCAGGAACGAGAAACTATTCCTAGAAGCACAAAACAGAGCAGAAAGAATGGAGAAGGATCTGCTTGAACTTAAAACTATTTTCGCACAATTCATGAAGCTACAAGGAGTGAAATCAGAAGCAACTATTCTAGTTACTCTAGAGCTGAAGGTTCGTAGTCAGTCTTCTATATTTTCCGAACTACTTCCCCGTTTCCATTCCGTGAATTATTGTATGACTAAGTAATATGCCAATGATATTAAAAGCCCTTCTAGCCCTACATGTCAGGGAAATGGCTTAGCGCCTATGTCCTCTGTCTCACCAATATCTGTGCAAGCAACAGTTGAGAAAGGTAAAGGCAACTTTATGGTGGATTTCCTTATGGAAAGAGTCTCAGCTGTCGTTGGGAAGACAACTGTTGCCCCAATTGATTGTTTTAAATTCTTGACTCAAAATCAAAATGAGATGATTAAAGCTGGTCGGCTATGCCAGAACACGTTTCTCCAGTGATGCAATTTTTTTGCGATCCTCCCAGCGATACGAATCAGCAGGAAAATTTAAAATTTCATAATAATTTTAAATATTGGTCACTATTTGTCGATTTCGGTTTTAATATGTAAAATTATTAAATATTAGCTGTATTGAATATTTTAAAATTTTGAAGAAAAAAATTCATAAAATTTTCAAAAATTTTTAAAATTTTTTTATCTCTCTAACCTTTTCTTTTTTTCAAAAATTTTAAAATAATAATAAATATTTTATTAATAATGGTAATTATAAATTAAATAAAATTTAAAAATAAAAATTTTAATTATTAATAAATTATTTTTATTTAAATTTATTTTAATATTTTATATAATATTTATTAATAATGTATTAATAAAAATATTTTATTTTTTAAAATAAATAATTTAAAAATTATTATTTATAAAC
>JANSVA010000005.1:34390178-34408772 GCA_025504915.1 Erythroxylum reticulatum | reverse complement strand
CCCCCCCCTTTAGCACCGCTCGTGCAACAACCTCACCTAAGTTATAGCACGATGGTTACCGGCCACATCAGACCTGAAATAGACACGATTGAGCTAGCTTGGCTAGAGAAAGAACCAATTGAACTATCTGAAAGGGATATTACCATTGTTCAAGGTACACATGGATTGGATGTTGAATTATCCAACACTTTCAAAGGTAAACTAGATCAAATCTGAACCAATGCAGTGGTAATGAAGCTGCTGGGACACAAACTGGGGTTTAATATGCTCAAAGATCGACTTCAGTCAATGTGGCACCCCAAAGGCCCTCTGAAAATAGTTGATATAGAGAATGAGTTTTATCTCATAAAATTCAAAGAGGAGGCAGATTACATATATACCTTAATTCAGGGGCCTTGGATTATCACAGGACACGTACTCTTCGTGCAACCATGGGTTCTGGAGTTCCGACCATCATTTGGTAAAATTACCCACGTAGTAGCGTGGGTACGATTCCCTAACCTTCCCATAGCTCGCTATCATCACTCCGTCCTCACTGCTCTCAGTAATCTAGTGGGTGGAACGGTGAAGATAGATTCCAACACACAAAAGGCTTACCATGGACGTTTCGCTCAGGTCGCCATCAATTTGGACATTAGCTCTCCTCTCCAATCGATTGTTGACCTGGATTGGGTATTCATTCGTATTGCCTATGAAGGCCTGCTGCAAATTTCCTTCCATTGCGGACGGGTAGGTCACGGCACCTCGCTCTATCCCTCTCGACAGGAGCCACCACACGCAACAGAGTCCTCCCTCGGTACACCACCACAACTAGCCCAGGCGGAAACTAGTAGTGCCCAATCCATTGGAACACTCCGTCATATAGACTACAGGCCTTGGATGTAAGTCCACCGGCGAGCTTCCCGGACTCCATCTACTCCATCGGGCACCAAAAACATCAGCTCATCCCACGCCCCACAAGTCGGATCGCGAGGCTTGAGGTACTCAGCGTTCTCCAATGATGAAACGTTCGACCCTCCAATGGTCTCTCCCTAACGGTCCACGCTCTTCCTCTTAGCACATCCCAAGGCTTGTTGGATCCTAACCGAAGTCAAGACAAACCCCTAATTCCCTTGTCTAAGCGAGACGACAACCAGCAGCGTGTGAAGCGTACGCCTAAATCTGGAACTAAAGTCACCCCCCAACTCACAACGTCGTCTTCCCCCATGCAAGCCCAAGAGTTGGGCCATGCCTCGCCTACTCAGTCTGCAGGCCTCCCAATATAGAACCATCACAGATAGCTCTCCATTCCCCATGGCCAAGGAAATTCCAGCCCAAGCCCAGCCGACGTCGCCCTCTTTATTCCATCGCATGCGGAAATAGTCATATAAGATCCTTATGTACCTATGGCCATCTAAGCAGAATTAGGTAGCGGCGATATGGCCGAAGATCCCATCGGTCCAAGCATCCCTACAAACTTGTCTCCTCATGGACAACTACAAGAAGCAACCCCTCCCCTCGTCCCCTTGACCCAATTAACAATCTGAAGATCGACGTAGCATCTGGAGTCGTATTTGATACTCAGATGGAGGAAATAGGTCACGCACACGCGCTAATCCAATGTCAGGAGTTGACTGATATAGACATCACCCCTACAGAAGTTTAGCTTTTGATTACCCCACGTTTTCTTTTTATGACGATATTCATATGGAATTGCCAAGGGATTGGAGGTCGGACCTTCAAACCCATCAAGAAAAATTATATCCGCCTTCATAAATCGTGTCTCGTTGTTTTGGTCGAGCCACGTATTAGTAGAGATCATACGATGAAAGTTATTAGGAATTTGGGATTCGATAACTCTTTCCAGGTCAAAGTGGAGGGCTATTCGGGAGGAATCTGGTTGCTTTGGAAAGATGATCTCGTAGTTCGAATTCAGATTGCTCACCGTCAGTTTGTGCATGCTAGCATCTAGTGGGATACTTGACATTTGATTTCACTACCATTTATGTCAGCCCTACTTCTGCGTTACAATAGTTCCTCTGGCATTATCTGCCGAGTCTCGCGAGACTCCCTCAAATGCCTTGGCTGCTAGGTGAAGACTTCAATGCTAAATTGGAAAGTGTCGATAAACGAGGAGGCTCCTGTCTCTCATTGTCAACACTCACTTTCAAGACTACGTGCATCAATGTAACCTTCAGGATCTTGGCTTTACAGGGCCAAGATTCACGTGGTGGAGATGACAGATTCGAGCTAGATTAGATCATGCTTTTTGCTTTACTTTTTGGCATTTAGTCTTTCCTAACACCCGCGTTACTCATTTGCCTTTTTTGAAATCGAATCATTGACCTCTTCTTATCAGTTTTCAAAATAACGACCACTATACACAATTGAGTCATCCCTTCCGATTTCAATCGGCTTGGCTCACCCATAACGGCTTCGATCAAGTGGTAGCTGAGAACTGGCAACATAACAACTCAAACTTTACTAGTGCAATAAAACATCTTTTGGACAAACTTCATCAGTGGAACGACAATGTTTTTGGAAACATCTTCCACCACAAAAAACGTCTCATGGCTCACATCGAAGGCATCCAAAAACCTCTGGAAGATACAGCTTTGTCCTCCCTCCAAGAGCTCAAGGAACACCTGTGAACTAAATTAGAGCAAGTCCTGTACTAAGAAGAACTATTCTGACACCAGTGCTCCAGAAGTCAATGGCTAGGCCAGGGTGACAGGAACACATCCTATTACCATGCAATATAAGGACCAAATGTCGACAAACGCGAATCACTTCCTTGACAGAAGGGAATGGTAATGTGGTTACTGACCCCTGTTCTCTTAGAAGATTAGTGCAGAGTCATCTCGAGGATCTATACCTTTCCGAAGGCCACTCCCCCATAGCATGGCATATTCATGATCACTTCCTTCCCCTCCCACATCAAGCGCCAACTGATCTCACTCGTCAATTAAGGCCAGACAAAATAAAAACGGCATTCTTCTCCATAGCTCCTCATAAAGCTCCAGGCTTTGATGGGTTATTCGCACTGTTCTATCAATCCCAATGGGACACTATTATCCCTTCCCTGAATATTATCCTATATCGTATCTTTTGGCACGAAGTCTGAGATTCTGAAATAAATCACACCATTATGGTCCTTATCCCTAAATCTTCGTCCTCCTCTTCGATATCACAGTTTAGGCCTATAGCTCTTTGCACTATTTTATACAAAGGCCTCACCAAGCTTATTGTCAATACGTTGAAACCTTATCTCGAAGATCTTATCGCCCCCGCTAAGTGTAGTTTTGTTCCGGGGTAATTTATTACCGACAACATTATCATCACTCAAGAAGTCATCCATTCCATGAAAAGGAAAACTAGGAGCAAGGGGATTATGGCTACTAAACTGGAACTGGAGAAAGCATATGATCGTTTGGATTGGGACTTCATTCAAGACACTCTGGTAGATGTTGGCCTTCCGGAATATCTGATTAGTTTAATAATTAAGTGCATATCAACTGTTTCCTTCTAAATTAATTGGAATGGGGATTTAAGTGACACCTTTACTCCTTCCAAAGGTATTCACCAGGGGGATCCTCTTTCTCTATACCTCTTTGTCCTTTGCATGGAACGACTTGTTCATGCAATTACACAAGCTGTGTCATATGGTCAAATTAAGCAGGAATGGTCTGCCCCTTTCCCATTTATTTTTTGCAGACGATCTCATCCTCTTCGCAAAAGCATCCATTGACCAAGTGATCATCATTCGGGATATTTTGAATTCTTTCTGCGCTATCTCTAGACAATGTGTTAGTATGGACAAATCGAGATGCTATTTCTTCAAAAATATCCCTCCCGCTACGAGTCAATCCTTAAGCAACGAATTAGGATTCTATAAGACGAATGACCTCGGTCGTTATCTTGGAGTTCCTCTTCTGCACCAACGAGTTAGCAAACGTTTATTAGGTTGGTCTACCAAACTTCTATCGTTTGATGGCCACATCACTCTGACACAATCGATTTTAGCGGCTATCCCGAGCTACATTATGCAGATAGTCTATTTGCTACGCAGGCTGTGTGATGAACTAGAAAAAGCCATGAGATAATTTTTTTGGGGCTCGTCTCGCGATAAAAAGAAGATCCACTTAGTCAAATGGATGGACATTTGCAAGCCTAAAGAGCTAGGAGGTCTTGGCATTCGACTAATCCGAGAAACAAACGATGCATTCCTAGCAAAACTCGGCTGGTACTTGATTGCCGAACCTAAAGCTTTATGGGTTCAAGTGCTCTCTGGGAAAAATAACTTTGACACTAACCATATCCCCACCTCTTTGGATACCACAAGGGGATCAATGGTTTGGCAAAGCATAAAGGTAACCTGGCACATAATTTCCCAAGGCATGAAATGGATGCTCGAAGATGGCTCCAGGACGCATTTCTGGCTTGACCCTTGGCTTGCCGGAGTAGGACCGCTTATTTCCCACATGTCACATCCAATCTTTGAGTCAACTCTTCACCTTAGTGTCCATCAGTTTGTGGCTTCTACTGGCAATTGGAATTGGGCAGCCTTCCAATCTTGGCTCCCAACGCCGATTTGTCGATTAATCGCCAGCACGTTCCCACCTAAGCCTTATTTTGGGTCGGATCAGTTGGTATGGCGAGCTTCTAACAATGGTCTCTTCACCATAGCATCAACTTACTCCATGCTTATAGGCCACCACGATGAGTCAACTCATGGGGTCTGGAAGGCAATCTGGCAGTGGCCGAGACCGCGGCGTATCCGCTCGTTCTTATGGCTACTAGTGCAAGATCATTTACTCACAATCCAACAACGTGTCCAAAAGCAACTCACTATTGACAGCACCTATCATCAGTGTTCCCTCGAAGAATCATCTATACACGCTGTGAGAGATTGCACCAAGGCTCGCCAAGTGTGGGACAATTTATCGACGCACCTCGCTGCTTCTAGCTTCTTCTCTATGCCACTTAGGGAATGGCTCCTCACAAACCTCCAATAGCACCGACGAGTTCTGGGCCATGATTGGATGGTTATTTTTGGCACGCCCTGTTGGTTCCTCTAGACGTGGAAGAATATGACATTCTTTTATAATCATTTCAATTGGCCATCCTCACCTACTTTTCTTATTTTGTCTTATGCAGATCAAATCCACAATTCTACCGAGAGGCGAAGTCGAGTTGACATCGAATTCCGTCCCCGCCAAGAGCAACTCATTAGTTGGAGCAAACCACTGTCGGGATGGATTAAATTAAATACAGATGGAGTTAGCAATCGCTCCAAATTCTCG
Source organism: Erythroxylum reticulatum (assembly GCA_025504915.1). NCBI lineage: Eukaryota > Viridiplantae > Streptophyta > Magnoliopsida > Malpighiales > Erythroxylaceae > Erythroxylum > Erythroxylum reticulatum. The sequence goes on along the minus strand of JANSVA010000005.1, from coordinate 34,403,490 downwards.
GCTCTAGCAGTCGACATCATACGAGACAGTGATGGTAATTGGCTTGAAGGATTCACTCAGAATCTAGGATGGTGCACTTTGTTGTCTGCCAAACTTTGGGAAGATTTTACAGAACTCTGGCTCGCCTAGAGCTAGGGCTTTTGCCGCATAGAACTAGAAGTGGATTCGCTCGTAGTGCACAAGATCATCTCTTCCTCGGCTAACCGCACAATGGTGCTCAACCCCATAGTAACGGGCATCCATGAACTGTTCACCCGGAACTGGTCTACTGTTCATCGACATGTCTATCGAGAGAGTAACAGATGTGCTGACTGGCTTGCCACCTAGGCTGAACATTCTGACGTTGATGTAACATATTTTGATACTGCACCTATCAGGTGCCAACGTATCCTATTAGAGGATATGTTGAGGACCTGTTTCCCTAGATTTGTTTTGTAATCTGTTTCGACAGTTTCTCTTTAATAAAAAAACATTAAAATAATATTGCATACTAATTGCCCTACCAAGCATAGTTTAAAATTGTCCATTAGAATATTGTTCACAAGATTCAATATTAGAAATCATTGTGGCTTGGATTCTATCTTATGTCCCTTGATCTAAATCTAAGTTTTGAAGTTTTCTGTTGATCCTATATTTGTTGTGTCGCCTTTTTTGTTACACTCATAACATGTAATGTTTTAAATTAAATTTTACTATCAATCTTTAAATAAAATAAAAGTTCCATCGGAGATTAGATTTTCGTGAGGGAAGGTCATGGGTATGGTTCTTATCTATGGAGATTAAACCAGTAATAAATATGTCATTCGTATGATTAACTAAGCAATGTTACCATTAAATCAGTCATCATGGGTATGGTTCTTATCTATGGAGATTAAATCAGTAATAAATATGTCATTCAATATGATTAACTAAGCAGTGTTACCGTTCAAAGAATTGTAATTCACGCGCGCCTGGTCTAAGGCTTTAAAAATTCGTTCCTCTTCGGGAAAGATTTTGTCCTTAGCAAAAAGGAAAATTCTGTCTCCTCGTCCCTTCTGCATTAAAACTGGAACGAAGAAGGTGTCTACATTCATCAACCTCTCACATCAAGGAACTAAGAGTAGTGTGAAAATGGTTGATTGCGAATTCAAACTATACACCAGCATCGCCCTCATCTCTTTCTTTCACGTTTCTCTCATTCTCTCTTCACTCATCACCGGCATTGTTTGTGTGTCTGAAGTTGGTATGCGCGCGCTCTCTCTCTCTCTCTTTGTGGTTGATGAGATTAATGTATAGCTTCAATTCTATGGTCGTTACCTATTTTTAATTTTCCTTTCGCAAATGCCCATTTCCCAGAGTTGCTGCCGTAGAAAGCCTAATAATTCATTGGGATTCTGCAAAATATCCTAGGAGCATTAATAGAAATAATAGAGTTGTTTGAATATCTGTTTCAGAACTAGTTGTCGACTAATGAGTCAGCTTAGCTAGGCCAGACATTTTACCTTTCCACTTCCCATACAACTGCTACTTAACGAGACACGTTCCTGATACACAAAATTTCGCCTTAGTTTCTAAAATATAAATTTGAACTTGTGGCGTTTCTTGAACATAGTGCAAATTTGTAATGTGTCAGTTAACCTTGAAAAATGCAGTCCTGGAAATTTACGGGTTGTTCTAATTGATCAGTTTTTCTGGTTTTGTATGTTGTGGGTTTGTGCTTTTTTTGAGCAAATGAAGATATGCCATTAGATTCGTTGCTTGCTTAGAGATACTATGTTGATGAAGCTTTTCTTGCTTTCCAGAAGGTAAATCTTGCTTCTCATTTTCTAAGTCATTGTACTTGACTTTTGTCCAAGATTACCTGGACAAATCTCCTTTTAAAGTTTGAAGGTAGATAGTACATGAGCACAATCTTCTGTGGCTGCAGCACTCTTTATGCTTTCGGTATCAAGTCATTCCATAAAATCTGTTCTTTCTTCAACATTATTTATGCTTTCACTATCAATTCATTCCGGAAAACCTTTTCTTTCTTCTTGTGCCTAACTGCATCTTGCTTTAAATTCCTCTAAATTCCAACACTAGTACTTGTAAGTTTGATACTCGTCAGAGTTACTGAAATAGATAATGTTTCAAATCAAGGCAGGGAAACTAATTCCTTCTCATCCATAACCAATGGGACGGTCTTAATTTTAAATATTTCTTGAAGGCCTTATATCTTTGGAATGTAGCTGGATTATTTTGAAAGCATAATTATTTTCTCTGACAGTCGATGAAACTCCATTTACATACATCGAAGGCACTGGAAAAGGGCCAAAAGATTGGGGTAATATTAACCCACATTGGCAAGTTTGTAGGAAGGGAAAATTACAGTCACCTATTGACCTTCTTGATAATAGAGTCCAAGTTTTTCCGAATCTAGGAAAATTGCAGAGGGACTACCAGTCGGCTCCTGCTGTTGTGAAGAACAGAGGACATGACATTGCAGTAAGTTGATTGTTATCCTTGCACAAATGCACAAAATTCTGTTCCATGGTGGAGCATCTCAGTTCTAGCAATAAGTAACTAATTAACATGTGGATTTACTCCATTTCACAAATCAATTCAACAGTGATGAGGTTTTCCCTAAAAATGAATGTTTCACCAGGTGTTTTGGAAAGAAGATGCGGGAAAAATTATTATCAATGGAACTGAGTACAAATTGCTGCAATGTCACTGGCACTCACCTTCAGAGCATACATTCAATGGTTCAAGGTTATTTACTTTCTTTTCTCTTTTTTGATACACTGGCTAGTTAGCTAATCAACTTTCCTCCTTTCTGATTTCCACACGCATATCCAAGACCAACTCAAATTTTTAGTTTATAATTTTCTTCATTAGGTATGCCTTGGAGCTTCATGTTGTCCATAAAAGCTCTCAGGGAGGTATTGCTGTGGTTGGAATCACTTACAAATATGGACATCCTGATCGCTTTCTTCAAAAAGTAACTAAAATGATTTTTACAATTTTCTTCTTTAAATTCCTCTCTTCTTTGCTATATATATTATATTTCAATAGGATAATCCATTTTCACAAATCTAAATGACTTGCGCATTTTTATATTGGTAGTAGGGGCTCCATAACACTGAAGAGAATGGTGTTGCTTTTAATTGACACAATATAATAAAGATGTATGCATGAATAAATATAAAGTCGTAGATGATTCCATCCTATATTTGACCATATGTCCTGTTTTTGACAGCTCTTTCACCATATAAACTCAGTAGGGAAAGAAGAGAAGGATTTGGGTTTTGTTAATCCTGGAGACATTAAATTTGGAAGTCGAAAGTATTACAGATACATTGGTTCTCTTACAGTTCCTCCATGCACTGAGGGTGTTGTTTGGACAATAGTCAAGAAGGTTCTAGTCATCTTTCTCTCCTTTAAAAAGTAAAATATATTTCATGTGAGAAAATGAGCTAATTCATATCTAATAAATGATCGTGATGCCAATACTAATGGATTAGAAGATTCTCAACTTTGGGACTTCACACATGATTATTAACATGCATGAAAACACCGTTTGGTCTGTCAATAGGTGAGGACAGTCTCAAGGGAACAAGTTAGGGCATTGAGGGACGCTGTTCATGATGTAAGTAATTCCAGTATGGTATATGCAAAACTAACAATAAAATTCTAATGTGTACCACGCTTTATTTGTTGAGAATAAATGCCTGCTGGTCTGTTCTGTTCCAGGGATTCGAGGCCAATGCAAGACCCTCTCAGCTTTTGAGTGGAAGACCAATTTATGAGTATAGTCCCAGGTTCTGACCTGCGACTGTGAGTTCATTTGCAAATAGGGCTCAAATATTCATATGACTGCAATTACGGATGATGCAGGGTGTAGCTGTGGTAATTCTCCTCATCAATAAAATTCACACTCACAATTGCTTGTTTGAATACCATTTACCACAGCTCAAAGTGATAAATACCACCTCTATGTTATTACTGAATACAGAATCATATGCTCCTGTAATTTTCATGCTATATTAATAAAATAAATTATGCTGGCCCTTGGGACGTTTACTAATGCAATTTACATTTCGTTCTTCTTCACCAGCGAAAAGAACACATTCTGCTGAAAATTTGTGTATCTACTGTATTGCCTTTGCTTTGCTCATTACAAACTTATTTTATTCTTCTTTGTTTTTGGAAATCGAAAGTATCGTATTCTTGTTTTCGTGATAAGTCTTTTGTTTGATAAAAATGTTCTCCATATATTAACATGACAAAACATTTAGTTTTGCATTACATCACAATAAACTGGGTTTCGCACCTGAGCAGATAATTTATCTTCAGATATTTCCTTGTTAAGGAATTGTAAATTACATTTAGCTAGACTTTGATTACGAACATGCTTGAACTGTAATGCATGAAGGTTTGATTGAAGATGTTTATTTCTTTAATAATTAATGTTTTATTTTGTTCTTGTAACATGTGAATAATTTTTAAGTTATCAAATTAAAATATACCCTTTCCAAATTAGAATCGAATCTCATACCTTATTGATTTTGGGATAGACGAATTAGCTTCTTTTATCCGAGTTCTAGCAATATCCACATTACGTAGACAGTTTTGACTGACTGCCCCCCGTCCCTATTTGCGTTTCGCTAATATTGCTGTGTTTGTGTTCACTTTGAACCACTTCTGTAGGCGGTGCTTTCCAAGAAAACTTTTCCATATTACGCTTTTCAGAAGGCTCAATATCGTTTAGCATTTGATAACCTCTCTATAAATTTGTAACTTTTTGCCAACTTAGAAGCTTGTAACGCCTTTTCTTTGACATTTTTCTGTTGCGATTGAAACAGATTAACCAAACAATGAACCTGCTCGTTTTAACTTCTTGAATCAGATATTAACATGAAAATCTTGACGTGCCGAGTTTCTCAAAGCTATTAGACTTAGTAGCCAAATAATCCGACCTCTTGGGCAATCTAGTGTAACACGTTTTAATATTTCAATTTGTTATTTCAACATCATGCATTTTATGGCCATATGGATATCTCTTTTTCCTAAGGTTTCGATAGATTGCTAGCAAATTTCGGCACATACACCAAATGAAGAAGCGAATGCTTTTGGATATCTGTAATTTCTATATCGTTGAGCAAACTGGGTTGTCATAATTATAAGATACCACCGTTTGTCATCATGTGATTTAAGTTCTTTTTATCTATGATAGGAAGATTAAATTGTGTAAAGCCTAACCTTAAAAATCCCCAAATCAAATCGTTGACCATATTTGCAGGCAATGCCACACGTCATTAACATAAAAAAGATATGAGAAAAAGTTTTCCTAAAGATTATAAAACTTTATATATCACATTAACAAAGATAACTTCGTGCTTGGAATTCAATTTACTAGAGTTATCTATTTAAATAGTATGTCATATCTCCAATTGTAATGTACTGAAGTTAGTAGCGAGTGTGCTATGCGTATATACATTAATACTATTAAAATTTTTCTTATTATTAATCTAGTATTGGCAACCAATATAATAATAGTCAGAAGAAGTCATATCCTACCAAAAAGCAGTGTAGATTAGAAACCCTAGTTATTAATTAGTATAAAGATAATAAATCTTTTTAAAAATTTATGGTTTTTGAATAACAAAATATAAAATAAAACTTTAAACCTATAAAATAGTCAAGAAGATTAAAGATAAAACAGTTTACCAAAAAATAATTCAATCAAATAGTTATATTTATGTCCGTCCTCCTTTAGTAGTAACTTTTTTATCTTACGTCTCAATTAACCTAGATTTGATGTATTCTCTACATTAGTAGGATCTTTTAGGAACTGAAATTACACTCTCGAATTATAATTATATACTCTACCATTGGTTAACTTGTATCTCTACCATTACCAGCACCCTTTTAAATACATTCAGCTTTGTAGATCTTATGAAAGGTTTCATCTTAACGCTATCAAAAGCAGGTAAATCTCTCTCAGACACATGATTTAACCTCCCATTTAAGCTATACTCTATTCACAAGTAAACTCTCTCAAGTCATTCACAAGTAAATTTAGATCATATTTAGACATAAAAGACGACTCAAAGACATCACTCAAAAATATATCACATATCATAAATTAAATCAAATAAATCCATACACAAGTAACCACTAGGTTTTTGTATTTAAACATAGAAAAGTATTTATTCATAAATGATGTTATAAAAAATAAAAAAGAGGAAAAACAGAGAAGGCAGGACAGAAATAAACATAGATGAACTTTTGGTTCCCTCCTACATCTTGATCTACTGATATGACGTTTAGATCTTGGTTCTTTAATGAAATATAACTTAGAATTGACTTCTCGGGGTTATAGAAACCTCCAGATGGTTAATCTTAGTTTTCATAAAGAGAAAGATGTTTCTAATATGTATTTGTGGTTAAAATCTTCAAAATTTTAGGCTTTTTTCACGCCTAATAAATGTATATGCCTCACTATTTCCTTTAGGTGATGGGCATGACCTTTAAAACGATCATACCAGTAAATCATGGATCTTACCCACTTATTCAAAACTAATTTATAGCCCTTAGCATAGTTATATCTTTAAATAAATGATCTTCTTATTTCTTAGCTAACTTGTACACAGTTGTGCCTTAGCTTATGTCACCTACTACATTTCATCCTTCTAGGGTATGGATTAATGCATGAATATGGGTCTGGTCGTGTTTCTCTAAGAATGTAATTTTCTTTATGATTTTGCTTAGAACGGCTTCCAATCCTTGAATAATAGCATCCAAACGTCCAATTTTCGCAATTACTTGAAAAGGTATAGAAACTAAATAAACGAAGAAAATTTAGCATTAAAACAAAAAATACTTAATAAAATATATGCGTGAATATCCCTATGCTTAAATATTTACTTATAATTAAGTAATCAATTCAATCACTCTTAACTTAAAAAAGTTAAAATTCTAACAAAAAATTTAATGACTTAACAAGATAAATCAATAATGTTCACGTTTCATTCGATTGCTTTGTTTATCAATTAAATAGATATTTAGATAATTACATCAAATGATAAATTAGTTTAATTTAACATAAAGATCCTTCAAACATTATCTTAATCTACAAAACTCAATTTAATGTAAAATGTTGACGTACACTAGTAATGTGCTTAAGCTTTCATACATTTTAATAACTCAAATTAGTAGAAAAGTAAAGAACTAAACTTTAAATTTACAAATAATCACTTAAATGCTTATTTGAAAAGTTATTTAACCTTTAACGTGAAAGCAAACACTTTGTCATAAATGATCCTAGTTACTTAGTTAGGTAACTATTTCAAATGGCTATTAGTACCACTCGTAAGCTTTAACCTTTTCACCTATGAATTTATTTATGCTTACTTATTCACATATTTTTATTTTATTTATTTATTTGTAAGACAAAAATGAATAGAAAGAATTCACTTTCTAAGTCAAAATATTCCTAAATTATAGAAAGAGTATCATAATGAAAATTAAGTATTCATTACCATAAAGATGGTCAACTGATTGGGAAGTAATAGGAATTGAAGTAAGAGACATAAAATTCCTTTTAGAAGACCTGGGGAACTTATATTGACATTTATTCATCTTTGCACGAATATAGTTCCTTCATTCCTAATCAATAACAGAAACGCAAGTAGATCTCCTAACTAAGCTTTTCGACCTCATAACTATTGAGGAAGCTCTCCATAACCTTAATTAATAAGGCTCCATGCTCTAATAGATTAAATGAATACTTGTTTTAAAAATAATGGAGCAAGATCAAAGTACAAGAGATCAATGCCATCATAAAATTATTCAACAATAGATCTATGTCAAAGGAATTAAATAAGACTCATATTAGTCTTGTACTAAAGATTCCTAATCCAACATCATTGAAATACTTTAGGCAAATCTCTTATTGTAATATTATGTACAAAACTATCTCTAAACTTTTAGCTCCAAGATTGAAATTAGTATTAAACTCTGTTAATAATCCAACACAAGGTGCTTTTATTCAAGGGAGGAATATAAAAGATAACATCTTCTTATCTTTAGAATTATTCAAAGACTATCCTAGGAAAGCCTTAATCAAAAGCTATGAAATGAAAATTGATTTCTATAAAGTATTTGAATCTATTAACTGGGAATTCATTTTTCAATCTCTTAAAGCATTTGGCTTTCCATCTTAGTTTTTCAAATGTATAAAGCAATGCATCACCATCACTTCTTATACCATTATTACGCTATTTGTTTACTTTATACTTGAGGTGTTAACTAGATTGATTAGTCATAACATCACTTTAAAGGGTAAGTTCATATTTGATATAAAGTGCAAAAAATTAAGGATCTTTAACCTATCTTTAATGAGGACCTGCTCCTGTGAAATCCTTGATGAATTCATTTCTCATTTTCAATAACCTCTTAGATTTTTCCATTAATAAAGATAAAAGACTAAATTATAAAGTAAGGAACAAGGACTTCCTTAAATTTCTGAGAACTTGTAGCTTATATGACTTAAGTTCTGATGGTTTTTTCACATGTAAAGTAACAAGTAGGACAGAAACTGGCTTATAAGGAAGAAGTTACATAGGGCATTAGTAAATCACCTATAGCTCTCCAACTTCTCTAGCAGTAAGGCAGGTTTCAATTGTCCCTTTTGCTTAGATCATTATTTTACTAAGATTACAATGGATATTAAGCCTCTGAAGCTTAATTTCTCTTTTAGGATTAATAATTTCACAACCAAGGTTGATAGCTTTGAGGACGCTATCTCTAAAGGAATGAAACTTTAAATTGAGGGGCATTACTCTTTTAAATGTATGTAAAAGTTTCAAGCGATAAAAGGAGAATTAAAGAGGTTATTGTAGGAGAAAGGTAGAAACACCAGCAAGGATCTTATTGAAGTAAATATTGGAGCTACATTTTACTTAGATGGAGCTAAATCGATCCCCCAAGGATCCTATTCTGAAGGTAAAAGAAAGGAAAGCTCTAAATACCTACATCAAGTATTTAGCGAACAGTAAGGTATTTAGAGCTTTCCTTATTAGACTAACATTTTCATATCAGTCTCACTGTCTAAAAGAAAGGAAAGCTCTAATACGCAGTGCTCAAGAGAGAAATCCGTGAGGGTTAAAAAGATAGGTGAATAGTAAGGTGGGCATAACATGTTTATTTGTCACATCAAATCTACAGTAGCGTGAGATAGCATAGAAAATAGAATAGAGAACAAAAGAGAGCTGCGAAAAATGTGGAGCCACTACAAAGGGTCTTTAGATAGGGTATTTTTATGGGGGCTGAAGCATTTTCTTGGGAGAGACTCACGAAGGACTAGACATCCTGACACCAGTTTGGAGCTGACATTAACATCGACTACCTAGGTTAAGTGTATTTTACTATTTTTATTTTGTCTTTCTCTTATTAGAAATTAATTGAGTCATCTTATGTTAGTTGATTTGGGTTTTGTGTATGGACAATTAAATTTTCATTATTGTTCAGTTATTTATGTATGAACTCATTGGGTATTGTGAAAGGATGATTTGAATGCATTTATTGAATCGTTTAATTACAAACCCATTTCTAAAATTTCGATGTAATCCATAATTATTATGTTGAAATTCCTATGTAGCGACTAATTATTCATAATCATTAGGGATAACATGACCTAGGTTAAATGATGCATCATATGTGGTTGTTGCCTTGATTAATCGGTTTTCCTAATTCGTAATGCTACTGCCTAATTAAATCTAGAGCTCGTATCTTAGGTTATTCGATAGTTAGGTTTTATTAAAGATCGTATCTTGATTAAACAAAATCTAAAGGAAAACTCGGGTTAATTATTAACCCACGATTAATAATTACTAGGAGAGTTAGAAAATAACAAATCAATGAAATATGCTTAATTAGTGTAGGCTGAGATTGAACCAAAGAACTAGGTCCCTACTAAATTCCCCATTTTATCATTTTTTGCATATTTTCTCTAATTTGTTTTTATTAGTCTAGTTTCATTTTATTTTCTTGCTTGAAAAATCCAAGAAAACACCTAAACCTAAACATCGATTAATTTCATTTCATAAACTTTACATACACTCTCTGTGGGATCGACCTAGACTGACCATTGTTATAGTAATAGTCTAGTTTTTATTTTGACTAGCGTTATGACGTGCTGTCAATTTTAGCATCATCGCTAGGGAGTTTAGGAATTTAGTTTCTGTTTGTGATTTAATTAGTGTTTTGTATATATTTGTTCATAATTGATTTCTTTTCAGTTATTTCGGGATCTTTTCATTTTTTGTTTCATGTTTGTGAAAAAAAACGGATGGAGGTAATTTCTTTTATAACTCATATTCTGAATCCTATAACAATATTTGGACCGATCAACCTAACTTTTGTTATGGATGAGATAATCATCAGATTACTTTCATGATAGTTTGCAGGATGCACAACAATTCTCATACAGACCAAAAGCTTCCTATCATGACTCTGCTCTATCTCTGGAAGAGTTGATTAATATTGTGAATGTTAATACTTTGTACTTGCAGTAGTTATACAATTCCAGCATGATGGAGGGTGATTATCAAAAAATACATGGTCTAGCACCCAAGATTTAAAGAGCCAACATGACTCAGGTACATCTCTAGAAGAAATGCTTAATATTATAGCTACTAACAATCTTCAAAATCAACAAGATATGCAGCAGTTCCAACAAAATATACAACAACTATTTCAGCAAGGTGTACATAAAATTTGACAAGATGCTCTGTAATTCTAGCAAGATGCATTACCTCGATGGGGACACAAAGCAAAGAAGAGCAGTCGTATAAGCCCGAGGTGTCCTAATGGACGTTTGTACGGAAACTTTACAAAGTGATGAGGAGCTTGAGAATTTTGAGGTTAACCCTGAACGAATTGCTTATGTAAAAGAAGCAGAGGAGGAGCTCAAAGCAGAGAAAACCCATATATTTTAGCTCGAAGGTAAGCACTGAGTTCCATTTTATTGTTGAGAATGACTCTTTACCTCTACAAGAAGATTGGAGGAATTAAATGAGGAAGAAAAAGTAGAAGATACATTTGAGATCTTTCTAGAGTTTATGAACTCAGTCGAGATTGAGAATTTGATGATAAAGAAGACATTTAATGGGAATGATGTTCAACTAAAGCCCTATCTAGAACAACCTCACGTTGTAGTGGTGCTAACTATAATACCTGAAAATCACGATTTTGTTATGTGAGGGGAAGAAGGAGTCGAGGCAGTGACCCTAAACAAAGGTGCTTCTTGGGAGGCAATCCAAGGGAAATAAATTTCTTTTCTTTACATTTTTGAATTACTTTTTATTTGCATGTGTGTTTCTATGTTAGTTAGTTTCTTGCTTGTTTTTAGGTTTTCAATTAAAATGAGAGAAAAATAAAACAAATGAAACAATCATTTTCTCATTTTCTGTTGCTTCTAGGGCTATATAATCATGATTAGAGTGTGAATTGACTAAAGAATTTCATAGCAACTTTAGCATGAATTTTTACTCTTGTGATTAGTCAATATGCATTCTCTTTAGAAGAGTAGTGACTATTGGTAGACAAAGCCGGTGAGATTTTAAGCCTTATTTGACTGACACCTTCATTTCAGTCTCATTGTCTTTTGATAATGTGTGACCTTCATGACATATACGTCCTGATTTTGCTTTGAATTTATATTTGAAACTATATTTTTATCACATGCATTAACATGGAAATGATTATACATTCTTTGTTTTTTCGAACTACATTAGCCAAATAGCCTATCCTATTGACATGATTTTTTCCTTGTTAACCCCCTTTGAGCTTTATACCTTTCTTTTTGTATTAACCGTATTATATGCTTTATACTTAACCAAATGTCCTACCCAAGCCATAAAGCTAGTGGAACATTTGTGATTGGTGAGTTTGTGGATGTACAAGAGTGTAAGTGTGGGGGTGTATATATGTGGGTTGGATAATATTGGGATGTTTTATTATGTCTTATCATTGAAATTCTCATGTTGATGTAGTTTATTTTAATTTTTATAAGGAAATAAAGAAAGAAAAAAGAAAAGCAAAAAATAAAAAGAGAAAACAGAAAATAGAAAACAGAAAAGAAAAACAAAAACAAAAAGAAAAGGAAAGAAAGAAGAAAACAAATGAAAACAATTTTTTTGTTTAAATAAATTTATCAAGGAAAAAATGCATTTGAGTTTGCAAAGTTATTCATAATTAATGTATCTTCTTAAAGTTGTAATGAATGTATTATTTAAGTATGTTAAATATGAAGTAGATGTTAGCTTAGAAGGTTCACTTTTGTGGGTTCAATGTATTGTCATTAATTGTATGAGCAATTCCTTCAGATTAGTATATGCTTCATGTGGTTTATGTTTGAGAGCTAAATTGAATTATGAAATTTAAGTGTTGCATTCGTCATAGCTGACAGTACCCAGTTTTGTATGAATGTTAACTTATGCACTTGGTGGTATAATTGAGTGTAACATTTGTTTCACTAGCTTTAATGATTCTCATGCTACTTGACCTAAATACATCTCACCTTACCTTTGCCCACATTACAACCTTGAAAAGTCCTTTGATCCATGATGTTGCATATGAAATTTACTGATGGAGAAATGAAATGATATGCAAAGTTGTGGATTATTATGATTATGAATGGTGTTGAGTATACCTATAGATATATTTTAGTTAAAAACATTTTTCGATTCTACCATTAGATTGCTTAGTTTTCGAAGATATTGAATGTTGATTAATCATGTGTCACAACTTGGTACCACATCGGGCCCATGACAATTACCACATACTCGGGCTGAGGATACTCGCAGTATCCTTAATCCGACTATGCAAGGCTTACTGAATATCTCTTTTTTTATTCGAAAAAATTTGGGCAGCACAACGACTGTTTTTTAAAAGTTCCAAAAACCTGCAAACGATTTTAAACGATTTTAAACACACTTCTATACCCACATCTAGCCATAACTTCAGGACTCTCTAATCCACTCAAGACAATCTCAACTCCAGACAATCTCAACTCAAGTATCAAAAGTTTATACATAGAATCTTTTACAACACAAGGCAAACAAAAATTAACTCACAAAATCATAAAGTATTTTTACACAAATACAATTCATGAGTCACTAGACAATAAAAGCACAAAATGGGAGACTATCCACGTGCATAAATACCCCGAAAATGTCAAAACATCGCACAATCCTCACAGAGCTTCGAGCTCACTAAATTAACCTGCATGGTTGGAAAGCGGAGGGGGTGAGTACATTGGGTACTCCGTGAGCAGGAGAAGCATATA
>JANSVA010000005.1:34358887-34372321 GCA_025504915.1 Erythroxylum reticulatum | reverse complement strand
GCCCCTCAACTTTATAAAATTACAAATTGGTCCTCAAAGAATTGAAAATTTACAATTAAGTCCTTAACTTTTACAAAATTTGCAATTAAGTCTATATGTACACCAACTTCTCCAATTTAGCTTTCTAAGTGTCTAATAAGTCTATATATCATATCTAATCACCTCTAAGGTATTAGAATACATTTAATTTAACCACCATAATCTTATCCATCCGATGGACTTGGTTTTACACACTTAAAAGCTTATATGTCGGAAATTTCCAAGATTTCGCATATCGATGAACCCTAAGTTTATTTAAGCGCATATAATGTTATATATCTCTGGAATATGTACTAAAAGGATTCAATTACATATTTAAACTCATATACAACCATTTATACATCAATATATAGTAGTATCTCCAAATACAAAACAACACAAAAGGCTCGGAAAATCCCATGTTACATCATGAGTTAAAGCTTGGAATGTTAATTTCTTGCTACGATTTTTGAAAGTTTTTAATCTTTGTTTATGATTATGTGTTCTTGGAACATATGGGAAATGAGTAAATATTTTCAGTCTTTGAGCTTAATTTTAATGTTTCGCCCAAGGATGGCCGAAAGCTAATTGTGGGGGAAATTAATAAGTGCTTAATTGATTATGAAATTATTCCATAACACGTAGTAATTATTGACATGAAATTGCTTAAGATATTCACGTTGACTCATTTGTGATTTTAGGCATAATTCAAAAGCAAAGAAGTTAAAGTGAGTTGAAAGCACGATATGGGCCATTTTTTTAAGATTAATTTTTACTCATCTTTATGGAGCAAGAAGAAGAAATTAAAAGACAAGAAGAAACTTAAAAGAAGGAAAAAATGCAAATAACTGCTGGAAGTCAATGAAGGCAGCTGAAAGGAAGCAGTCCATAACCAAAACGATGCAGCGCAAATGGGAAGCAGCAATATGAAACGACAGTGTAGCAGATAGGAAGCACAGACGCAGCGTCTACGTTCAACCTAGATGCATGCGTTAAATGTAGCATTCAAGAGAGAAACTTGTGAGGGTTAAAAAAGATAGGAGAATAGTAAGGTTGGCATAACATGTTTATTTGTCACATCAAAGCTACAGTAACATAAGATAGAATAGAAAATAGAATAGAGAACATAAGAGAGTTGCGAGAAGTGTGGAGGCACTACAAGTGGTCTTCAGATTTTATGCGGGCTGAAGGCTAGACGTCCCATGAAGGCTAAACGTCCCAATGCCAGTTCAGAGGTGACATCAATACTGACAACCCAGATTAAGTGTATTGTATTATTTTTGTTGTTTCTTCTCATTAGAAATTGATTGTGTTATCCTATGTTAGGTGATTTGGGTTTTGTGCATGGATAATCGAATCTTTGTTATTGTTCGATTATTTATGTATAAACTCATTGGGTATTGTAAAAGGATGATTTTAATGCGTTCATTGAATCGTTTAATTGCAAACCCATTGCTAGAATTTTGATGTAATCCATAATTGTTATGTTGAAATTCATATGTAGTGACTAATGATTCATAATCATTAGGGATAACATGACCTAAGTTAAATAACGGATCGTATGTGATTGTTGCCTTGATTAATCAGTTTTTCTAATTTGTAATGCTACTTCCTAATTAAATCTAGAGATCATATCTTAGGTTATTTGGTGGTTAGGTTTAATTAACGATCATATCTTGATTAAACAAAACCTAAGGAAAAACTCGGTTAATTATTAACTTGTGATTAATAGTTGCTAGGAGAGGTTAGAAAACAAAAAATCAATGAAATATACTTAATTTAGGTGTAGGTCGAAATTGAACAAAGAACCGAGTCCCTATCGAATTTTCTACTTTTATCATTTTTTGCGTGTTTTCTTTAATTTGTTTTTATTAGTCTAGTTTCATTTTATTTTCTTATTTGAAAAATCCAAAACCCCCTAAAACTAAACACCGATCAATTTCATTTTATTTTGCACACACTCTCTGTGGGATCAACCTAGACTCACCACTACTGCAGTAGTAGTCTAGTTTTTATTTTGACTGACATTACGATGCGTTGTTAGTATGGAACCACCAAATTTTTTCATAACATAATTTAGTGTAAGATGAACTCCAAATAAAAAACTCCTTGGTGAACAATAAGGGAGAGACAATTGAGGGCCAAGAAGATCTAAAAAGCTAGTTTTCATTCACTTAAAAATCTTAGTTGGTTCTAGTAATAATTAGAGCTCTTCTATGTAGGGAATTAAGGACTTCATGCCTAAATTGTTATCTCAATAATAAAAGGAAATGCTAATGAAACCATTTGAGGCTAGAAATATCGAACTTGTCCTATTTAGTTTGAAACATGATAAAGCCCTTGGTCCAAATAGGCTTAATGCTTGCTTTTCTCAAAAGAGTTAGCAATTAATAAGTAATCTAATTAATTACATAACCTTGGAATTCTTTTCCTCTGATAAAATGCTTAAGGAATTTAATATAAGTTTAGTTACTCTTTTACTAAAAAAGGCAAACCTAAACTCTTTAGATGAATATAGACCCATCTTATGTTACAATGTAATTTATAAATTAATTTATAAGTTATTAGCTTCCACACTTAAGGAAGTTCTAAAATTCATCATAAACTCAAACCAAAGAGCTTTTATTTAAGGCAGAAGTTTAGGAAAAATTTAATAATATCATAAGAGTTCTTCAAAAGCTATCTTAGCAAGAAGCCCTTGAAAAGTTGCTAAGTCAAAATTGACTTCTCAAAAGCCTTTGATTCAATCAATCAGAACTTTTTTGTTGAGTCCCTTAAAGATTTTTTGGATATCTTATTAAGTTTTTAATATGGTTAGGGTAATGTTTCACCATTTCCTCCTAGGTTATCCAAGCAAATGGAGAGCCCTCCCTTAACTTCAATGATTCTTAGATTTGAAGCAAGGTGGACCCATTTTCAACTTATCTGTTTACCATTTTTATAGAGATTGTGATCAAATTGATTACTTATAAAACAAAATAAAGAGTTCGTTTTAAGTTCCACCATAAATGTAAGAAGTTGAAACTCTATAACTTATCTTTTATTGATGATTTATTACTTCTTTTTCAAGTTAAGCATATATATTTCATCAGATGTTGATAATTTATTACTTTTTAATGAAGATGAACCTATATCTTTTGTTGATGATTTGTTGCTTTATGCTCAAGCATTAACCAATATCCTCACAAGTATCTTTGGTCTTAATCATTAGGAATTTCCTTTCAAAAACTTATAGATACCTATACATGATAAATGAATCAGCTACTCAAATTATAAGCCTTTCTTTTTAATTAATTTTCTTAAAATTAGCATTAGAATATTATATTCCTTTCTTATGATGGTAGATTGTATCTTATCAAATTAGTTCTAATCAATCTACATATACATTGGATATGTCACTTATATATGCCTCCAAAATCATTAAGTATGTGGAGAGAACTATAAAGAATTTTCTATGGTCAAACATCATTGATAATGCTTATGAAGCTAAATTAATATGGACTAAAGTTTTCTCTTTGAAAGAAGGAGGTTTGTGTATAAATTCATCAAATATTTAGAAGCTTCTTATGGAAAAGGAATCTATTTAGGTCACATAGGTACACTCATATATCATAAGAGAATATAGTTTATGGAGTATCAAGCCTTAAAAAATGTAATTCTTGCATTCTCAGTTAGATTTTAAAATTAAAGGGCACAATGCATCAACTTGTGAAGACTATTAGTAGAAATGGAAATAGCACTCATTTTTTGTTTAATAACTTTAATGAGTTAGGACTCTTATCCACTATTTAAAGGAAAAGTAATCTCAAGCTTTTAATATTCCTAAAAGCCAAAGTAAACTTCATTATTGTCGATGGATTATGGAGTTGTAAGTTTAAAGGTTTCAATCACATATTGGAGCATGTGTCAAACTATAATCTTGATGTAGAAGCCAAGGGAAAAGTAATATGGATGGTTCACAGTTCTAATAGATTTGCCAATAAATATTATTTATATCTTTTAAAGATTCCTAGTCAAATAGCTTTCTGTTTGAAGTTAGTATGCATCAATGTAAATTCTCCTAAAACTTTGTTCATTCTCTAGCCTTCCATTTAAAATAAGCTTAGAACCTTTGACAGGTTGAAAGGAGTAGAAATTTAGTGCAATATTTTTCTAGCTCCATATTTTTTATTGTGCAGGGCTCGATATTATATTATAATTTGGTTTAGTTTTTTACAATAGGCATAACAAATGCATTTCAATCATTAAACAGACTCTAAGGTCTTCAAACTAGTCTTTAATTATGGTACTTTTTCTCTAGAGAGAAACGAACATATGCACTTTTCTAGAAAAATATCAAGATCACCAAGCTGTAACATAAAACACATTTAGTTGGATAAGACTAATTATACTGGCTCATAGTATTCAAGTTCATCTAAGCACTTGTTTAGTTGCTATCTGGTGTGTGTGTTGACTTTATAATCTTGATTTTGAAACTAATTTTTAAAATTTTAATAAAAAATTCAACAATTTTTATATGCTTGATTTCTTCTCACATTGTTATTATATATAATATCCAAATAAAGATGGCTAATGGGTTGTCTGATTAATCTATGAAATTCTAGATGAATTTTTACCTTTTATTATGGGTGTTACTATAAGGGTTACCCTAGAATTTTTTATTAACTTGCTCAACCATAGGGTTTTCACCTTAATATTTACTATTTTGTGTCATTTCCTACATATTTTGCAATATAATACTTGAGTTGGTCTTATAGGTACACTCTTGCTATCAATTTGTTTAGTTTCCACTGAAGTTGTCAATATGGTATCAACTTCCATATTGTGTATACATGCTTGCTTGCTTTCTTATTCTCACTTGCTTGGTGTTCTTTTGTACTTATTCATGACTATCTCTTCAATAAGTATATAGGTGGATTATGGAGTTTTATTACTTTATTTATACTAACAAATATGTTGATCATCTATTTCATTATAAGACTCAAACCATTATAGGATGTCTGAACTTATACTTATATAGGAAGGTCACGACGTAGACATTTTCTCACAAAATCCTCATATCTTTCCTACAATTCATATCATGTTTCGTTATCATATTTGTGTAAGCAAAGATGTCTCCTCTCAACTTGGTAGTCTTGATTAGAAGGTAGTACTTGGTTAGAAACGTGTCTACTAAATTGCCTCATGTATTGATAAAAGTTGTGTGTAGTGAATTCAATAATTTATCCTCAGCTTTGTATCATTGTTGATTACTCTATTAATCTTGAATGTGTCAGATATCTCCAATAATTTGATTATATATGTGTTGGGATCTTATTATACTAATTTTTCAAACTACACACATAGTTATAACATTTAGATGACATTTCGTTTAATATCAAAGTAGTTTATGCTGATTGTTGATCTAAGGATACTGAATTGCATATCCATAAAGATGGCTTTACTCTTTTTTTTTTGCTCTTTTTCAATTGTATCAAGGTGTGAGTCTTAAGTTGTAACTTTTTCCATTATCTGAGCATCTGATGAATTGTCTTCTTAATTTATGTGTCCTCTTCAAAAAATTTGGAAGTTCTACTCCTTTTCACACTAAACACCACGTCTAAAACCAAAATAAATCAAACACAAAAATAGAAAAACTTAAATTAAATAAAAATAAAAATAAAGAAATAAAATTACTAGACCAATCGTTATAGAGTCTCCTAAACATTAATTGCTTTACCGATAATGGTGCCAAAAATTATTATGATCATTTGAAGCTCAAATTTTCTCTTAAGGCAATATTATTACACAAAAACTTAAGATAAGTAAACTTGTTGTTTACTAGTAACATAATAGTGAATAGGATGTGATACAATGGGGAAGTAATAAAGATTTAGTACACTCTTTTACTACTACCTAATCAATTAAATAAAGGGATTTATATTTGTTAATTGATATTTAATAACAAAATAAAGTTATATCTAAGTATAAAAGAAAGCCACTAGAAATAAAAAAAGTAATTAATCAAAGTACGAAATTATATATGAATAATGATTACATAAGAACTCCCTCGACCATTATCTTTATATTTATGATTTAAGAAATTCTAAATTTTTTTAAGCTAGACTAGTGAAATTTCCTAACTTATAAAGTTATCTTTCTTGAGTTACAACCAACCATTATCAAGTTGATTAATCGATATTTCTATCATCATTAAATCTTCATAAAATGCGTTAAGTTATGTAAATTTTCATGAAAGGTTTAACCTTAGCACTAGAAGATTTACGTAGGCTTATCTCTAGCACGTCATGTAACTCTTCATATCAATTTCATGATCCACTCATATGCAAATTCTCTCGAATTGACCACATAAAAATTATTATCTAATCCAACTATTTACATAAATTAAATCAGGTTTTAAGAGCAAACAAATATATTTCTTAACATAAAATCCTTCATAATAAATTAAATCAATTCATAACAAAATAACAATCCTTAAGTATGAAGATTAACCATCCATCATCTTTAGACTAACAAATATAAAAAATGGAATAAAATAAATCAAAAGAGGAAATTTCTAGATGTGATCTCAATATTTATTAACCTAAACATTTTCTTGTAATGACTTATTTGTTTTGTTTATTTACTTATATTCTTTCTTTTTGGTTTATTTATTCACGTATTTTATCTTTTATCTTTAATCTTTACCTTGTTTTGTATTTATTGTATTACTTATTATTATATTTTTATTCATACTTAGTTATTTAGTTTTATTTATTTATTTTATTATTATTATCTTTATTTCTATTTTATATTACTTTATTATTATAATAGGTATCTTTTATTAATTAATTATATATATACATATTTTTATGTAGTTCTATCAAAAACAACACCTCTATTAAGTAGGGGTAAGGTTATTGCTATTATTGATCTCAATATTTCAATGTACTCTAATACATTGGGATGATTTCAATCCTCTTATTCATTGAAAATGGTTACCAAATATATCTCTAAGGTGTTTCTTCTCCTAGCGACTAATCTTATCTCTAAAAATTAAAAAAAAAACAGAAAAGCCTTCTTATTCTAGGGTTTTCATACCTATAAATACTAATTTTTTGGCAAATATATGTTGACATATGTTGATAGTTTTATATAAAAACTTTTGTGCTACAAGTATACAAATCGTAAATTGTAGTATAAAAGGTATCATTCTCATGAAAATTGATTAGTCACCTAATAACATGAATGCACTTTATCTATGGTGATAAAAGATTGAATTAATTGAACTAAAATAAATTAACTAAAGTTGAAATAAACTAATAAAACTAAGCAATTGAATAATTGAAACTAGGAATAAGAATGAACTTAATTAATAATGAAAACTTAGGGGTTATTCTATCCTTGTTTTGTTTTCCCTTTATTTGTTAATTCAATTATGCTTAATCCTAGATATCTTCAGGTTTTGATTACGCTCTCTTAAGATCTAATTAAGTAATCCCAATTGAAATAGAAAATAATAGAATTACAATCTCTCGATTCACAAAACTACTCGTAACTAGTCAATTAGATGTAAAGCAATCCTAAGGATATTTAACTCACAATTAAGTTCTCTCTTCAATTGTTTATTAAGCTAATATTTGCAGTTCTATTAAGTTACTGATTCTTGTTACGTTCCTTAACAAAAATAACTTGATTCAATCTCTCAATTTATTATCAAATATAAGCATAACAAATATTACGGAGCATTAATATATATTAAATTTAACAAGAATAAAGTTTAACAAAATAGATCATGAATAATCCCTAATATGGATTTAGAAATCCATAATGATGTTCAGCATCCTAATAATCCAAATTAACATCAAAGAAAATGAAAATATAAGAAGAGATTGAAAGAAAACAACTTTGTGTCTTGATATGGAAATTCTGGAGTCGATCTTAATGTCTCCACTTTGATCTCTTTGATTATGATGTGTAACCTCCTTTTTGTTATTTCTCTTTGCCTTAAATAAGTCATAAGGTTTCTAGGTTTTTCTAGTATTTTTTCACTTAATTTGGTTCAAAAATAGCCTCAAAATATCATAAATACAAAATTTTGCATACTAGAAAAGTTATGCATGATCATGCATCCTATCCATGCTCATTGTCATGATTATGCATGGGATGCATGACCATGACAGAGGCTCATCCATACACCAACTGCTCATGTACAATCATGTATCTTCCTATTCTCTAAGTTCTTCTCACTAAAAAACTATTGAATTGGCTATGTCTTTTTGGCTACAAATTGAAATTCATTGCTAAAGCTAGTCTTTGGCTATGATTTTAAATAATTTTACTCGAACTTCCAACAATTTGTAGGTAATTTAAAAATATTAGCTATGTTTAGAATAGGCTACATTTTATATTCGTAGCTAAAAACATTTGGTGAAATTTTGTATACAGTGAGCTCTGTTTCGTAGCGAAAGGTTTTTAAATACGAACAATATTTCATAGCTAAAAAGATTTGGCGACGTTTTTTAAGTATAAACTTATTTTTTTTAGTTAATAATGTTTGGTGACGTTTTTTAATTGTTTAAAACATTTCATTAAAAAACACAAAATTTCCTTAATTATTAGCTACGAAAATGAATTTCATAGTTAAAAAGATTTTCGTAGCAAAAAAAAGAAGAATAATGAAAACAACGTCATTTTGATAACCTAAAAACACTCCTACCTCTTTTTCCGTCTTTCTTTGTCTTCCAGTAGCTCCCTCGTTTATTTTCTCTAGTAGCATGTTTTCTCCAATAGCTCCCTTTTCTATCTTTTTTAGTAGCATGTTTTATACAGCAACTCCCTCGTCCATCTTCTTCTGTCTTTGTCTATTTTTGGGTATGTTATATACAAACCTTCTCTTTAATCTTTTGGTCTCTCTAGCTTGTTTTGATGAATGCTGAAACCTAAGTTTTTTCATTCACTTATAATCATGAAATTAAGGTCTTTGTTGCATGTTATTGATTTGTGTAATTAAATCTAAGTTTCTGGTCTCTTCAAGCTTCTTGTTATATCTATGATGTGTTTTTGTTTTTATTACGTGATGAATATTGAGTGTGAATTGATCTTTGTTCACCATTAACTAACAAATCACTTAAAAAAGCATAAGCAATAGATGATCACTAAAGTTGAAGGCAAAAAAGATCAATTTATCCTATTGTTTCTCTATCATGTTTTAAGATAAATCCTACAAACTCAACTTTTATGAAAGGGGCTAGCTCCAATTTATCACTAAGGATGAGAATGCAAGGTTCACACAATAAACAAATCAAGCTGTATAAAAACTTTTGTTCACTTATGAGACCAATATATTTTGGAAGGTGAGGAATATCAAAATGTTACAAAGCATATAACTCTCCAAAAGTTCACTAAAAACACCTTAAATTGGATTAGGATAATGATCTTTATCCAAGATATCCAAGGAAAGATGAGTGAGATATTTCTTACTAATAGGGTGTTAATGAATTGTAGTTTTCTGAATATGTATGTCTCTGAACATTTTAGCTACTCCAATTTTATTAGTTTTTGATTTTAACCTTAAACTAGTCTTCTTGACTTTGGTTAGCAAGTTCAAGTTTAAATATTCTTGATTTTTTGAGTTTTTATAGGCATTGACTTGTTGCATTTTGGTTTTTTACACTAGTTGTAATCTTTATTTCATTATGCATTTCTCCTCCTTCTTCTTAAAAAAAGAGATTTGTAAAATTTGATTTAAATATATTCAAAAATTGCACAAGATCTCCTTATGATACTATTATTTATTCTTTAAAAATATATTAATATTTTAAATTCTAGTAAAAATTCATATGATTTATGATAGATCTATAATTGATCATATTTATACCTCATGTTCAATGTATTTTTGCTTGATAAATTATAATTTTGTCATATATTTAATCCTTAATTGGCTCCATGTGTGTTTACAGAGTACAATTGCCTTCACGAACTTAAAGGAGAAGAATTCGGAAGAAAACATGACATAAAACGAATATTTGAAGCATAAAAGGGATGCATAAATGTACATTAGCTTGTGCACTTCTCCCAGGCCGTGTAGATTCAAGATTTTCAAAGATTTTGGTTTGCATGAACCCGTGCATTAGCCAAAACCCTATAATTTACTATAAATGACATTTTTGGAGGCAAATTAAGGAAGTATATGTATAAAGGAATTCTCAAACTCTCATAGGCAGATCAATGGGCAATTTTGATCCAAAGAAGTGGGAAAAGATGAAAAAGTCAATGAAAGATCCATTGAAATAAAAGATCAAACCTCTGCATTACAAGAATTCTCAATGGAAGACATCCAGGGAGATTTAGAATTATAACCCCAGTATCTTCAATTAATTTTTCTTTCTATTTATGTTTGATTTCATGTTTGATTATATGTAACTAAACTTCTTGTTAGTATTTAGGTTGGATGAACCATATGTTGATACTTTAATATGATTTCATTCTTTTGTTAATGCAATTGGTTTGATTGATGTATTGCAATTTAATTACATGTGTAGCACCCCACTCCTGCAAGACACATAGCCGACATCCTGAGTGATAACAGAGTATTTGCCCCATGAGGGTGGCATGCTAACACAGTCAATCAGTAAAATTTCCTTACAAAATACTCATTAAGATACTCAGACACTCGAAACTCATTACAATTTTTTTTATTACATAAACATTTTCAATCACAGTAGTACAATCATCATAATTTCGATAGCCATTTGGGCCCATTACAAATACAAAAATACTTATAGTCATAATTTCATTACATTTCAAAGTCATTTACAAACCTTTCCAACTTAGAAAGTTATTACAAATAGAAATACTCAAATATACAAGTTACAAAAATTGTAGAAGACTCAATTCGGTAACAAAATAAGAAAATACAAATGCAGATACGAACTGATCCTAACCTCTATCTTTCACTTGTATACAGTGGCTATACTCCTGTTTGCCTAATGGGGTACTGGATGGCTCACTCAATCACATAACATATACAATTCATTAAATCATCAAATCAAGTCACATATATTACACATTCATTTAAGAATATATCACTTGATCATTCATTTCACATTTCACATTTCACATTCAATACATTATAATTATTCACATAATGCATAAGCAGTGCACATGAGACTTACTTTCAATTTGTAACTTTATTGTGACTGAGTGCCTAACTGTCCTGTATCTATTGTGGATACTGGGCTCATTGATAACTGTCTCGTATCTATTATGGATATTGGGCTCATTGATAACTATCCCGTATCTGTTAGGAATATCGGGCTCATTTTACATAGGGAGCCTTTGGCTCTTATACATTTTCTAAGCTCTAGGCTCTTTTTCACATGTTGAGCATTAAGCTCTTTTTTGGTGGCTACTCTGGTCATAACTGTCTTTATCTTTTATGCATTCATGTAATGAAATGCATCACATATATTCAGTCAATTGAAAGTGCTCAATATCAAACAATCATATTCACTATCACATTCTCATTTACATTGTCATCGGACCTTAATCCAACATTCAACATTTAAGTTAAGAAAACAATTATTCCGTCTAATTCACATTTCATAATCATCGGACCGTCTGTTCGGAAATCAACATAATTCAATTCATGTTCACAATACATAATCATTCAATTCATAGTATAAACAAAACAAACAATAAAGTAAGACCATCTAGGTCTCCTCACAAGTTGCTCCTAAAGCTAATGCCTAGAAGTTCCAGCAATGTCTGGAGGTTGACATTTCAATTGCTCCTCTATATCAAATAACATACACATATATCACAATTTGCACAAGTATAAGTGTTTAACAATGCACATGTATGTAATGAAATATGTACAATGCATATTCATGACAATCCCAGGTATTTATCCATTAGTATCATCACAAAATCAGTCTCATATCAAGACTCATCTAAGTATAATTTATACTTAGGTTTATACCTCACTAAAACTATTAAAATCACAATTCATATTTCATTGACATACTTTCAGAATTTTTTTCCAAGACACTCTTTTGCGTCTACTGTTCACATTCAATGAAAAAGTGAAAATGATGTAATTTGGTCATACTCTCTTCTATAAAATTTCTCTCCATCTCTTAAGTTTCTAATGACACGAAAATCGTTCAATTTGGTTCATAATTCTAAAAGTTAAGGCCCAAACATTTTCATACTGATATTAAACTAAAACAATACACTATACCTAACTTCCATCTAGAAATTGTAAGCTTTAGGGACTGAATTAAAATTACGTTCCTTAAGATAATTGGTGTATCTATGTCTCTAGTTTATTTTGAAATAAGAATCATCTCATTTGGAGATCTAAAAATCAAGATATCATCAAAATACCGAAGTATATTTTGTAAAATATCCAATTCATACTCTTCCATCCGATACCCTTAATTTGAATCAATCTTTTTCAATTCTCTATTAAAAGCTATAAAATTTTATGTAAAGGTAGGAAAACGTTTTAGGAATCCATTGGTCTGAGACTCACTTCATTTGGAGGTCGGATAACAAAGTTATGACCGAAAGAATCAAATAAGGTTTTGTCCTTAATCATATTGAACCTGTTTCAGGACAATTGGCATAACTTTCTCTATAGATGTCGAATTAAGGTCATTCTTAGATGGTTTGAAGAGGACTTATAGATCTACAACTTTTATAAAGACATAAAGTGAGATTTTGTCATCTAAAGGGTTATAATTGGACCAGACGATAGGCCAGATGATTCAGTCTACAGTGGATAAGAAGACCAAGACAGTCAACATAAGAAGATACACAGTCAATATAAGAAGATACTGAAGGTCAACATAAGAAGATACTGAAGGTCAACCTAAGCAGATACAGACGGTCAACCTAAGAAGATACATAAGGTCAACATAAGAAGATATAGAAGGTCAACCTAAGAAGATACAGAAGGTCAACCTAAGAAGATACAGAAGGTCATTATAAGAAGATACAGAAGGTCAACCTAAGAAGATACAGAAGGTCAACCTAAAAAGATACCAAAGGTCAACCTAAGAAGAAACAGAAGGTCAACATAAGAAGATACAAAAGGTCAACCTAAGAAGATACAGAAGGTCAACCTAAGAAGATACAAAAGGTTAACATAAGAAGACACAAAAGGTCAACCTAAGAAGATTTTGTCTATAGTGCATAGGAAGATGATTCACAATTATAAAAACATGACATTTACATAGATTTTTCACCATCTACGTGACACACACAACTCACACAATCAAGTCATCAATCCCACATTTTTCATCATTCTAGTTTCATTTAGCAATACCCATAACATCTAAAGCATAACTTACTGGGTTTAGCTTCCAAATCTTCAAAATCACCATTAATCCCTAACTCTTTCATCTCCACCATCATCAACTTTCATGGAGG
>JANSVA010000005.1:34345551-34358787 GCA_025504915.1 Erythroxylum reticulatum | reverse complement strand
ATTATGGGAATATTTAAAGCGTGTGGACTCATATATGAACTTATTGTTCAAATCTTAATCGTTAATCAAAAATTAGCGTTTATAACCTACTCTCATATAATGTGACATCTTGTCATTATTTTTATTTTTAAGAGGAGTGGTTTATATAAGACAACATGTATTTTAACCCAAAACTTTAAGACCATAAGTTATAAATCCTTTTTCATATATAAACTATGTAATTTCTTTATTCACAAATGAGATTTATTAGTTATTTCATCAAATACTGAAAATTTTGTTGCAAGTAATTACATTATGGGGTATTTAAAGTGTGCAGAGTTTGATCAATGTCTAATAGAAGGAAGGTGATTAGTTATGGAGCTATGAATTTCATAAACTCGACGTGCACATGTCAGCGTCATCTAGAACTAAATTAACCATTATTTGTTTATTACAAAATAAAAACAAAAAGATCTTTATAAATAGAAATTCCAACTTCACAGGCTTCTCTGAAGCTTCAAATAGTTTCTTTAACAGCCCTCTTTTGTCAATGTTGAACATTAACATTCAAGCTTATATTGCATGTTTAAAGAGTAGTGGGCTTAAGGCATTGTTTGGCACGTGATATTTGTCATTTGCGTCATGTCCCATTTCTAAAGTATTTGATTAGTTCGTTCATTTAACTAGTCCCATCAACTTCAATTTCTACTCCATTTGTTCCCCAATTTTCAATGGAACTTATCAATAAATCCTAAAGTCATTTATCAAAATTTCCATTGCCATTGGATTGTAATTTCTACTACCGTTTAATAATTGTTTTGCCATTCGACAATTTTACCATTTCAAAAATGCCCAACAAATTTTAGAAATTTCTCCCAAATTTTCCAAAAATTCTAGGTCAAATTATACACTCCCCAAATCAATTTTTAACATATAAAACCACATTTCTCAATATATTCACATTTATAAACAATTACACCCGAAAAGTGTCAATGAATGCATGTATAATTTTTTTTATGCGCAAAGATTCAATATTATATGCATATCATGTAATGCTTGAGCTTGAAATTTGTTTCCTAATTTCTCAGTAATCCTTTACATTTATTATTTTAGCCTTCACATGGGTATTGGGTTGTTACAACATGTTTTATTTATGTTCTAAAAGATCCAAAATATTAGATCACAGCTTGATTTCATATATAGAGATTGAAAAATCCTATTTATGAATCTACCGTAATTAGAAAGAGTTGATTGCAACCTTAGAGATAGGATGACATAAATCTTCTAGATTAGGGTCAAACCTAATGGTCGGATTCATCTATCAGTAAAGCAATCCTATAAACTTTAATATGAGTAATTCGTTTTAAAACCTTACGATTAGTTGTTAATAGACTCAAAGTCAGCAATTAGCATATCATAGAAGTCTCCACAGTCCAATAAATCAATAAAACAATTGCCTAATTAAAGATCAATCTATTAAGGGTTTAGAAGGATTTGAAATCTAGATCCTAATCTATTGATATCGATAATTTTCTTAGTGCTTCTTTAATTCTATGATTCAATCTTGTTGCCTGTTTATTTTACTTGTTTAATTTTTATTTTCTTTTAATTAAAAATCAAAATCAAATTCGTAGACTAGATGATGGGACAATAGTTACTACTGGTAATAATTGTTCTCATGGGATCGACTCATATTTGTCGATGCTAGCTGCAACTACATCATCCACTTGCGATTAATTCAACATTGACTAACTTAGAAAATGTCATCAATGTATTATTAACTAAATAAATTCTTTTCAATATTCTATAATTAATTTAATTAACTTTAAAAATAGATTAAATGGTAATGGAGTTTATTTTAATAATTTTCTTAAATAATATTAAAGACTATGAAAATCACTTATTTAGCTAACTTTTATATAATTCTTTTAATATCATTGAAAATATAAGAAATTAATGAAAATAGCAATACTAAATAGGTTGTTGGGAGCAAATTATTTTAATTTTTTTATAGGAGAAGTAGTTTATATACAAGGATACTTAACTTCAAATTTTAAGACAATAATTTATGAATATTTTCTAAAATATAAATAAATTTATTTCTTTATTCAATTGTAATAGGAGATTTATTAGTTATTTTAGCAAATACTAAAAATTTTGTTGCAAGTAATTATATTATGGGAATATTTAAAGCGTGTGGACTCATATACGAACTTATTGTTCAAATCTTAATTGTTAGTCAAAAATTAGCTTTTATAACCTACTCTCATATAATGTGACATCTTGTCATTATTTTTATTTTTAAGAGGAGTGGTTTATATAAGGCAACCTGTATTTTAACCCAAAACTTTAAGACCATAAGTTATAAATCCTTTTTCATATATAAACTACTTAATTTCTTTAGTCACAAATGAGATTTATTAGTTATTTCATCAAATACTAAAAATTTTGTTGGAAGTAATTACATTATGGGGATATTTAAAGTGTGCAGAGTTTGATCAAGGTCTAATAGAAGGAAGGTGATTAGTTATGGAGCTATGAATTTCATAAACTCAACTTACACATGTCACCATCATCTGGAACTAAATTAACCATTATTTGTTTATTACAAAGTAAAAACAAAAGGAGCTTTATAAGTAGAAATTCCAACTTCACAGGCTTCTCTGAAGCTTTAGATAGTTTCTTTACTAGCCCTCTTTTTGTCAATGTTGACCATTAACATTCAAGCTTATATTGCATTTTTTGGATTATTTAACATATATTTTTGGTGTTTAGTTTGTGAAATTTTTTTTCTTAAAATGGGAGCATGAATCATCAGCAAAGGAACATTATTATTATTAGTTTCAATCTTACAACCTTTAATAAGAAGTCAGAAGTGCATTGTTAATGGGAGCTCATAATATGCATTGATTTCCTTTGGGTTAATTACTAAAAAAATTCCAAACTTTCTTCAATTTTTCAAGTATAGCCCAAACTTTAAAAAGTAGTAATAAAATACCCAAACTTTCAATTTTTTTCAATTCTAGCTCGACGTTAGTCTCACTATTTTTTTGTATTGATATGGCATAGCCACGTGTTGATGCCTCGCTAATAAAACACCTCAGCTGGTTTAAGAGAAGATTGTCTGATTAGCAAAACAATGTCATTTAGCTTTAATAGTAAAACAACATCGTTTCAACTAAAATGATATCTCTATTCTTCTCCCTCTCTTCTCTGTTGATCAACGCTTAAAACTCTAAAACCTAAAATTTCCCAAATCCCCTAAAGTTCATAAGACTAACAAGCATTGGTGCTTCTTCTAACCTGCATTAGTGATTCTTCTATTGCAAAGTTATTTGCTCCATCAAACTAACAAACGTTTTCTGTGATTTCATGCGTGGATGGTTCATAAGAGAGTGATGTCTTCGTCAAGTAAAAACTGAAGATTTCCTTTATGAACTTCCTATGGTGCTGACTAGGGTATGATTGGTCCTCTTTCTCTATTGTTCTTTCCACTCCGATTCGGTTATTGTATGAAATGGTGTATTGTTGTATTAAGGTTTCAAATTAGATTGTGCTAAGGTTCCAAAAGCACAAATCCAATTTGTTATATTAGGGTTTCAATTTGAATTTGTGCTTCCAAAAAATTGACTTGTATTATGATAGGGTTCCGAAAGCACAAATCCAATTTGTTGTAATAGGATTTTAAATTGGATTTGTGATTCCAAAAAATTGACTTGAACTATGCTAGGGTACTAGGGTTTCAAATTAGATTATGCTAGGGTACGATTTGTTTGTATTGAAAAGGATTGACTTGTTTGTGTATATAGCAAACTGAACAGTAAAAACTTAAATACTCATTTGCTTGGTTTTCATTATGAAATGTAAATCGAACAAAAAAATCAATGTAACTGAATGCATAATGGTCGATTCATACTTTATTTTGTGTATATACATCTTAGTAATTACTGAAAAAATATGCCATTACATAGTCCATAGCCTAAATATTGAATTATGTGATACTTCATCCTGATTTGCAGGGAAGAAGCTTCTTCTCTTTCATTTTGTAAATGCAATGGTAGTTTAGCTAAAATGTTAATATTGGGGATATTATGCTAACATTTTAGAAATTTAATTCTTTGTTGGGTGAATTTATGAAAAGAAATCATAGTAGTGTTGCATTTAAGGTAGTAATTAATATTTGTATGATGATATTATAATAAGATAACTGTTTATGGACAAAAATAAAGTATATGTAGCTTTCATTGAGTATGCACCCATATATATTTCAAATGGGAAGAGTGTCAAGGTGTTGTTAATGGATTTAAGTCTATTTCTTGTTCTTTTGATAGTGTAGTAGAAGCTAGAAGGATATATTCTCAATTTTATGAAGAGAAAGCATTATGTTCAGTGGTACAATAACTATAATATATATTATTTGTTATATGTGATAATTTAATTGGATTCAAATATAATTAATATTGATATTTCTATATATAATAAAGATGTTGAATATTAATTGTCCCAATTGTAATGTCTTGATGAAGTTATGGATTATAAATGCTAAGCCTAACATTGGCCAACATTTTTATGAATGCGTTAATACTGTTGGGCACTGTTTCCAAAATATTCTTGTACTAAAGTAGTATTCTGCTACTCATTAAGTGTTGGGACTCCTCCCTTACAACTCACAAGCCCGACGTCTAAAGTGACATCCGGATGTGCATCCCACAAGAGTAGCGTGCCCACACCAATCAACATCAAAAAGAAACTCATTTCTTCCATTTCAGAATGGATTTTAGGAAACCTCCAACCGAAATTACAACTTAACTTCTTTAGAACATTTGTTCCCCATTGTCTTAAGTTTCTAATTACACCAAAATAATTCAATTTGGTTTAGAAATCTGAAAGTTATGGCCCATACATTTTCGGGCTATTATTAAACTGAAACAGTACCCAATACTCCACTTCCATCCAGAAATTTAAAGTCCTAGAGACTGAATTAAAATTCAGTCTCTCAAAAGAATTTGTAGATATATGTCTCTAGTTTACTTAAAAATAAGAATCATCTTATTTAGAACTCTATATATCAATATATCATCCAAAAACCTAAGTATGCTTAGTGAAATACCCAATTCATGCTCTTCCAACTGATACCCTTAATTTGATTCGACCAATCTTTTTCGAATCAATACCAAAAGCTATAATTTTTTGTGGAAAGATAGATAAATGTGTTAGAAATCCAATGATTCAAAAATTAGGTCATTTGGAGGTCGGACGACAAAGTTATGGTCAAAAGAGTGGAACATGTTCAGGTTTTGGGGAGGACCTGCGGGTCGCGACCTGTACAAACGCGGCCACATAGTCACGATCGCGACATTCGCGCAATTCACAAGTTGTCGCGATCGCGACTTTCCCCCATTGCTTTTCTTCTTCCAACCTGTATTGGTAAAAAGTGTATAACTTTCACTACAATTATTGGATTAAAGTCATTTAAAGATCGTTTTGAAGAGGACTTTTAGACCTACAACTTTTATAAAGACTCCCAAAAGATCTAAAAGGATTAAAATTTCAAATCAATGCAGCTTTCCCAAATGTCCATCCCATGCAACATCACAAACTTCCAATGAACATATCTCTCAACTACAATGTCCAAAAATTTCATACTTTATATCAATGGAAAGCTAGAAAGATAAGCTACAACTTTTGAGAAGGAAACTTTGTCTAATTCAACCTAGATTAATACATATTTTCCCCTGAAGTATAAATATTTTTCCCTTATGGAAAAACTTGAAATTTTGCACTATACAAACTTGAAATGTCATGAGCATAACCATTCAACCACCAAATTAACTTTATTAAACTCTCAAATCTCCACTCATTTGACTCATCACATTCAACTACATCTCATCATTCATAATGCCTATTTTTCTTGTCCATAAAATCTCACTTGTATATAGGTATATATATTAATAATTCATGTTCAAAAATCATAATCTCAAGTTGATAACTTCTTCAAATCTACCTAATTCTAACACAACATCTTTCTTTCTTATTTTCAGTATTATCTTCTTTCTCTCCTTCTAGTTTTATTTTTCTCTTCTTTAGGAAGAAGACAACACTTCTTCCTTCCCATTTTACCCTTAATGAATGAGAAAAGCCCACCTTTCCCTTCCTTTAAAGCCTTAGTGTTTTTAACCTTAGGTGTCTTGCCAATTTTGCCCTTGATACATTCTTATAACATTAACACTTTAATTCTATCAATCCATGTAATAAATCCTCCTAATATTGACATAATAAATAATTACAAAATGATTAATCTATCAAAACCTCAAAATTATTTAACTCATGCTTATTCATCAAGAAAAAAATTTAGGGGCCAACAAATATAAAAGTCAGTTATTATTTGTAGCAATGGAAATCGTATAAATTAATATTAATCAATATTCAAATTGAAGGTCTCTTGTAGGTAATTGGTATTTGTGAAAGAGATGAAAGTTTATTTTTGTCGTAAAAATGTCAAACAAATTCTATACATTGGGGTCAGAGTCTTGTTTCGAAGATATATTGTTGTTCACAAAAAGTAAGTATGTGTAAAAATTTATATGCATAATGCAAATTTCTCATAAGTCCTAATATTTGTGTTTATATGTTTATTTTATAAGTCCCATCTAATTTCATAGCTTGGTCATTAGATGTAAATACAAAAAAAAATGGTGACATTGTAATAGTTAGAAAAGCAAATGTAACTATTATGTTTATTATGACTCTTTTTATCTTTTATTCAATCACCTACCACTTTAATATTCAGTTGTAAGCTTTTCATATTGTTAAGGAAACTGTAATCATTACAAGGTTTTACATTGTAGAAGTAACTGCAATTATTACAAAATTCCATCTATTAATTATAATTACATTTGTATCATTCGTAATTGCTTATCCTCTGGTAATTACAATAAAGAGATATGTTTTATCTTTGTCAAATGACCATTGTTACTTTTTAAAATATGCATATATTAGAGTAAAACTGAAAAACAGTAGACCAAAAAACCAGTATTCTTGAATATGAAATATATTTGAAAAAGGAGAAATGTATTGAATTATTTATATATATATATATATATATAAGAACAATAAAGTTAATATTATTTTTTAAGAGTAAATTATAAATTAAGATCAAACAAGCAAATAAATAGGTTACAGACACTGACATTGTTCTACAAACTAAAACAATATCTAAAATACTAGTTTTTCTAAATGGTTTTAACTTCTAAAGCTCCAAATTCAAAATCATACCTCTATCTTCCAACTTTCTCAGATAAATTGGTGTGCAATCAGCTCCAACTCCAAAAGCTTAATTCAGGGACTTTTCAAGTGCTTGATCACTCACACCATCCTTAAATGATCAGTAACTAGCAAAAATTTAGAAGTATGATTCAACTTAAAAGTGATGTAATCAAGATCACACACACACAAACACAAAGGAACTATCACCTGTTTCACCAAAAACATACAGATGAAAAGAGCAAGAAAAACTTTTCATTGAAATGTCATACAAAAACTAGACCATAATCATTCAACAACTTACTTCCATAGCCACTGAGGGACAAAAAAAATCAGCAAAAACATTAAACCAGCCATAACTGAAGTAAGACTATATTAGAAATCAAGAGCAATGCATCATCAATAACAAAAACAACGAATAATTAAATGTTCCTGCATTTTTATTTATAAGTATATATACGTAATTTGGATTTATCACAAAAGCCATCAAACCTTATTTTGATTCTGCCATTTATCTAATGATTCAGGATCAATACATATATATGTTTGCATTTTGTAATAAAGCAATACTCACCAACTATGAAGATTTCCTAGTAGCAGATCTTTTAGCCATTAGTTTGATCCTTCTCTTAGGTTGAGTTATATTAGTAGGTGTACTTTGGGATGCTTATGTTATTGTTGTGTTAGTATTGGGAGGTTGTAACACTTAACATTGACCCTCACCCATTTGTGAAGTATAAGCAACCAATTATGTAAATATTATCATATCCCTTATAATTACATATAAGTAGTATAAACATGAATTTAAATGACTTACTGTAAAGTAGGCATTCCCAAAAACTTCCCCAAATGTTAATTCATATCCTCTGCATGCCTATAAAAACAATAAGAATTATAATGTTATATAAGTTAGAAAACAACTTAAATTTTATACTTAAGTTAACTCACCATTCTTATCTCTCTTCATAATATAGAAGATGTAGTATTTGATCCTGTAAATACCGATTATGTCTTGGCTACTACAAATACTAGATGAAAGGGGTTCAATAGATACTGATTTTGGTGGCCTTCCTCTTTTTCGCTACATTATACATATTGAAGATAAACATAAAGTTAATAATACTTGATGAATAACAACACATTTGTTACACAACTAAAATATCTACCTTAACAATTTTAGGTTGGCTTGGAGTTTGATGCTTATTTTTGCATCCTCTTATATTGTGGCCAATTTCATGGAAATGATGATATCTTATAACTACTCCAACCTCGGTCAATCTTTTGGGATTGCAAGGTTCTTCAGTGTGATCCCTTTTGCATTCTTCTAGGCATCTTCTTAATCAATGGAGGTAATATTGGCTGAAGATTTTCAATCTTTGGCCAAAACTTAGGACCACTAATGGGTTCCATAGAAAACTGGTAAGTCTTCAAATAAGAATCACGCTTATAAGATTAATTTACATAAGCATCATTATCCTCCCTCTAATAAGATATACGAGCCACAACATGTTTACATGGAATCCCAGTTAAATCTCATAGTCGACATTGAAAATTTTGTGCTTGCAAGTCAACGATGTAATTATCTGCAAAGATACTGACTTCAAATTTCCATTTGTCCTAAGCGTACAATGTCCTGCATCCTATTGTGCTACCTCTATTTTCTTCCTCACTCTAAGACTACTCTCATCTTTGCACTTTATCTTCATATCCCTGTTTTTAATATATCTTAGTCATTAAAGAAACTCAAATGTCTTCTAACATGTTGATCAAGCTTTTACTACGAGCTTCCCAAATGAATCCATTAAACGTCTCTGAAATATTGTTATATCCTATTTCACACTTCGATCTTGTGCTCACGAAGGCATTCACAAATGTATCTGGATCCCTACTTTTTAAAATCCTCATAAGCCTTCGTTGGCAAGGTCTTCAACTCCTCCATTACTTCATCAAAATCAACTTGTGTTGTGTAATTCACTGCTTTTCAAAATAAATTCCTATACATGTGCCCTTTATGAACACTATTCCAATTTGCATACACATGATGGGCACATTTTCTATGTTCAGCTTCTAGAAATGAGTTCTTTAATGCTTCCACTAAACCCTGTAAAACAAATAGTTACATAAATTAATTAAGTGTTTATCACATAAAGAAATGAACATAACATATGTGGATATTTAAAGTTTACCTTCTACTAATTGTTTACAAAAGTCCATAAATTTCCACTTATGTGGAAATCTTCAACAAGAATGGTCAAAAACCAATTCCATGATTTGTAGTTTTCTCCCTCAACTATATCCCAACATATAGGAAACATCTGATTGCTTCCATCACGACTAACAGCTGATAATAATGTAACACTAAAGAAAGTCTTCAGAAAACATCCATCTAACCCAATAATCTTCCTGCATCCACCAAGAAAACCATAATTCAAGGCACTGAAACCCACATAAAATCTTTTTAACATTGATCTCCAAGCTTGTTCATCAAATTCACATTCAATAATAAACTTTCCATCTTTGTCAACTCACATTAACTCATATCCATAAGACCATAACTTCATATAATGAACTTCCATTGATCCTCGAAGAATAGTAATTGCTTCCCACTTAGCCCTATAACATTGGATTTTTGTGACCTTTAGTGCATATTTGGATTGAAGATGGTTCACTAATAGGCTAATTGGGGTTCCTCCTTAACTTGTGTATCACTTCATTGGCAATCCATTTCTGACTAGCTTGCTTATTCCTCTTCACTTTACTACAGGTACAAGTGTTTTCAACTTTCTTCATAAAAAATGTTTTCTCATTTCCAATCCAGCTAGCATATACCTAAAAAGGACAATATGCATCGTAAACTGCTTCCATTCGTACACTAGATCTCGCCATTGAAACATTATCCCCATTTATAATTGCTCGTCATCTCTATGATCATAATCACTATTTGCACAATGCAAACTTCTTTCTGCTCTTCCAGTATCATTTGAATGATCACCATCTTCATTGAAATTGTTTTTACTTCTACTGACACCATTAACATCATTGTCAAATTTAGACCCACTTTGTGAAGTCTTCGCACACCTACTATCATTTGTTCTAGCATTAACATATTCTTCATCATTAGTTCCAAAGAACTCCTCATTAACTAAATCATCACCAGAATCATTATCCT
The DNA here is from genome assembly GCA_025504915.1 of Erythroxylum reticulatum. Lineage (NCBI taxonomy): Eukaryota > Viridiplantae > Streptophyta > Magnoliopsida > Malpighiales > Erythroxylaceae > Erythroxylum > Erythroxylum reticulatum. The sequence goes on along the minus strand of JANSVA010000005.1, from coordinate 34,348,376 downwards.
GTATAACAGTGAAGTCCTCATCTTGCTCCAATTCAACTTGGAACAACCCCTCATCTTGCTCCAATTCATCATTAGAATTTGACTCCTCACCATCTGTCGCATGATTCTCATAACCATGATCATAGTATATTTGAACATTCTAAAAATTCAATTCTTCCTTTTTTTCAACATATCCAACATGTCCTTGTCATGCTTTAAGCCTAACTCCATCAAGCTTCTAATGGACTTATGTGGAAATTTGCAAAACATAGAGATTACTTTATATCCTTTATCTTCATAACTCCCTTTTAGAACTAGCATGCTTAGTTCATCAATACTCTTATTCTTTTTTCTTTTAATCCTACCCCCAATATATTTAATTTTCTTGCCTTTCCAACACTCCATCATAATGAAATTAAAATTCACCAACATCTGCAAAGGCAAACTGTGACTAAGTACGAAATGAAAAATATTACATGAAGAAAAAAAAGAAGCAACAACTAATATTGTGATGGGGCCTCGCCCTTATGAGTCATATGCCCGACGTCCTAAATGACATCTAGACGCGCATCCCACAAGGATGGCTTGCCCACACTAGTCAATCATGAAAATGAACTCATTTCTCTTATTTTCAAACAAATTTTAGGAAACCTCAAATTGGAATTTAAATTGGACTTCTTTAGAAAATTTGTTCCCCATTTTCTTAAGTCTCTAATGACACCAAAATCATTCAATTTGGTTCAAAAATCCGAAAGTTATAGCCCAAACATTTTTGGACTGTTTTTTCACTAAAACAGTACACTATACCCAACTTCACTTCAGAAATTGAAAGTCTTAGGGACTGAATTAAAATTTGATTCCTTTAGATAATTTGTAGCTCTATGTCTCTAGTTTATTAAGAAACAATAATCATATCATTTGGAGCTCTAAAGATCAATATATCATCAAAATATTGAAGCATGTTTAGTAAAAATGTCCAGTTTATGTTCTTCCAATTGATACCCTCACTTTGATTCGATCAATCTTTTCCGAATCAATACTAAAAGCTATAAATTTTTATGGAAAGGTAGAGAAATGTGTTACGAATCCAATCCTTCAAAAATTAGGTCATATGACGACAAAGTTATGATCAAAAGAGTGAGAGTGTTCAAGTTTGGGAACACCAGTAAAGTCGTGATCGCGAGCGGCGCAGTCGCAAAGTCGCGATTGGGATAGCAACTTGCTTCCCTTCTTCCTCCTTTGCTTTTCTTCCTCAGACCTATTTTAGAAAGAAAAAAAAGCATAACTTTCACTACAATTATCGGATTAAGTTCATTCAAAGACCGTTTTAAAGAAGACTTCTAGATCTACAAGTTCTGTGAAAATCTCAAAAACAAAATTTGCCTCTATATGGGTCATAGTTTCGAAATACTGTAGTTGTCCCGAAAGTCTATCTTATTCAACATCCCAAACTTCTAATAATCATATCTCTTACCTCCAATGTCCAAAAATTTCATACTATATATCATTGGAAAACTAGAAAAATAACCTACAATTTCCAAGAAGATAAATTCATCCAATTCAGCCTAAATCAATACAGTATTTCCCTTAAATCCAGAACACAAATTCTCACCCTTATGGAAAACTTGAAAATGCAACGAACAAATTTGACATATCATCAGCAAAACACAAACATACTTCATTAACATCAAAATATAAGAGTTTTTACAAAGTTTTAGTGGGCATTTTCATCCACAATATGTCAATATCTCAAAATTTTCAAAATACAAAAAGATACATGAACAGTAATTTGCTCAAAATGCAATTAAAGCCTTGTGGTTACAAATCTAGCTTAAAACACAAAAGATGCAAATTTTGGAGTGATGTCTTGATTCTCTTTCACTCAATCTCTTGCTCGTCACCTGGAGATGGGAAGGAATGGGAGCTGAGCTTATAGCTTGTGAGTAACAAGTTTATAACGAATAACAAGCAAAACCATTTAAAATGTTTATTATCATAGAACATTCTTATTGAATCATAAAACATATGGTTCTTAAATTTTCAACCAAATTCACAAAAAACAAATCATGTATGTATCAATCTTTTCAACATATCATAAACACATAAACACATCAGAATGGTTTGGATTGGTCCAAAAATAGAATGTACTACACATTTTCTATAAGGGTCCTGTGTAGCCGTGACCAGAACGAACTATCGCAATCCCACAAAATGGTTTTGCGTAGCCGTGAACTTATGAGAGTCCATGAAGGAGCTTCATGACACTAGAAGGCAGGCGGGAGAAGCCTTTTTTCAAGTGCACTTGACATACTTAAAGGATCTAACCAAACCCACATAACATGCATTTTATAACTTGTAAACATGTTGCCCAAATGACACATTTTCAAAACATGTCTTTCATGAACATGCAATATTTCATATACACTCCCATCATCTTTTCACAATTAATCAACCAAGTTAAAATATCAAACATATTGCAATTTCTCAAATCATTCAAAAGCAACAAATGCCACAATTATACAGTAATGAAAAATCATTCTATTTTCTTGACTAAAAAGAAAACATAATGACTCATTATCCAATTATAAACATGAAACCCACCTTGAAAACTTTGCTTAGGAAAAGGCTTAAGGATATCTTTCCTCGTACTCCCCTTGCCTCTCTTGATCCCCTCCTTGATTTCCTTCATAAAAGATAAAATTTCCATTCAATAGGAATTCAAATTTGAGAACCAATAAAGCACATTCACTGAAATTTGACTATAGATTATTTAAGCCCATGTATTTCCTAAACTTCATGAACCAAAACCCTTTTATATATCCAAAGTATAAAAATCAAACTTACCT
>JANSVA010000005.1:34329901-34345451 GCA_025504915.1 Erythroxylum reticulatum | reverse complement strand
CCTTAATGCTTTTAACCTTAAGTAAACTACCCAAAATACCCCTTTATGAATTTTTACCACCTTTAATTCAACTAACCAATGAAACAAATTCTACTACCATAGACATAAATAAAAGTAAAAAAATTAACTCCCAAAAATTCACTTATCCAAGCCTCATAATTATCTAAATCATGCTTAACTAAAAAAAAACATTCGAGGGCCAACACAGTGCACATAAATAGGTTAGTATGATTGCAGTAGAATAATACACCCATATTTTCATATGCAAGAAGCTTCATAAAAGGCTAGTACAACATCATAATAATAAAAACAGAAATGATGGAACAGCATCAGAAACATACCTTTACAAATTTCCTGATTTTTTCACAATACTTCTCAACTTAGTAGCCTCACCTACTAAAACGATCATAAGTAAGTCATTTTGTGGATGTACTACTTAAAAAAGAATGTATTCACAACATACAAATAAGAAACTACACTCAAAAATTTGAGACAAATAAAATGGAATGCATCCAATAATTACCAAATAGAAGTCATATTTTTCAGTAATTATCAAATGGAATGCATTCAGTAATTACCAAATGGAATGCAAGTTGAACCAAATATTAAATATTAGAGCATAGAACAAGACAAATAGAAATCATATTTTTAATTAAACAGCAAGATGAAATGCAAATTGACCATCATGCATTCAGTTACTCTGATTTTTTTATTCGACTTGCATTTCATACTTAAAACTAAGTGTAGGAGTATTAAAGGTTTTCATTGTTAAATTTGATATATACACATACAAGTTAATCCCCCTTTTCAATAACAAACAAATCATATCCTAGCACAATCCAATTTGAAACCTAGTACCCTAACACAATACAATTCAATTTTTTGGAAGCATAAATCCAAATTGAAACCCTAGTACAACAAATTGGATTTATGCTTTCAAAACCCTAACACAATCCAATTTGAAGCCCTAATACAACAACACACCATTTCATACAAAAATCGATTTAGAGTCGAAAGAATAATAGGGAGAGAGGGAGAGGATCAATCATACCCTAGTCGGCACCACAGGAAGTCTGGTGACGAATTCTTTAGTTTTTACCTAATGAAGAAATCACTCTCTTATAAACCACCCACGCACAAAATCACAGAGAACATTTGTTAGTCTAGTGGAGCAAATAACTTTGCTATAGAATAAGCACCAACGCACGATAGAAGATCAATCATACCCTAGTCGGCACCACAGGAAGTCTGGTGACGAATTCTTTAGTTTTTACCTAATGAAGAAATCACTCTCTTATAAACCACCCACGCACAAAATCACAGAGAACATTTGTTAGTCTAGTGGAGCAAATAACTTTGCTATAGAATAAGCACCAACGCACGATAGAAGAAGCACCAACGCTTATTAGTCTTATAAACTTTGGGGGATTTTAGGTTATAGAGTTTTAAGCTTTAATTGATAGAGAAGAGAGGGAGAAGAAAGGAGATTTGATTTTAGTTGAAACGATGTTGTTTTACTATCAAAGCTAAACAATGACATTTCACTGATAAGACAATCTTCTTCTAAACCAGCTGAGGTGTCTAAATAGAGAGGGGCATCGACATATGGTTGTGTCACGTCATTACAAATAACGGTGAGACTAACGTTGGGCTAGAATTGAAAAAAAAATGAAAGATTGAGCATTTTATTTCTATTTTTTAGAGTTTAGGCTATAATTGAAAATTTGAAGATAGTTTGGGCTTTTCCAGTAATTAACTCATTTCCTTTCTACTATCAAGTCTTTTATATAGTTCTTGTTTGGATTGTATTAGTTATATCTTCTTTTGTTTTATTTTTTAATTGTAGCAGAAGTATACGTTACATCTTCTCTCCTCATGCTGTTAAATTCGTTTTGTCTTTTCTTTCTTTTTGTTTTGTGGGGTTTTACGCATAATAATAAATATAACTATTAGTTATCTACAATAGTTTCTTCTTTCTCTTATAGATAATGAAACAAATATTATCTATTTAGTTGAGATATGGTAAACAATGTTTGCGCAGACGTGCAGACAGAAATGTAGAACTAGAAATAGCCTAAAAATATAAACATTACACGTTGACTTCATTAAATTATGAAATTTAGCTATGGTATAGTATTAGGGTATGGATTTCTTCAAGTTAAAGATTCACAATTTTTGTAGTCTACAATGCAGATTTTCTATTTGAAAATAACATATTGATTTTGTCACATTTCACTTAATTCAATATAATTTAAACATTATTATTATAATTATTGATTTTTATATTTATTATGTTGTTGGACTCTTTTATGATCCAAGTATAGTTTTATAGTGTTGTTAATAACAGTATAAAGCACTAAATGATGTAAGCAAAGTGTGAAGGTGCTCTATATAAAGATGGCAATTTGGCCCAAAGCGGGCCAAGGGCCGATATTGCTTGGCTCAACCAAACCACGAGCTGGGCTCAGGCCAGGACTGCTCTGGCTTGGCCTGGCCTGACTAAAAGTGACAAAACTACGTTAGTTTGTCACTTTTTAAAAAAAAGATAAAATGGGCAGAGTCACAGGCCAGCAACCCCGACCCTATCAAGAATTTGACAATGCTTTGTGCAATGAAATATGAATGTAGGAAATAACTATAGGCGACATTTAGCTATGTTTTTTGTAGTAAAAATCAACTTTGTTGTAGTGTCTTCTTCTTTTCTTCAATTTGTCTGTTTCCACTCACTAACAAACACATCAAATAACCATTAAAACATAAAATTAAAGTCAAATTCTTGCTCTAAAATAATCAAACAATTAAAATAAATAAAAATATAAAAAACAATTCTCATAAAAACATAATTTAATATACATCTACACTATTTCTCTTCATGGATAGACACGAGCGTTAATAAACTCGTTTTCTTGGTATGTTTCTTAGTGTTTCTCTGTCTTAGGTTGTCTTTTCTCTAGACTGAGCTTATTTTATTTATGATAGCAGGGAGAGCAGATGGCTATTGTTCATAATATTTCTTGTGGTGTGATATATAGTAAACCTTCCATTTTCTTGCTTGCTTTAATCGTAACTTGATTTACTCAATTTAATTTAGAATTAAGTTAAACCAATCTCTTTCTTAGTAATTGACTATATAATAATAAGAGCGTTAGACTAGTATTTACTTTATTTTTATGGAGTCGATACTCTATTTGTCACTACACTATTACAAAATGACTCGTCCACTTTTCTGTAAGGATAGAAAATTGATCATTCGTGGATTCACTAAATGAGGATAATACTTTTTCAGAGTGCTGATAAATCATTAATTAATGGTGATAATTTTTTTTATTTTATATTTTAATTTATGTCATCCCATCAAATTTAATTTGTATCCAACTGTTTTTAATTTATATCTATTTAAATGTCGCCATGTTAACTTTATATCATTTTTCACTATATTCAATTTAATTTAAATCACTATAACTCTCTTCAAATTTCCAAGAGAATTTGGGGTTTAACTCCTTGCCTGACAAATCACGTGTTTACAACTGCCTTGGCTAGAATGCCAGCAAAGATCTTCTGTACCCTTATTCTGGACTTACCAATGCAATAAATTGGGTGGATGAGATCAAAAAAGGACAGAAGAGTATTGAGGAGGAATACAGAAGATCTGTTCGCCGAACAATGCTTCCACCGACAACGTCTGACCACAAAGTTCGTTGGATTAAATACGCTTACCCTCCTACAAAAGTAGCATTAAATACGCTTACCAGCATATAAATCGATTCATTTAAGACTGAAAACGCAATTAGTTAGCCTAACTACATATAATAACAAATACATAACTTTTACGATACTAAAAATACCTCCATAGTCCCATCGCTTCCAATCTTGAGATGAACAACAAACGCTATACCATTAAATAAATGTTGGACCCGCTTTTTGTGGATCACTTTAAGTAAATTTACCTGTACACTTACGCATCAATCCATCCGTCTATCCATCTCCTGGCACTTATCTTACACGCTGATGCTACGCATGTTAAGACATGCATCGGTCCAAGAAAACCTGCCATTAGGTGACACCTGCCAGACAAGTTGTTTACAGCTGATGTCTCAACAAAACCAAATACCTTATATTAAATTCTCCACACAATGATACATAAAACATGACGACAGAGTATTACACAACACTGGCAGTAGTTACTACAAGGAAAGTAATTAAAATAACATCAACGGCGTCTATCTAAGCTATAAGAAAGGGCAAAACAGTCAGCATAAAGGCCTCGTATGTGAACGTGGCTGAGCCAGTGTATGCTGTGTCCTTCTCTTTGAACTTCTCCGTCAGACCCTGCAACGATTGAAACAATAATATCACAACCAAAACTGAAGCTAAACGCTAAAGCTGCCTAATAAATAAACCACCAAAACCCCTCACCTTCACAGTAAGACAGCATCTGCAATTCAACCAAAAGCTCCACATTAATTTATATTTATTAAACCCAAAAATTATATATATCAAAAACAAAAACATACTCGATGAAATTGTCGTATTCAACACCCTTTTGCTTGCCTCCAGTTTTATCGAACTTCGCCACCAGCAAATCAACGACCACAGGCGACACAGCAAATCCCAAACTCAACAACGCTTCTCTCAGCTCATTCGCATCGATCTTCCCGCTCCTATCCCTATCAAATCTCTCGAATATGTTCTGCTCATTCCCATTCAATCCATCCATCATTTATTATTTTTAATTTTATAATTTATATTCAATTTATCTCCACTTACTCTCCAACTCTGAAGGCTATAGAACACTTGAGTGAATTCCTTTGGACCTGCAGAGCGTACACATCAATAACTTAAATCAAGAAGACCTACTGGCACAAACTTCATTCTCTCCAATTCATTAACTTACCGATCTTCCTAGTGTTGGTGTTGGTGAAGAGATACATCATAAGATGAACAGTTCTCAAGCTGAAGCTCTGATTATAACTCGAGAGCGCTCTCTGCAACTCCTTGTCGTCGATCAAGCCGCTGCCGTCCTGATCTGCGGCTTGGAAACACGCGATGATGTTGGGATCAGTGCCCGGCGGAAAAGCCGACGGCACTAGAGAGGCAAAGGGGTTCCCGTACGCCGACGATGGAGGATAACCACCTGCGGAAGCGGAAGGTTGATGAGGATGAGGCTTGTCTTTGGGAGGTTTATAACCGGGCGGGGCCGCGTAAGGGGCTCCATATGGTGCTGATGGTGCGCCGTACGGTTGTTGAGGTGGCGGAGGATGGGTTCCGTAGGATGGCTGGGACGGCGGTGTGCCGCTATAGCCGTCACCATAACCATAATTGGGATAGCCGGACATTCGTGCAGCGGACGACGGAAAAAGGGAGAGGATGTGATGATGGTGCGGGGTTTCGTTGTGATTATCCGAGTTAAAGGAGCTTTTCTATTATAGAGGATTATGTGTCAAAGCTTCCGTCTCTATTTCAAGTGACTTCTTCGAAGCCTTGTAAACGGGCAGGATCGGTACGGTCGTTTAATATATTTTTTAAAATTTTATATATTTATTTTAAGATAATTTTAAAAAGTTGTAATTATATATTTTTAAAATTTATAAATTATAAATTATAGCATAATTATTTATAGTAAAATATAAAATGAAATTACCTATAAATTATACAAAAATATTTATGTAAAATACAAACCAATTTGTATTTATTAAAAATATATAGCAATGATAATATTGTCATAATTATTCCTTGTACAAACAAGTCAATTTAATTTTAATTTTATAATTTTGTTATAACAATTAATTATAATAATAATGTAAAAAAAGTTATTATATAATTACAATAAATTTATTTCAAATATTATTTTTACGTGTTTAATAAATTATTATATTTCTTTTTAATATGATTTTAAAAATACGTTTATTAAATATTATTGTCTTCTCATATTATATCGATTATTAAATAATCATTGTAAAAATTTTCATTTTTATTACACATATTAAAAGAAATTAATTAATATGATAATTAATCTTATCACATTTAAACTTTTTATTTTATTTTTCATATTTAGACAATATACATTATGCATATATGTATTTACGTTAATCTTAAAAATAATTGATCACTTTATTAATCATAATCCTAATGCGTCAATTCCAAAATAAGATATAAGTAATTTAGTTATAAAAAAATAAGTACAGTTTGTTATATTGAAAATAGCTATTATTTTATTAAAACTAGAATACATTTCATAAATATTTTTGATGTGTTTTTATAAATTATTTATTTTTTTACTTTAGAAAATAGTTTTTTACTTTTTTTCTAAAATCATTATATTCTAATTAATCTAAATTTACATTCATAATTTTTTCAACTATCTAAATTTAATATTAAAAGATTCTTTCCTAAGTAACTCTAATTAAAAGTTTGTTACGAGTAATTCCTTACTCGAAACTTTAATATAAGTTTTAAGAGTAATTCTTTACTCAAAACTTTGATATAAGTTTTACTTTAAATCCTTCTCATCCTTAGAGTATTATAAGAATATCATATTTCATAAAATTTTCACCTTTTTTCTTTTTAATATATATATTATGTCACAACTTTAAATTATAACAATATATTATTATGATATAATAAAGTTATTAATTTATCGAATATTAAATTACAAAATATTTATATCTTTTTGTTTAAACCACTTAATATTTCATTTAAATAAAACTATAAGTCATTAAATGAAAGCGTAACATCACTAACTTCTTAATGTTTTAATTAATATTTTAGGTATAATGACTAATGAGCTAAATATTATCACAATTTGTATTAAAAGTCCTTAAGTTAGGTTTATATTGACATGTGCTACATATATTTGTATATGATTAATGAGAAAATACATTTTAAAATTAAAATCTTGAGATGTATTTATTGGTATGATTAATTAGGAAATTTAATTCAAATAATTAGAAATTTGTATGAAAAGTCATTAAATTAATAGTTATAGTTAAGAATTTCAATTCAATTAATTACGAATTTTTAATTTACTTAAATCATTTATTAATTATTATAAGAGAGAATTGATAAAACCAAATTCATTAAGTATAGAAAATTTTGATGTACACAAATGATTATCTAAATCATTTTACAAAAAAAAAGATACAATTTTATATGATTGATAGTTGCATGCAAAATGGTTGTAAGCTGGACTAATACAACATCCCTTGAAGCGAGATTTTGGTCGACTCCATGAACTAAAGATGTGCCCACCACATAATATGGGATGTTTAGAGGCAGACGTCCATATAAAGCTTGAAATGGTGTCATTCCTATTGATGCGTAGTAAGTGGTGTTGTATTAGAATTTTGCCCATGGAAGGAAAGAGCTACATTTTCGTGGTTGTTGATGAACAAATCAGCAAAGATATTGTTCGACACATATGTTGACTACTTCTGACTGCCCATCCATTTGCAAGTGGTATGATGAACTCAATTTCAATTGTGTGCCTAATAACTTAAAGAACTCACGCCAGAAATGCCAATAAACACTGGATCTCAATCACTAATGATAGACTTAGGCATGCTGTGAAGTTTTACTACCCCCTTATCAAACTTTTCAGCTACCATTTTTACAATGAAAGGATGGGTTAAGGCTAAGAAATGTGTTGATTTTCTTAAGAGATGGATGATATGTGCTTAATTGATTATAGATTTATTCAATAAAACTTAGTGATTAATGATACGAAAATGCTTAATATACTCACTTTAGTTCATATATGATTTTAGGTACAATTCGAAAGCGAAAGAGCTGAAGTGAGACGAAAGTACCATATTTGAGTCGTTTTTCAGGGATTCACAATCCTTTGTCTTCATAAAGCAAGAATGAGACAGATTAAAGCAAGTTAAGATAAGAAAATGCACGAAGATGATGATTATATTTTGAAAATACAAAAAGGGATACTGCAAGAGGGCTCACGGCCAAACAACAAATTTGTTATAGCCGTGAGCAATCTCATAACTGTGAGACACTTCTCATAGCCATAAGACACCTCTCACGGTCGTGAGAGAGCAATCAAACCTGTGACTGCTCTGCCAGCTCACCCGAACCCTACTTTTTAGTATAAAATCATCATTTTTGTGATAGCAATGATATGTTTTTCATCTAAGAGAAGTTTGAAAAGTTGAAAGAAAGGTTTTGGGTGAATGAAGAGGGACAAACCTCTCATCATTTAGAGACCAATGGAGAGCTATTCATTCTGACACCGATTCGGAGGTGACATTGATGCCGATGACCAAGTTAAGCATTTCTCTCATTGTTTGTTGTTCTTTCTTTTAGGGATTGATTATGTTATCCTACATTTAATATTTGGGTGTTATGTGAGAATGATTGAATGCTCTATTTGATTATTTTTGTGTAATAACCTGTTACTAGAATTTCAATATAATCCGTAATTATTATGTTGAGATTTGTTTGTGGCGACTAATGACTTTTAATCATTAGAGATAACATACCTAGGCTAAATGACTCAAGCTTATGTGATTGTTTTCTTGATTAATATGTTTTCCTAATTCGTAATGCGACTGTCCAATTAAATCTAGAGATTGTATCATAGGTTATTTGATAATTAGGTTTAATTAACGAGCGTCTCTTAATTAAACACGATATAAGGGAAAACCAGAGTTAATAGAGCTTGTTGTTAATCTACAATTAATAGTTGCTATGAGAGGTATAAAAACAACAATTCAATGAAATATGTCTAATTGGGTGTAGGGTGAAATTGAACCAAATAATCGGGTTCCTAACGAATTCATCACTTTCATCATTTTTGTATGTTTTCTTTAATTTGTTTTCGTTAGCTTAATTTCATTTTATTTTCTTATTAGAAAATGAACCAAAACCTCCCTTTAAACCTAAACGCCAATTATTTTCATTTCAAAAGCTTTACAAGCATTCTTTGCAGGATCAACCTAGACTCACCACTACTACAATTGTAGGTCTAATTTATTTTGAGTTGTGTTACGACGTGTTACTATCAATCGACTATAATAAGGATTGCATTTTTGCTGTTGGAAATTGGCAGTCTCTCTATGAAGTTCATAGTAATGTTGTCCCAAACTTGACACAGAATAGGCAATGGTTGTAAGAGTCCTGTTGGTACTAGTGTTTTAGTTTTAACTCGTTGATATACATCATAAGAAAAGACATAGTCTTGCATTACCTAAAACATTAATGGCCAATAGAATTGTTGAACAATCCTTTTGTATGTTCATAACAACCCTTAGTGGCCACCAATTTGAGAATCATGGAATTCTTATAAGAGTTGTTTGATTATTTGAGAATTTGGAGGAACCACCACCTTATTTTTATAGGACACTAACACATTTCTCCATATGTAAGGATCACTTGGTGTTTCAGTAGCCAATTTGCCAATTTTTCCCTTGTATGGATGTCCAATAGCCTCAGGTTTGATTTCATCCCATAGAGAAGCATGAGAAGCAAACAAACCATGAAGACTAAGACTACCTACCACTCTTGATTGTGCATCTACTGCTGAGTTATCCCATCTTGGTTTGTAAATGATTTCAAAATCATATCCTAGTAATTCTGCCACCTATTATTGCTCCTCCGGTGTTGCTATTCGTTGCTTTAGCAAATATTTGAGGCTTCTTTGATCTGTTTGGATATAGAATTTTCGTCCCAACGAGTACGGCCTCTAAGTTTGGATGGTGTAAACAATAGACAACATTTCTCAGGCATAGATGGACCATGATTGTTTAGAAACTCCTAAGGCTCGGCTCATGCAGGCTATCGGTTTCCCTTGCTGACTTAGAACGACACCAATTCCATCTCCTGAAGAATCATATTCAATGACAAAAGGTTCATTAAAATTTTGCATAGCAAGTGTAGGAGTTTAAGTCATAACTTGTTTGAGTGCTTGGAAAGCTACTTCGACATCCTCTGCCCATGCTTATTGTCCCTTTTCAGCAAATTGGTAAGGGGCTGAGCAATGATGTCACAATTAAGAACAAACTTCCTGTAGTAACCTATAAGGCCTAAGAATCCACACAATTCAGAAATATTAGTAAGCCTTGGCCAATTCAGCATTGCTTCAATTCTACTTTGATATACTCTTACACCTTGAGGAGTAACAATATGAACCAAATATTCCAACTTCTATTGACCAAATGCACACTTGATAATTTCAATGAAACATTGGTGTTGCCTTAATAGTTCAAAAGCTTGTTTAACATGTTCAAGATGCATGTTCCAACTGGGACTATAGATCAGAATGTTGTCAAAAAAGACTAACACAAATTTGTGAAGATAAGGTCGAAATATAGAATTCATAATTGCTTGAAAGGTAGACGACGCATTACAAAGACCAACAAGCATGACTAAATATTTGTAATGACTATTGTGAGTACGAAAAGCAGTTTTAGGAATATCTGAAGGGTACCCATACCTGGTGGTAGTTAGCTCTTACATCGAGCTTAGTCAAGTAAGTTGCCCCCTGAGCTCATATAACATATCATCAACTGTAGGAATTGGAAATCTATCTTTGATGATTACAGCATTAAGAGCTGTATAGTCCGTACAAAAGCTCCATCTCTCATCTTTCTTTTTAACCAATAAAAGAAGAGATGAAAAAGGAGTATTACTTGATCTTATAAGCCCCAATTTTAACATTTCATAAACTTGTTTTTCAATTTCAGTTTTTTGAAAATAGACATATCTATAGGGTCTCACATTGATGGGCTCGGTTCCTTCTTTCAAAGTGATTCGATGGTCAATTTTTTTTGCTGAAGGTGGTTGATTTGGCTCTTGAAAATTTTCCTTAAATGTTTTAGTTAGTTGTTGCATGTCTAGATGGATATCCTATTGTGTTTTATTTGTTGTGGATTGTAGGCAGACCGCAAACATAGAGTATCCTTGCTATAATTCCTTTGAAACAACCTTCAAAGATGCAACTTGAATGGGTTGTGCATCTATTCCTTGTAGCATGTGAGTTTGATGTCTCCATCTTAACTGCATTTTCATATTTTCCCAATTATATGCCACAGTTCCTAATTGTTCTAGCCATTGTACACCTAACACCAAGTCCAACTCAGTTAGTGGCAAAGAGTAGAGAGTAAGAGAGAAAGGAATTCCCTAAAATAATACATACACATTCTCAAACCTCCATTGGCATATAAACGGTTTTCCATTGGCTATCTTGACATTAAACGACTTGGTTGGAACTACTAGTAAGTGTAGCAAAATGGCTATCTTCTCACTAATAAAGTTGTGTGTAGAACTATTGTCAACGAGGACAATTGTCTCGTGATGTACGATCTTAGCTGTAATTCGCAGGATTTTAGAAGTTAACCATCTATTTAGAGCATGGAAGGAGATTTTCGGTTCATTTTGAACGTTGACAACTGCTTCTTCTTCCTCTTCATATGTTGTACTAAAGTTCCTTTCTAACAGCAAGAGATAAGGTCCTCGACACTTATAGCCCATGGTAAATTTGTCATCACAATTGAAACAAAGGCCTTGTTCTCGCCGTTTTTGCATCTCTTCCCAAGTAAGGCGATCTATAGGCGGTGCTAATTTGGATTTCGTCTAGGTAGACAAAGTCAAGTTGCGACCGACTAAGTTGTTGTGGCCGTGTCAAATCTTCGTTAATGATTTAGCTGGTCATTTCTCATTCGCGCTAGACTGATTGCTTCTTTTAATGATTTTGGTTTAAAAATTCGAATGTCATGTTCAATTTCTGATTTAAGGCCTCCCATAAACGTTCCAACCAACACCTTTGGTGTCCATCCTTGCACTCGATTTCTTAGCTTTTTCAAGCTCTCTCCGATAGTCTCACAGTGAGCCCACCTGTTTCACCTTTGACAAAGCCTCATCAAAATCTTCACACTTCGTAGGTTCGAAACAAGCCCAGAGTTCTTCTTCAAAATATACCCACATCACTTATCTCCTTTCTTCTTTGTAGGATCGCTTTGATTAGCTTCACTGTCGAGGTGGAATGACTGCCAATGACACTTTTTGTGCTGTCCGGGTGTCGTGGAATTCAAAGAATTGGGCTACTCTGTTGAACCAGTACGTTGGATCGTCTCTTTAATACCTAGGAAATTTAAGCTTTGTCAATTTGGATGAGAACATCGGTCGGGTCCCTTCTGTATGATCTTTGGAGTCGTCACTATAATTGCGAAAACATCTATTATGGTCATTGGCGTTGCTGCTGGATACTCCATTGTTGGAGAGTTAAGCTTCTGATAACGTGTTAATGGTTTCCTGCATTTGATGCAACTTGTAATTTAACCCAAGCTCCATCTGGTTTATACCGTTTTGAAGTGCTCCTAGCCCAGCCTCCAATTGCTCGATTCTTTCCTTGTTAGTTCCCATTATAACCTAGCTCTGTGCCAATGATGGGTCCCAATCAAAGCTAACAATGATAATAATTAGAATTCTTCTTTGGGCAAGAATGAATCACACTATTTGGATTTGTGAATGAACTTATTTTTATTACTACATACTGGAATAGCTTGAATACAGAAGGAAAACTACCATCTCCTAAGCTCATGACCTTAACTACTAAAAATAAGGACTCCAACAACTACTAGCACTACTAGCAAATCAATAGCTAAGACCTATTCAATTAGCTAACAATCAGCACACCAACATCTCCCACGTACTCAACTAGACTACATAATCCCAACAACTCCCATGTACTCCGCATGTTAATCACATTAGGAACTTCGGATTCTGCTGAAGAACACGTTCGACCTTCTTGGCTTAGCAAATACTTACTTGAATTCACATAATTGCTACCACGATGACTTACCTAATTTTCCTTCCGGTAATTTCAAGCACATCGACACAACAAAACAGACGAAAAGACGAGTCCAAACTTTTGGTACCATTCATGGTGCGAAGATCCTAAACTTTAAAACCAAAACAGTATTACAGAACAAAAAGGAATAACGGAAATGGACAAACAAAACTCTCCTAATTGCATGTACAGAGTCAAATTGATTAGTATTTTTATTCTTTAAAGCTGAAATTTGTGATGAAAACTTGAAACCTCCTGAGTTATTAAGTTCTAAGGGCGAAAAGTTTGATTCCGCAGGATTACCAACTCCAGCTTCTGCGTTACACTTAAGAGACACGCAAAATTTGTCTTAGCATCAAAATCAGTGATTTTCAGCTCCCTTCAAAAGGGTTTGAGGTTACATTCTGAAAATTCAACCAACATCAATTGAGGCTTCCTTCAAATTCCGGGAAAAACAACGAAGCAAAAAAGGCCTTTCCCTATCTTTTATGTTCTGCGATTGGTGTAAGTATGCCATTTTACCTCTCAAGAAATTTCTGGATCACCAGGGAGAGCATCATACCCGTCATGTTGCTTTGGTGTACCTTTTTCCACGGGGATGCACTTCAGCACAGCTCCTATTGGCAGGCTTACTGCTCCTATTGCAATGCTTAGCACCCATAATTCCCAGCTTAATGGGACGGTGTTTGCAAAGGTCCCCAGGAATTCGACTATGATCACTTGAAACGTCACAGTTGTTGCCATAACACCTAAGAACACCCAGCTGTCAAACATTCCTTGGAATACGTTTATCTTCTCTATATCACGACTGTTTACTTCATTAAACACCTGGAACGAAAGGGCTAACCTCATCAACAACTTATACAAGATGACAATAAACATTTTTGTTTCTAACGTTCATCTAATAAAAGATAATACTTCGTAGTGCAAATTAAATACTTCATCGTTAAGGATACGTAAGAGTCATTAGAAAACTTGTATATTTTTTGGCTGCAGATTTTGTCCTAGAAGCTAAGTAATATTAAAAGAACTTTTTTTATACAGGTATTCGAGTGCAATCATATGGATGAAGATGAGACAGCTATCAAAACAGTAGGCTCAATCACTATAGATCTTACCTGGCAGAAAACAAAAGAGTTAAATATCAAAGTTTTCAAAACACTAGTAGCATCTGAGCCACTTAATCCTAACAGGCGCTTCCCACCAAAATTGAGAACTCCAAGCACAATTAGTTGATACACACTCTGACCAAGTATGTTTCTCCACATGGCCATTGTAATGAAACTTGTGCCCCTCCCCACGGGAGGCCTTTTCATCAATCCATCATTTGGAGGTTCTGTAGCCAATGCCAATGCACCAAGAGTGTCCATGATCATGTTGACCCAAAGCAACTGCACAGCGGTTAAAGGAGCAGAACCTGAAAATATCATGTGCAAGATTAAAATGACACTAGGTAACATAATATTCTGCATTAGAAAATAATGTTACCAATCTAACAGCAAGCTTGAAAAGTCAAAGTACCTGTGAAGCAAGCGGAAACAAAGTTGATCATAAGAGCAACAACATTAACTGTAAGCTGGAACTGGACAAACTTTTGAATGTTGATATAAACTGCACGACCCCATTTAGCAACATTAACAATAGTTGAAAAGTTGTCATCCATTATAATTACATCAGCATTTTCTTTAGCAACCTGCAAAATAGATATTTGTGGCGGTAATAACATGGGTTGACAAATTGAAAATATATGCAAGCAGTCAACCTTTGAGCCAAAGCTCAAGGAGCCAACTACTTTCCAATTAACCTGCTAACCTCCTGTCACATGTACTATAATAATGTCAAGGAAATTGAATAAAAAGAAATGACTATCAATTTTATTATCTGACTACTTTACAATTAAACCTGCTAACCTCCTTTCTCATATTCTATAATAAGGCCAAGGAAATTGAATAGAACTTCAAATAAATGAATACCAATTTTAACATCACAAAATTTTTTGTTGGACATACTCCAAAATTTGTATTTCAAAAATATAATTGTTAAGATCAAATCATTTAAAGTTAAATGTTAAAAGTTGATCTTGCAGTCATTAATTTTGTATTCTCAAAGACCCGAACACTCAAACCAGTTACATATTCGAGAGATTATATACAACCAGAAATATTTATTCTAATTTTAATATTTCATGGAAAGCTCTAATGTCAGAAAATAAAATAAGGACATGCAATAGGCGTTCTCAAAATTATAGCAACATCATTATCATGGATAAAACTTGGCTTTAAGTGCTTTGCTTGTGGAATATCCTGATACTATAATGGGTCGGAACAAAAGAAGCTTGATTGTCCACGAGTTTCCTGTACGCTTTGCATTTGAAATTTACAACTTTCACATGTCAATCAAATTTGAAGATACAAGAATTAGAAACAAATTCATCAGTGTTTTACATTGTTCCTGGAAGTAAACGAATTATTGTGGACTAAAATGTCACAACTATGATGATACTAAACCATAAATGCAGACACGCAACAGATAGACAAATGATCAAATAGAACAGCATGAAAGTAAGAAACATATGCAAACCTCTGTCCCAGTTATGCCCATAGCAAGTCCAATATCTGCTTCATGCAAAGCAGGAGCATCGTTGGTTCCATCCCCAGTAACTGCCACAACCTCCTTAAACATATTCCTCAAATTTGTCACCAAGGTGTGTTTGTCCAAAGGCAAAGAACGAGCCATAACCTATTTGTCACAAGC
>JANSVA010000005.1:34272130-34283058 GCA_025504915.1 Erythroxylum reticulatum | reverse complement strand
TGCTAATACCAATCATGGTATCTCTTGTATAAGTCCCATCACCCGCTTCTGTAAATGGATTTAACAGTCATATAATTTTGTATTCTGATTTCTATCTAACTCTGATATAAACAAAGAAATTATGTTCTCATTATGAATGGTTTATATCCTCTTTTGAGACTCAGTTCAATTTTCTATACAATCTGTCTGATATCTAATATAATATGTTTGAATTTTTCATTCCGATAAACTGTTAATGTATGCTTATGATATATCATGATTGTGTATAATTAGTTATTAGTTTATGCATAGATTAGTTATTACTCACTAAGATATATGCTTAGCACGGTAAATTTGCCCCGTGTAGGTTCAGAAAGAAGGACATAAGGACTGGGACGAGTTAACCGCAATGGGCAATGGAGTCTGAATCTTGTTTTGTTAAAATAGTATTTTTTAGTTTATTTTTGGCTTGTCTTTGATGTATATGACTTTGGATTTATTTAAAGGTTTGTAATAACCTTAATTCAAGTTGGTTCTAGTTTGGAACAAGTTGTATTAAACTCAGTGTATTATGATGTATGTTTGCTCTGAATTGCTTTTGCTTTAAGCTATTGAAAAGGTATGATGAATGTTTCGTATGTTTTGGTTTTGTCTCAGTTCTGTATGCATGTATGTTATGTTGTCTACGTGGCACCCTCGTATCCTCTCAGAGGTATTAGGGCGTCATATCTTTTTGGTATTAGAGTATGGTTTAGGTGATTCTGGTTTAACCAAACACTTAACTATTGCTTCTATTTTAGTGTACAAGTTGTGTTTTGGCCTAATGCGGTGTCCCATGTTTTGTCTATAGAATTAAAGATGGATGGATCTCGGGAAGTTGTTGACTAGGTTGCTGAGAGTAATAATCCTGGACGATCTCGTCCAGTGATATCTGTACCTTTTAGAGATGATCGAGGGGAAGCTAAGGTACCACCTCCTCCTATAGCTCAGGGAGAGGCTTTGGTTAAGATGTCCTAAGATATGATGACGTTACTGCATCGTATGACAACACCCAAAGCTCCAATTGATTAGCTAAGGAAGTATGGAGCTGAGGAATTTACTGGGACATCTCTAGAGGAATCTGAGAGAGCTGAATACTGGATAGAGAAGGTTAAGAGGGTGTTGGATAAGATCAATTGTCCAGCAGAGCAGATGGTGCACTGTGCTGTCTCCCTTCTACAAGGAGCAACTTATGAATGGTGGAAGTTTATTTTGAGGAGTCCTCAACTGTCGGTGCCTCTGACTTAGGAATTCTTTGTCCAAGAATTTAAGACTAAGTATGTGATCGAGGCTTACAGAAAGGATAGGTGGAAGCAATTTCTAAATTTGAAGTAGAGGAGTTTGTCAGTTGCTGAGGACGAACGAAAATTTAATTAGCTCAGTAAGTATGCCCCTGAATCTATACTTATTGAAGAGTTCCGATGCCATCAGTTCGAGGAGGGATTGCATGACTCTACCAAGGAGCATTTGGCAACGTTTATTATACTGCAACAAGTTACTTACCATCAGTTGGTACAAGTTGCGATGAAAATAGAAAGACAAGAGACGATCAGGAAAGAAAGAAGTCAGAGAAGAGGCTTTACTAGAGGAGGCCAGTCCTCAGGAAAACTAAGTTGGGAAGGTACTTCCTCTACACTAGAAGTTGCTCAAAGATTTGTGACTAGGGGAAGGGGACAAAACTTTCCCACATCGACTATCTCTGGTAGGGGTTCCTTTGGGGGTCGAGATTCTGGTGCCCCAGAGTGCCCTCACTGCTCTAATCATCATTGGGGTGTCTGTTGGAGAGCTATAGGTGTATGCTTTCGTTATGGAAGTACAAAACATATGATTATAGATTGTCCTTTGAGACAGTCTGAGATAACACAAACTGGTAAAGAGGTTTCTCATGCATCGGCTAGGAACAGAGGCCGAGGTAGAGTTTGAGGAGGATATAATCAGAACAGAGTTAATTTGAGTTCCCACTTAGAAACTGTGAATCGACCAACTGTGCCTTCTACTTCAGCTCGAGCTTATGTATTGAAGGCTCGTGAGGATTAGGACACACCTAAAGTTATTGCTGGTGTTGTTTCTCTCCTTGATTATGAAATGTATACATTAATTGATCCTAGATCTACGCATTATATATCTGTGCTGGAGAAATATTTGATATGAAGATGTCTATAGATCAGTTAGGATATAACATTCATGTAACCAGTCCTCTTGGTAGTAGTGTGTTGGTCAATTAGGATATAACATTCATGTAACATTCAAGGAAATGAGTATGTAGCAGATCTGATTAAATTGCCATTCCACGAATTTGATTTGATTCTGGGTATGGATTGGTTGTCTAAACATCAGGCAATAATTGATTGTAATGTTAAGATAGTTATGTTTAGGAGACCCGACCAGTCTAAGATTATATTACATAGCATTTGCACTAGTTCTTTAACTGATGTGGTATCTACTGTGCAAGCTCGAAAGCTTCTCAAGAAGGGATGTAAAGCATATCTGGTTTTTATGGTTGATGCTAAGAAGGAGGGTGGTAAATGGCTAGATATTCCAGTAGTGAATGAATATCCAAATGTGTTTTTGGAGGAATTACCTGGACTCCGTCTTGAAAGGGATGTGGAGTTATCTATAGAACTTATGCCTAGAACTGCTCCTATATCCAGAGCACCATATAGAATAACTCCTACTGAATTGAAGGAGTTAAAGGTGCATCGCTTACAGACAGTTAAATAGAGTCACAGTGAAGAATAGGTATTCGTTGCCAAGGATTGACAATCTATTTAATCAGTTGAAAGATGCAGGAGTGTTTTCGATGATAGATCTGAGATCAGGGTATCATCAGCTTCGGGTAAAGGATGTGGATGTACCAAAGACTTTATTTAGAACCCGTTATGGACATTATGAATTTCTAGTAATACCATTTAGGCTAACTAATGCTCTAGCAGTATTTATAGATCTGATGAATAGAGTGTTTAGGCCTTATTTAGACCAGTTTGTTGTGGTATTTATTGATGATGTCTTGGTCTATTCTAGGAATGAACAAGATCATAGTGAGCATCTTTGAATTGTATTACAGATCCTAAGGGAAAGACAGTTGTATGCTAAGTAGAGTAAGTGTGATTTCTAGCTTCAGGAGATATCATTTTTGGGGCATGTTGTCTCTTCTGAAGGAATTAGAGTTGATCCTAGTAAGATAAAAGCGATTGTTAATTTGAAGCCAACACGGAATGTGATAGAAGTGAGAAGTTTTTTGGGTCTGGCTGGGTATTACCGTTGGTTTGTTAAGGGATTCTCGATGATAGCAACCCCTTTAACTAAACTGTTACAGAAGGGAGTGAAGTATGAATGGTCTGATAGATGTCAGAGTAGCTTTGATCAGCTGAAAAGTATGCTTACTGAAGCTCCTGTATTGGTCCAACCTATTTCTAGTAAGGAGTATGTTTTGTTTAATGATGCATCTAGAACTGGTTTGGGTTGTGTTTTGATGAAGGAAGGAAAGGTAATTGCTTATGCCTCTAAGCAACTAAAGACTCATGAACAGAACTACCCTACACATGATCTGGAGCTTGTTGTGGTAGTGTTTGCCTTAAAAATTTGGCAGCACTACTTGTATGGTGAAAGGTGTAAAATTTTCACAAATCATAAGAGTTTGAAGTATCTACTTACCTAGAAAGAACTCAATCTAAGACAATGGCATTGGTTGGAACTGTTTAAGGACTATGATTGTATTTTGGATTATCATTCGGGTAAGGCTAATGTTGTGGCAGATGCCTTAAGTCAGAAGACAATTTCAACATTATCAGTGAAGTGAGGTGAACGAGAACTTGAATCTGATGGAGCTTTAATAGCTTTGTTGAAAGTAAGGCATAAGATTAGGCAAGAAATTTGTGATGCTCAGAGAGCTGATGATAAGTTACAATAACTTATCTTGGCTACTCAGGAAGGTAAACAATTTGATTTTTCTGTGCAAGGTGGTGGTGAATTGTATTATAAGGATCGGTTGTGTGTGCCAGCTAATGATAAATTAAAGAAGAAGTTGTTGTTTAAGGCTCATAATACAATATTTACTATACATCCGGGTAGAAACGAGATGTATCAGAATCTGAAGCAGTATTACTGGTGGTCAGGTATGAAATGGGATGTTGTGGATTATGTAGCAAAATGTCTCACATGCTAGTAGATTAAAGTTGAGCATCAGGTTCTGTCTAGTTTGTTACATCCTATTTCTATTTCTTAATGGAAATGGGATAACATTACCATGGATTTTTTCACTAGACTTCCTCTCACTCAAAGGAAGCATGATGTTGTATAGGTGATTGTAGATAAGTTTACCAAATCTGCTCATTTCCTGCCTGTTTGTCCTGACTATTCTTTAGATAGGCTTGCAGATTTGTACATGAATGAGATAGTAAGACTGCATAGAGTACTGTTATCTATCATTTCAGATCGTGATCCTCGATTTACTTCGAGATTCTGAAAAAGTTTACAGAAGGCTCTGGGAACTCAGGTTAAGTTTAGTACTGCTTTCCATCCCTAGAAAGATGGACAATCTGAATGAGTTAGACAGATATTAAAAGATATGTTGCAGGGTTATGTGTTGGAGTTTCCTGGGAGTTGGGATAATTATCTGACTTTGATGGAGTTTGCTTACAATAATAGTTATCATATGAGCATTGATATGGTGCCTTATAAAGCGTTGTATGGTAGGAAGTGTAAAACCCTAGTATGTTGGATTGAGTTGATTAAAAACAAGATGATCGAGCCAGAAATTATGAAAGATACTGAAGAAAAGATTCAGATTATTTAGCAAATATTGAAAGTTGTCGGTGATAGGCAGAAGTCTTATACTGATATAAAAAGGAAAGATATTGAGTATCAAGTGGGTGATAAAGTATTTTTAAAAGTGTCAACATGGAAACACATACTTCAGTTTGGAAAGAAGGGTAACCTTAGTCCACAATTCATTATTTCTTATGAAATTCTGAAAAGAATTAGACCAGTAGCTTATCAGTTAGCTCTGCCTGAAGAATTGGCCAGGCTACATGACGTGTTTCATGTTTCGATGCTAAGAAGATATCGGTCTGATGCTTCACACAAGATTCATGTGCAGGAAATTCAAGTGCAACTGGATGGGTCTTATGAAGAAGGGCCAGTTTCGATATTAGCCAAAGAAGTTAAATAGCTCAGGAACAAGTCAATGCCTTTGGTAAAAGCACTCTGGCAACATCATGGACTTGAGGAAGCAATATGGGAACCGAAAGAGACCATAAAAGCTCAGTATCTGCAACTATTCGAATCAGGTAAATTTCAAGAATGAAATTTCTTAAGGAGGGAAGAATTGTAACGCCCTATATTAGGGGGTTAGAATATTAGGGAATTTCAATGCATATTATGCTTTGCATAATTGAGTTTTTGCTTATTTATGCATAGGCATTTTTAGACACATACAAATGAATTGTGAATGCATTCATGACATTCCGGGTATAATTGAGTTATTATTGTGAATAAAATATGATTTGACAATTTTGGTAATATTTGGAGTATTTCAAACTTTTGGTGTAATTTTTGGACTAAGGAAAAATATTGAATAATGGACCAATAATATAGTGACATGTGGCAGCTTAAAGATGTGACAAATGGCTCACATACATGATAACACGTGGCAACATATGCATAAGACAAATGGCTTGTGTGTGTGTGTGTGGTGATAAGTGACAGATGTGAGACATGCACAATAGCCACGTAGGTGAAGCAAAACCAATTCTGCACCTTGTGTTGTTCTCCATTCAGTTTTGCCTGACATCGAAAACACCAAGTTACATCTGTTGAGAAATTAACTTTTAAATCTTACCTCAAAGTAAGAATTTCATTACTAAAAGAGTGTTTATTATGTTATCCTTGGTTTTCTTCATCCACCGAGAACTTCATTGCTGGAATTTGAGCTGAACTAAGTAAGTTGTTTTGATGATGTTTTTATGGTATTTTGATAATGCATGAATTGAATTGAAATATTGGTGATAATTAGAGTAAAATGAAAACGATGCAGAAATTTATGAGAATGGATAAATATGGATACTCTGATTTGTTTTAGAGAAAACTTGTATGTTAGAAATATATACACGCATAAGAAGTTTTTGCAGTTTGGTCTTGGTGAATGAATTCATTGAATGACTTAGGTGAGGATTTCAGGTCGTGAGTGTATCAAGATAGTAGTTAAAGTATTTGGAATTGAATATGAGATTTCTGGGTGTTGGGTAATTTGAAAACAAAATGCAGAAGATGAAACAAATGTAGTGAGAATGGAAAATAAGCAGTAGTGAGAGAAAGATTGTGTAAGGAATCGAGTTTTAGTATCTGATTATAAACAACGGTGTTGAGAATGAGTTCAGATGATATAGAAGTAACATAAAATGGTAAAGGTAATTATACAAGTTAGTGATGAAGGATTAAGGAGAAGAGAGGAAGAAAAATGATTAAAATGCAGTAAAGTTCGCTGCGGCCAACTTGAAGGATTTCATTTCTGTGAAAGTTCACCTCGGCCAACTCTTGGGTTTGCTGTGGCAAACTTTTAAGAAAATTGCAAAGAATTTTGCTCTCTGGAAAGTTTGTCGGGGCCAACTTTTGGCTCGCTGCAGTGAAGTTTCCTGACAACTTGAACATACTTCTGTATTTTAGGCATAACTTTCTCTGTAGTTATCTGAATGGAGTGATTTTTAATTTAAATTAAACTAGAGACATAAGGATACAAATTATCTGAAGAGATTAAATTCTAATTCTACCTATAATAATTTCAAAATCTTATTGGAATTTGAGATAAGAATTCTACTGAAGCTTAAGAACAGTTTAAAATCTTTTGAGTATAACTTTCAGTATACTAAACCAAATTGGATGAACTTAGTATAAATGGAAACCTAAGACAAAGAGAAAAAACATTATAGAAGGAAGTTGTATCTAATTACCTTACCTTCCTGATGAGAATAATCGGGAAAAGTGAACCTGAAGATTGTTAGTGAAATAAATGTGGATTGAGGAATTAAGTATGATTTCACATGATTGATAATGCGATAAGATTAAGGATTAAAAAAACCCAAAATTTGTCATGAACATGCATCATACATATTCAGTATACACGAATATGCATAATTGAATTTATAATTTTGCACAATAGTGATATGTGCTTGTATTAAATGCTATAGAGGAACGCATCGAGCGACTGATTCCAGTTATTATCGGAACTTCAAGACAATAAGCGGTAAGGGAGAATCTGAAAGTAATTTAGATGGTCATATCCATAAGTAAGTCTTGTTGAATAATTGTGGGTAATTTACTAAGAAATCTAATGAGAAATTTTAGATAGTTTCGCTTTGACTGTTTATTTGCTATTTGACTTTAATCCATTGAATGAATTACAAAGTTGTCAGTTTGATATGTTTGAATTTTGGCATGAAAGCAATGATTGGCTAATTATGTTGAACATGAAATGAATTTGTTTGGTTTTAATGCTGTCAAGTCCTAGTCGCTGCTCCTGTTATTGACACCTCGGTGTCTCCTGTATTGACACTTCATTGTCTCCTGATATCGAGACATATGTCTCTCCTGCTGATACCAATCATGGTATCTCCTGTATTTTGATTTCTGTTTGACTCTGATATAAATAAAGAAATTGTGTTCTAATTATGAAGGGTTTATACCCTCTTTTGAGACTCAGTTCTGTTTTCTGTATAATCTATCTGATATCTAATATAATATGTTTGAATTGTTTGTTCCGATAAACTGTTAATGCATGCATCTGATATATCATGATTGTGTATAATTAGTTGTTAGTTTATGCATAGATTAGTTATTACTCACTAAGCTATATGCTTAGCATGGTAGATTTGCCCCATGTAGGTTCAGAAAGAAGGATATAAGGACTGGGACGAGTCAATCGCAATGGCCAATGGAGTCTGAGTCTTGTTTTGTTAAAATAGTGTTTTTTTGGAGTTTGTTTTTGGCTTGTCTTTGATGTATATGACTTTGGATTTATTTAAAGGTTTGTAATAACCTTAATTCAAGCTGGTTTTGGTTTGGAACAAGTTGTATTAAGCTCAGTGTATTATAATGTATGATTGCTCTGATTTGCTTTTGCTTTGAGCTATTAAGAATGCACGATGAATGTTTTGTATGTTTTAATTTTGTCTCGATTTTGTATGAATGTATGTTATGATGTCTACGTGACGCCCCCATATCCTCTCAGGGGTATTAGGGCGTCACATGGATTTAGGCAGGTGAGTGAATTAACTAGGGAGGAATTAGTGAGAGAAATTTCAAAAGAGGGGATAACGGAAGCTATCTTCTCCCAAAATCCTGACAAAGCTTTAGGTCTAGATTGTTACAATAGACGTATCTTCCAAAAGGATTAGGATATCATGGGAGATGTAATGGTCAAAGTATTATAGGAGTTCTTTCAACACAAAACTCTATTTAAGGATTGGATTAAAACCTTTGTGTCTTATTCAAGGTGATACTACATGATTGGAGCATTTCAGGCCTATTACCTGTTGCAACTTCCTTTATAAGACGATTACTAAGGTACTGAAAAATAGGATCAAAAGGAGCCTAAGAGAGATTATTGTTAGGAGCAGAATGATTTCTTGAAAGGGAGGTCAGTAACTACAAATATGCTCCTTTATCAGGAGTTACTAGAAGGTTATAACTCTAAGAGAAAAGGGAAGAACTATACTATAAAGAAGGATCTAGAAAATGCATATGACTCTATTAATTGGAGCTTCCTCTTCATTATACTTACAGCAACAAGATCTCTAACACTATTTTAAGAGTGGATAGAAGAATGTGTTGTAACGGCAACGATGTGTATTTTGATCAATGGTGAACCCACAAGACTTATCAAAGTTAGAAGGGGTCTAAGGTAGGTGGATCCTCTATCCCCCTACCTATTTGTACTCTGTATAAAAGCCTTGTCCATTTTTCTTACAAGGAACACAAAGAATGAATCCTAAATTCCAGTGTCATCATAGGTGTAAGAGAATGAAGATCACCCAATTGTTTTTGTTGATGATATTTTATTGTTTTACAGGACTGATAAACACTTAATGAATATCTTAATGCAAACTATGAAGGAGTTCCAAGAGATTTACGGACTAAGAAGCAATCCATTGAAAGCTCATTCTATTTATCTTGCATCTCCAATAGAAAGGCAACTTTAGAGGCCATAGAGATGGGGTTCACATAAGGGAGCTTACCTCTAAAATGTCTTGGCATGCCAATATCCCAAAAGAAGATATATGTAGGGGATTGCAAAACTTTGTTGGAAAACATAAAAGGCAGAATAAGTCAATTGAGAAACAAGTTCTTAAGTTATGGGGGAAGGCTACAACTCATTCAGTCTATACTGAGTCAACTAACATACTACTGTATTAATCATATCTGATTATCGAAAAGTGTGCTCAAGGAAATTGATAGGAAAATTAGGGATTATTTATGGAATGGAGTGAGAGAGGGTAGAAGCAAAGCAAAATCGAGCTGGAGTAAAGTATGCAGACCAAAAGAATGGGGGTGGGGGACTCGGGATATGTTTAACAAGACTACTTAGTAAGGTTAGTTTAAGCAAAAGCTTGTGGTCGTTATATAGTAAAAAGGATGATCTTTGGGTTAAATGGCTTCATAATACATTCATTAAGACTAGTAGCATTGGGTATTGAAGCTTAAGCAAAATATGTTAGGGATTCCAAAGGAGATCTTAGGAACTCGATTATGGATGCAAAATTTGGTGGACCATCAAATTGGAAATGGTGCAAGCACTTCTTTTTGGTTGATAATTGACATTGTAGGGGTCCTTTTTATACAGTGAGTGAACTACAACAGTTGACAAGGCTTGTGAACAATGAGACTAAAGTAAGACAATTTATAAGAGGCAGTCAATGTGGTTGGCCATATCTTAGCAGCAGATACTCAAACATGTTACTGAATCAAATGCCTAAATATCAGGTAGGTGAAGAGCATAAAATTCAGTGGATAGTTGATAACTTTAGGCTGTTCAACACCAATGCTTGCAAGATCATATTACAGAAGGATCAGAATTTAAGAGTCAGTTAGGCAAAGCTAGTTTAGGATTCAAACATCAGACCATCTCATGCATTTATCTACTGGTTGGGCATGAATTGGGGGTTGCTCACAAAAGATAGATTGAAGTTCTAAATTAACTCAACGAATTGTGAATTTTGCAGAGCTTGAAAGTCAGGAGCACTTGTTGTTCGGATGTAGCTTCAATAAGGAGATTTGTGTACAACTATAGGCCTTACTAAGCATCACTAGTCCTGCTTTTTCTTGGGAGGAAACTATCAGCCGGTTAAGGAGTTTAAAATTATTGAATCTATTAGATTACAAGGCAATTAAGATTAGTTAAAGCACAATGATTTACAACATTTAGAAAGAGAGGAATTATCGAACTTTCAAACAATAAAACTGAAGCTCAACAGAGGTCTTCCAGGATATTGTTCTCCATAGTAGAATGACGTTCCTAGCAAGGGATAACAAGTAATTTATTTGCTAATGTGAAATTGAGATGGTGTATGTCATGGGATAATCATTTGTATACCCGAAACTTGGAATAGTTTGTTGTATGTTTTGTTTTCTAGGGCCTTTGACTATGAAAACACAACCATTCTAAATCTTTTGTACTAACTAAAATGTGCAACCTTGTTTTGTACATATATAGTATTAATGAAATACTAAATTAACTTTCGAAAAAAATGTCAGTCCTGATCTTGTTAGGATTGTAGATTGGCAAAATATGGACGATTTCTTGAAGTACATTACTCCATTGAT
Organism: Erythroxylum reticulatum; assembly: GCA_025504915.1. Classification (NCBI taxonomy): domain Eukaryota; kingdom Viridiplantae; phylum Streptophyta; class Magnoliopsida; order Malpighiales; family Erythroxylaceae; genus Erythroxylum; species Erythroxylum reticulatum. The sequence goes on along the minus strand of JANSVA010000005.1, from coordinate 34,272,225 downwards.
CTTCACTAATCCAGCTTTTGTAACACCCCATTACCCTAGGGTACGCACCGGGACGCCCGTAGGTCATTCCGATACATAGCCTAAGATAAAGGAGT
>JANSVA010000005.1:34169400-34265115 GCA_025504915.1 Erythroxylum reticulatum | reverse complement strand
CACCCTTTATTAGGTAAACATACTTTCTTCCAATTGGTTGTTTAATATAGTTTTTATAAGCATCACCAGTCCATAAAAATTTCCTTAAATGCTTCTCTATAATGTTAGACATTTTCTTAGGTAACATTAGATGAGAAGACTAGTAAATATGGAGATTATCTAGAATAGAAAGTATAAGATGTATCTTACTGACAAAGTAAAAAATTATATTGATTTAATGCCCTATTTTCCTTTATACTGAGTTGTACAATAATTGGCATTGCCTAAAGCCCTCCTCAATATATAAAGTTCTTTATGAAGTTCTCTATCACTAGCTATTGTGCATGTTACTGTGCATCTTCCATTCTCATATGCAATGGATGATTTTGTGTAGTTTATTTCTAGCCTCCACAACCTATATTTCTTAATGCCTCTCAATACCTCTCCTTTGCTTCTTGAGCCTACTTATTTACATGTTCTCCATACTCTCATTCTTCATCTGATTTGCATATTTTGCTTTTTGTCCAACCTGAACCTACTTTCTTCATGATTCATAGTCTACTTATCACTTCTAGTATGTGGTTATCATTCATCACTCTACAACCTTCTCCTCCTTTCTTCTCCTAATTATTCTTTCCCAACAGTCACTAGCATTTTCCCATGGACATTACTTCTTTCCTACCCTTAAACTCAAATTACATTGCTATACAATATAAAGCTCCTTCCATAAAAGAACTCCTAGACACTCTTTGAACAATACATAATCCTCGAAGTTAAATTCACCACCAATTTAAAAATCTTATGTACAGGTGACTGGTGATCCTAAATCTAAAATAAAGTTTAGTTATTACCACTAAATGAAGCATCTAAACACATAATTTCTCCATATTTGGAACTTCTTAGAACTGGTGTAGAGAGATGGAAGTCCACCATCCTTAGTTTTTTTTCCTTAACAAAAGGATTTCCTTTCCATTTATGAAACAATGGGCCTCAAAATTGGAAACATCATGATTTGTAAGAAGTATTGGTGAATAATGAGGATGTATTCCTCTTTAAATTTGCATGTCCTGAAGATACAAAAAGAGTAATCAAAGGTAGTCCATGGCACGTTTGTAATAAGCCACCACTACTATAATTACTGAGGCTTGGACTAAAACTCAAGTAGATTAAGCAAGAGAACATTTCTACTTGGATTTGCATATACGACTTTCCTTTGGAGTATTAAACCATAAATAGTTTTAGCCACTTTGCTAGTACATTGGAAAACCTATCTCTATAGACCAAGCCACTATTAAGGTCAAAAGATCTATCAATATAAGATGTATTTTAGTTGCATTCCTAGCTAATTTTCCTAAAGTGATCCCATTTATTAGAATGAATGAGGATCCTGAACCTGTTGTGGATTAATTAAAAGTCTTTTACATATGGAAGCCTTAATTATTGAGAAGAGAGTTTGGAAATCTACTAGAAGGACCTTTTCAGCTTGTAGCTACCAAGAATTAAGGGTTCATATTATCATTCTCAAGAGCAAACCAACAATAATCTAAAATAGGTTAACTGCTCACCTATGGATAAGGACACATTAACAAGGGCAAAAGTAAACAACTTAAGTGAAAACACTTCAAAACTCTAAGAAGTTAAGGGAAATGTAGATCCCTCAACTCCAATGTGCAAAAAGAAGAACTTTGAGTAAATAACTTTGCAAAATAGTATATCTGAAACTCCAGTTGCAAGTTATGAGCAACCACGAAACTCCAAGCATGAGTATGAAATTTTCACAGGAAAAACTCTAATAAAAAGACTACATTTTTGGATCCTACCTCATGGATATTATAGCCTAGAATGTGAGGGGAGCAAATCCTCCCTGTAATAAGATCTTGATTGGTCTAAACTTAAGGGCAAGTTTAAGGCGTAGCTATAGCTAACATAAGAAAATATGAGTTGATCCCAAAAAGTCAATTATTACTAGTAATTACCTTTCTTTTATCATCTAGCCTAATTTTGGTTTTTAATTAAAAATAAAACTTAAATAATTAAATAAAGTTGGAAAAATAATGAACATAAAAATAAAGGAAGTTACTTAGAAAAAAAAATCAATATCAAGAGTTAGTGTCTAGGTAATGGATCCCTCTAAAACCATTAGATAAATAACCTTTTGTTTTATTGACTATTGGACTATGAAAATTCCTATCTTATGTTAATAACTCTCTTAAGATTACTAATAACTAATCTATAGGTTTATTAACCAAAATCGTTTAGGTTAAATTTGTCAAGATTTCTTTCTAGATTTATGAATTTCGCTATTAGGTTTGACCCTAATCCAAAGAATTTATGTAGACCTGCCTCTAAGTTTACAATCCAATCCTTTTAATTATGGAAAATCTATTCACAGATAGGATTCTCAATCTCTATATTGTGAAATTAGATTATATATTAATATCCTAGATCTATTAAAACATATATAAAACATATAATTGAATCACAATAAATTAAACAATACAATTGCATTAAATAAAAGAATTAAAACATATTATAGCACAAACTAGGGTTCATCACACCTAGACACTAAAAAATGTTTTGTTATAGTTAATAAAAAATGAAATCAAATATAAACATGCAAAAAGATGATTAGAAAATAAAAGTTCATAATTCTAAATCTCCCTTTTAATTTATTGATTCTTCTTGTAAGTTTAGATTGATGTATCCTTTAGTCGGATCTCCTTTGATGTTAACATCATGATTTCCTTTTCTTTGATGTTTTATCATTGCCTCGGAGAAGTGCTTACATATGGAATCTACTCTAAAAGTTTGTTCCTTTTTATTTGCCTCCATTCATGTCCTTTTATAGCAAAATTTAGGATTTTTTAAACATACACAAGCACTTACCCAATTGTTTAAGAGACTTTGTATCTCCAAAAATATTTAAAATCATGACTTTACACATTTTGAGAGACTTAGACAACTATTTATCTCTTAATTACTTCAAATCTTTGTTTTGTGCCATAATTTCACCCAAATTCCTCTCCTTTTGGTCCATAAAGGCAATTATCACCTATGAATACACTTAGACCAAATTACTTACCAAATATATAAAAAAATTTAAAATATAAAGCAAAATACATCAAATATGGATGTATAGTTATAGTCAATTTAGCATATATCATATCCTAATTAGAAATATAATTTTGTAGTTTAAAGTGGTAATAGCTAGTATCTTAGAAACTCAATGAAACAAAATAGGATCAACTTGTTGTCTTACTTACCTGCTCAGTGGAAAGAAATTTCAAATTTCAGTGCTCACCCTAATGGTAGAATCATTGTTCTGTTTGACTCCACATTTATAACTCCTCACACCATAATCATCTCAGACCAACTCATTTATTTGGAAGTTTTAGTGAGGTATTCAGCTCAATCAATGTTTATCTTTTTTATATATGCTCAAAATAGCTCATATACCAATGAGGCTTTCTATGGAATCAAATCAAAATTGTTATAGCATCCATTCATAAACCCTGGATAATCACAAGTGATTTTAACTTTTAGAAATCCTTACACAAAGTTTAGGAAATGTATTGAAAAAGCTCGATTAACTAACATTCCAGTAGGGGTAATTTTGTCACTTGGAATAATAGACAACCTGGAGTGAATTTGATTAGGTTAAAGTTGGATCGCAATCTTGCAAACTCTCATTGGATGATGGACTTCCCTAATTGCTTCTCCACTAACTCTCATTACAACATGTCTGATCATACACTAGTTCTTACCCAAATTGCAGTAGCCAATCCCAAGAAACCATTAGGTTCAATGATTTCCTAGCTGACCAGGTAGGCTTTTAAGAGGGAATTTAGAAAGCATTTAAAACAAAGATATATGGAACCAAATAGTTCGTCTACACCAAGAAAATGCATCTTATCAGGATGGAAAGGAAGCATCTGTTTAAAGAAATTTTGGTAGTTCTTACCTTTTTGTGAACATTGCCATAATGGATTTAGAGAGCATCTAGCAACAAATATACTAATTCCCTAATTCCTCTCAACTGCAAGATAAAGAGAAAACTACTTTGCATAATTACTCCAAAGCCTTGTTGTTTGAATATTCTATTATTAGAAAAAGGTCTAGAGTGCAGTGGTTGAGTAGTGGTGACAAGAATACATCCTTTTTCTACAAGGAAATTGTTTCCAGGAAAGTTAGGAACAGAATTGTGTCACTCAATTTCAATTAAGTCAATTAAACTCTTAATCTGAGTTAACAAATGGAGTCATGGCTACTTATTTAATCTGATGAACATGCCTTCTGATGCTCACTATACTGTCCGTATTCTCAAACCAATACTTCAGGGAACTATCTCTTCTTTAGAAACTCAAATGCTAACCCAACCTATCACCATTCAGGAGATTCTTTAAACTCTGAAGTCTCTTCATCCTCACAAAGCTTATGAATTTGGATGAAAAAAAGACAAAATGAAGATTTGAATTATAAAAGGGATACACAGTCGTACATCAACTTGTATACTTCTCTCAAGCAATGCAAAATCATGAATTATGGTATTTTAGGTTATACATAGTCTAGTGCACGCCTGTATATCATAACATGTATTGCCCAAAACCTTAAAATTTACCATAAAAAGACGTATTTAGAGGCAAAAAGGAGAAAAGAAATTTGGATGCAATTAAAAAGGCTTAGGTTTTTCTCAAGGGGTGATTTTGATTTAAAGAAGTGGAAAACAAAAAGAAATCACAAAATATCCATTAAAATACAAAATCAAACATGTATCTTGCAATAATATTCGATAGAAGATAAACAAGAAGATTTAAAATTATAAATCCATTATTTTCAAAAAAAAATTCTTTCTGTTAATGTTTGATTTCATTTTCTATTATATGTAACTAAATTCTTTTAATGTCTAGGCTAGATGAACCATAGTTTTGTGCAATGACATGTTTTGATTCTTTTATTAATGCAATTGGTTAGATTGATATATCTTGATTCAATTTTATGTTTAGTTTATGTTCTAATAGATCTGGAATATTAGATCATCATATGATTTCATAGTATAGAGATTTAGAAATCCTTGTATGAATAGATCTACCATAATTAAAAGGAGTTAATTGCAACCCTAGAGATAGGATGACATAAATCCTCTAGATTAAGGTTAAACTTAATAGCAGAATTCATAAATCTGTAAAGCAATTCGATAAACTTTAAGCTAAGTAATTAGGTTGAAAACCTTAGGATTTGTTGTTATTAGACTCAAGAGAGTTATTAGCATACCATAGAAAACTCCACGGTCCAATAAATCAATAAAATCTTTCATAATAAAAGATCAATCAATTAAGGGTAATTAGTGGGATTCAAAACCTAGACACTAATTCTCAATGTCAATATTTTTCTAAGTAATTTCTTAATTCTCTGTTTAATCTTATGACCTATTTTATTTTATTTGCTTAAGTTTTATTTTTTAATTAAAATCACAATCAAATTTGTAGACTAGATAATAGGACAACAGTAACTCCTAGTATTCATCATCGTCGTGGAATCAACTCATAGTTACTGGTACTAGCTACAACTACACTGCGCATTTACGAAAATTCATAACTGACACACTTAGAAAAGGTCATTCAGTGATATATTTGACATAGTTTATTTTTTTAATTTTATTTTAATTTAGTTTTAAATTAAATCAACTTCTTAATCAATGATTAGATAATAGAAAATAGGTTATTACTAATACTTGTAATCTTCGTGGGAACGATCTGTACTTTCCAGTACTAGCTGTAACTACACTGAGTACTTTTAGTTTAAAATATGAAACTTCATTCAATCAAGTTTTTGGCACCATTTTCATATATTAGAATATTAGGAAAACCTTGCTTTTATTAATCTAGCCATCATTATTTGTTTTATTTCTTTTTACTTTTTGCTTTTATTTGTTTACTTATTATATTGACTCTTTATTTTTATTACTTCTATAGTCTTAGGGTTAGTTTATTGCTTAAGGGAATCCATGGCTACTAGTTGACAAAGATCAAAAATTAAAAGAGCAACTCGTAAGAATCTCTAAAGAACCCTACTTAAAGAGTTCGAATTAATCAGCAGATAGAGAACTTGGAAGGTTAGATTGATATAAAAGAATCAGGAACCATGATAGATCAACCAAAAAATAATTTTTTATTATGCTAGACCGGGTTTGACAGAAACAGAGTCCAACATTGTGAGAACCACTATTATTGCTAATAATTTTGATATTAAACCAAGTATTATTGAAATGGTGCAATAGTCTATCCTGTTCAATGGGCTATGAGATGAGAACCCTAATGTACATATTGCCAACTTGCTAGATATTTGTCATACTTTTAAGATCAATGGTTCCAATATCAATGCAATCAAATTGAGATTATTTTCATTTTCACTAAGAGGCAAAGTGAAGCAATAGTTAAACTATTTGCCTAGGTTATCCCTTACTATTTGGGACCAAACAGTAGAGAAGTTCCTTTTAAAGTACTTTCAACTAGCCAAGATTGCTAAATTAAGGAATGACATCTCCTCCTACCCCCAGCAGATTGAAAGATGATATATGACATATAGGGGAGATTCAAGGAGATGTTAAGGAAGCGTTCGCATCAAAGTCTATCATTGTGGATGCAAATATAAACCTTCTAGAATAGGCTCAATCAAATGACGAGGCAAGTGATAGATACAGCAGCTAGGGGTACCCCAAGCAATACATCGGTGGAAGTAGCTAAAGACCTCAATGAAGACATGGGTATGAACAATTATCAGTGGTGCTCTTCTTAAACAAGATTTAGTAAACCAAAAGGAGTATATGACATTGATACAATTATGAAATTGGCAACCAGGTTGAAGCACTAATTAAGGAGCACTAAGTAAGAAGATTGATGGATTAACTATAAGTCTTAAATTACTCCAAGTTATGCAATGTAAGGTGTAAGGTTTAGGGCATACAAGTTAAGACTATCAAGAAATACAATCTAAGCATGTTGATTACATAGGGAATGCTCCTAAACCCAAGAATAATCCATATAGCAATACAAACAATTTAGCATGGAGGAACCACCCAAATTTCTCTTGGGGGAATCAATGGTAGATAAGGAATAACCCTCCACTAGGATTCTAGTACCAACCACCTCAAGAAAATAAGTTGAGCTTGGAGGATATCATATCTAGATTGGATCAGCATTCAGAGGCAAGAATTCAATCCACACTGACATCATTGAGGAATCAAGAGGCTTTTGTACCAAACTTGGAAATATAGATTGGGCAGCTTGTCAAGTTAATTTTTAAAAGAACACAAAAAAGTTTGCTTAGTACCAAAGAGATAAATCCTAAAGAACATGTAATGGTAATTATAGGGATGGAAAAAATAACCTGGCCTAGCCCAACCCGTGGTCAACAAGTCATGACACGTGCTAGATGAGTTTAGCTCGAGCAACCTTGGGCCAGGCCACTGGCTAAAGAGCTCAAACCGAGCTTAGGTTCAAGTCAAACAGCTCAGTATATGGCTCGTGGCCTGAAAAAGGTCAACAAACAAAACGATGTTGTTTTGTTATATTAAAAAAGAACTTACATAGGAAAAACACCCTCGTGAGATCACGACCCTTTGTAAGTTACATATAATTTAAAAATAAGATGGCAAAATGACATCGCTTTGTGGAAAACAAAATGACATCGTTTAAGTAACGTAAAAGTTAAAAATTTCATAAGCAAAATAATGTCGTTTTCCTTTTTGTTAAACTCCCGCTCATTTCCCTTCCCCCTAACCCAGTCATGACAATTCTTCTTCTAGTTCTTCACTTCTTCTTCACGTCATCTATTTTGTTCTTCATCCATTCTTCTTCTTCGTGTCACCCAGTCACATTCTTCCTTCGTTCTTCTTCTTCATGTCATTTTTCCTTTCCCCAGTTCGTTTGTCAGTCACCACAAGTGTGAAGTCACCAACACTACTAACTAACCAACGTATTATTATTAATCAATCTCTCTTCTCAAATTTGGATTTTTTATTAATAGTTGATTGGTTAGAGATTATTATGGTTTGGTCATACTGATTTGGCTAATTTGTGAACTTTATACGTTTAATAATCCTAATATGGGATAATGAATGTATAATGTTTAATGATCCTAATATGCATTATGTTCAGTTTAAAGAAAATGTTTTACTTATGATTGTTTGTTCATAAATGAAGTTTGTTGCAGTAGTGAAATTTCATCAATAATCCACTAATCTTTGTGCTTGCTCTAACCTTTCCTCCATAAGTACCTTAATTCATAAATTTGCATTGTTGTATGAATTGGTACTGTATTTGCATAATATACTGTTAAAATGATGAGAGATTATGTTATTCTTAATTACTTTTTTAATTCAAATGAATTAGCTGATATGTATTAATTTTTTTAACATTTAAGATAATCCAAATCCTCTTCCTTATCCATTATCTGATGGCACATTGTTCAATCAAGTGATGAGTACTATTTTTTTGGGAATTTTTCATTTATTCAAAAGCATCTCAAGTTTTGAGGCATTGCTTGTCAAAATTCACATGCCTAAGTAATGAGTTTTTCAATTGCACATAGCCTTGTAGTTTAGCAGGTAGAATCTCACATTTGTATTAAAAACTAAAGCATAAGAGATGGTATCAGATACATTGTCCTAATACCCCATCCCCTCATATGTTACGTACCAATTATTAGATTATTTGAAAAAGACACCCACCCACCACATAACTTTATCTACTCCCTATCATCTCACTAAAGGTAAACAACATGTTACCTTACCTTTTCCTTGTACTTAATCATAAACACAAAAACGGTAGGATTGTAAGTTTTGATAGACTATGAAACCAAGCATTTCTTTTCCTTAATATGAGCTACAAACATATACATGGTTAATGGCATGTCTTTTCCTTAATATGAGTTATGAGCTACAAACATATACTTTTGTTTTTAGAAATACAAACATATACTTTCTTAATTCTTATTATTGTGTTTGTTTCAATTTCAACCATTATTGTTTTGATTATTTGTAAATAATGATAAGCTCTTTCCTTTCATTACTTCTTATATTAGCATAATTTATACATGTATGTTTCAACTACTAAACACATAAACATATGATATTTCATCATTACTTCATATAGTAACATAATTTATATTACCATTAAACATTTGTTTTGATTGTTTCTAAATAATGATATGCTCAATTGCTATGATATGCTCAATTGCTCATTTTGATTGTTTCTAACCTTAAGCATTTATATGTTGATTATTTCTATCCTTAAGTATTTATATACTTTTTGTCAAATGGATGAGCATATTTCTTCAATTGAGAGTTCTAATCCAGTACTAGAGATAGAAGTGAAAAGTTCTATTCTAGCACCAAGTGAAGATAGAAGTTCAACTAGAACTCAACATAAAATTGAAGTTTGGAATCACTTTAACAAGATTATATCAACCGATAGAATTGAAAAAGAGAGTGCAAGTATTGTCAAAATTTGTATTCGAGTGATTCAAAGGATGGAAAATCACATTTAAAGAGACATATAGAATCACGTACTAGAAGGAAGATGGTTTTAGGAGGTCAAATATTTTTGAACCCTAACCTTATGAAAGGGAATAATGAATTGATGGTGACAACAACAGATCAAGGATTTTGATGGCTACTATGATTACTGGAGATGAACAACATTGTCTATGGTTTAAAGTAAAAGATTCAAGATATGTTGTAATTCACTCCAAATGATTGTCAACGTTCCAAGTCAGAATACATTGAGGAAGGATATTTTCAAAATTTATGAGGACAAGAAGAGAAAGACATTAAGAGTATTGTTGAGTGTTGATGGACGGATTTCCATAATAATGGGCATGTGAATAACTGATAACCAAAAGAAGGGTTATATAGTAGTGGCGGCACATTATATTGGAAATGACTAGACGTTACGCAATAGACTTTTGAGGCAATTTATATTCTTTAATATTATTATCATTCACTTTTTCATTATTTTTTAATTTATAATTGGTGTTGGTAATATTTGTACATGATAGGTTCATTTATGTGCCAACACCACATATAAGTGAAAATTTGGCAACCATGTTGAAAGACTGTTTAATGAATTTGAACATCGACAATAAATTATTCACCTTCACAGTCAAAAATTGTAACAAGAATGATGCTATAATTAAGAAGTTAAAGGGTAAGATGCAAGTTAGGAGCTTATTGCTTAAAGGTAAGTTATTTCATATGCGTTTTTTTTTTTTTTTGTGTGCATATTCTTAACTTGATTGTGAATGATGGGTTAGAGACAATAAAGGAATCATGTATTCGAAATAGTGTTCTATATTGGAGTGAAACTCGTAAAAGAGATGAGATTTTTAAAGATGTTAAACAAATTCTATGCAATTCCGAATTCAAAGAAGTTAGTTTTGTATTGTCTAAACATATGGAACTCAACCTTTAAGATGTTGAGTCGGCAATCTCATATGTTGAGGTGTTTATTAGACTAGTTGAAAGAGATTCTCAGTATACGTACGTGCCAACAGAAGATCAATAGGACTTGGCTAGAGAACTTTGTATAAAGTTGGAATTATTCTATAATGCGACTAAATTGTTCTCAGGAATAAAATATCTAACTTCATACAGTATCTTTAGCACTATATCCAATATAAAGCATTTTTTTGTCAATATGGATGTTTGATTCCAATGAAGTTATTCAGACTATGGGGGAGCAGATAATGGAGAAGTTGAATTCTTATTGGACTAAGTTTAGAGATATTATTGCAGTGATATATGTATTGGACCCGAGATACAAAAAGGACAGGGTTGAATATATTTATAATTCATTATACGATGGTGAAGCTCAAGAGCATGTACATACCATGAAACACTTATGACATCAATTGTTTAATGATTATTAACTCAGAATGCAACAAACTTATGATCGGGATGTAGGCAATTCAACTCCGAGTTTAATTTCAAGTTCGACCTCATATTCTAACTCATTATTGACAGATTTTCTTTCACATTTTTTTGAAAGAAAAAAGGATTAGGACTTCTTATAATGTGATGGAGTTATATAAATATTTTCCAAAGATTATGTGCTTGAAACTAAAAGTGAGCACTTCGATATATTGTTCTGGTGGAAGAAGTGTGGAAATACTTATCCGATCTTACAAGTCATGGCATGAGACTTGTCAGCTATTTCATCATCTATCGTTGCTTCAGAGTCTGCTTTTAGTACTAGTGGTTGGGTTATTACTCCCCATCGTGCTCAACTTCATCCTCGCGTTGTGGAAGCTTTTATGTGTGCTCAAAGTTGATTAAGTAATGAAGATATTGGTGATAAATTCTTTTCTTTTTAATATATTAATTTATCTATTTTTATATTATCTTACCTAATATTGTATACAACCACGCAGACATAAACAATACAATTGATGGAATTTGGATAAAGAGGAACCACTAGATATTCAGAAATGAAACCTTGCAGGGGCGGATGTTAGCAAATGCCATAATCAACAATGTAAGGCACCAGATACAAGCTCATAAGTTGGAACCAAATTGCATAATTGCTTTAAAATGGAGACTTCCAATAATATTTCACGTAACAATCTGATGAATGGTGGATCATAAATGAAGAAAGCAATTAAAGGTTGTTTTTTAAAGAACGACTTCCAAATCTTCTGATGTAAATAGTTATGGTTTGTTTATCTAAGCGTATCTGGATATTTGGTTAAGGCCCTTTGTATTAAACCTTTTTGAAAGTTAATTTTATTCATTCAGCTTTTCAAAAAAAAAAACATATGAAAGAATGAATTAGTTTGATCTTAATTATTTTTTCTTATTTCTTTATGTGATCATCTTGTATTGATCTCCTGTAATGTCTAGAAAAAAACTTATTTCGAAATAAAGAAAATGATTAAGGTGACAAGGGACAAAATTATATCGATAGCCTAAATTTGATGTATGAGAGTCAAATTTGGTTCCACATCCGACAGAAAGTTAAATCAAGTGTTGACATGTTTTTGTAAACAACCATTCCTAATTGGCACTATCAAGACCAAAAACCAGCAAGAAATCAACACTTTCTGAAATGCTTTCTCATATCCCGAATTGTGAGAAATTGCAGTTCTTTAATTAGCAAACCCCTTGAAAGCACTATGGCGACAGTGTCTTTTTAATTAATAATGGGATTCGTGCGTAACCAAGCCAAGCCGGTAGATCAAAAATAAAAGCGCACAAGCAATTAAGTTTGTCGCCAGCGAAGCCTCAAGTAAGACGCAAGGAAGGGCACGTGTCCCTCAAACAATAGGCAAGTCCTCTAACAAAATGAAGACTTGCTACGTGTCTCGAGGCCATGGAAGGTAGCTTTCCTCAGAAGACCATCCAACCTATCGAAGTCAGACAGTGCCATGGAAGGTAGCTTTCCTCAGAAGACCATCCAACCCGTCGAAGAACCCACGTCCATTCTGTTACAGCATACAAAATCATGGGAACATTGTCCTACATCACTCCCTAACACTTAAGTTCTAGTTTAAGTGTTATCAAGCTGTTGAATCTACGAAAAACTTTAGTTGTCTAATTCTTGATTTGACAGCCTTCCCCCCACATTCATTAAATGCTACGTCGTTCGGCAGTGATACCGACAGCTATGAGTTGTCTAATTCTTGATTTGACAACAGCCTTTCCCCACATTCATTAAAGGCTACATCGTCCAGTGATAACAACAGCTAAGACAGTGCTCAAGCACCGTACCTATATTCATGCAGCGCTCCCTTGCTCAAAGGAACGCAAATTGCTAGTCTAATTACCAATTGTGGACCTGTAACTACTTGAACAATCCAATGATAGATCTAAATACGAGAAGCAAGAGGGCTTCCATATCAAATTCATCAAACATGTTTCGGTAGCAACTTTACTACAACACTAACTAGCCTTTCTTTTCTTATCTACAATGTTAGATAATCAAATCTGTCAGCAGATATTGATCAGAAACTGAATATGTTAGTATGCTTGGATGAAATCAGCATTGCCGTCGTTCTTTAGTTCCATTGAGCTGGAAGTAATTGCTTCGTTTCCTTCACAGCTCAATGGTCTTCAAGACAAATCTTATTTTGACCTAAAACCACCGCTTGGCTGTCTTTGATGCCGATGAATGGATTGGAGGAGGCGTTCTGGCGTTCCTTCTGGAATTATCTGCATCATCAAAGCAGAATGCGGAATTGAAATCTTTTCTTTATTGATATAGGATGGACTATAAATACACAATAATTTGGTAAAAAAAAAACACGCTTAAATTTATTGCGCTTGCCATAGTCAATTAGCTTCCCGCCAACAGAAGATCTGCAAGACCTGTCTGACTCAGATGTTTGACCTCCCGTAAGGGACCGCCTCCTCAACGCCCTTGCATTAGCTGTAGGTGGTGACTTTGCATCAACATTGCTGTCGGTACAGTTGGTGACGTACTGCCTATCTGCCAAATTATGTTGAATCCTGTAATTTATCGGAGAGTTCCACATCATCTATCATCCATCTATGCATTTCAGTGATAGTGCTTTGAAGGGATAGTTTGTAATTTGAATCAAATATTCAAATGGTTCTCTTTTATCATGATGCTAATACGTCAAAATTAAACAAATATCAATTCTGCTACAGCTAAAGGCCAGATGCATACCTTTTCTCGGATCCATTAACTAGTTTCCCAATGCTTCGCAATGATTTCCTTATTTGAGACCCCTTTCCATTTGCACTATCAGACAAATTACATACACGAGTATCTGTCGGTACACTAAGTTCACTTTGAAACAAAAACTGGATCTGATGTCTGGTGGCTATTTTTGGTTCAGGGGTTGCTTGAAATTGAAGAGTTGGAATTTGTGTCTTACTATCTCTCTTAACATTGTGCTTTCGGTAGGAAGAACTAGTAGGACTTCTAGGAGCATTCAGATGATAAACTTTCATCGTCGGTTTTTCATCGACAGAATTTCCATAGATCTTTGTCATTGCTTCTGGATCTTGTGACTGAAGGTATTTCTGCTTTGCCACTGCTTCAATATATAGTTTCTGGCCTATATTGTCTGGTTCATCCTTCTTACCATATCTAGGACCTTCCAAACTTAGTCTTCGAGAAGATACTGAAGGGGTTACTAATCCTTTGTGATCTACAGACTTCATGTTTTTTCCAGATTTCATGCTGCTTCCGTTCTCAATGCTGAGTCTCCTCACACGTGGAGGAGTTCGCTCGTTGAAGGTTTTTGGTTTTCCACATGGAGATTTTGGTTCCTTGACTTTGTTTTCTGTTTCTTTGCTTGCCAATGCCTTCTTCAGGTTCTCAACCTGCAAAAGACATCTAAGAAGTGAGTACATTCTGTATTCTTAACTACATATTGAATTCAACACCCAACAAGGGAATGTAACTGAGATTTAAGCAGCCTTTGAAAGCCATAAATTTTAATGTTCAGTGGCTATATCAAATAATTACAAACTTCTATCACAATCACTCTTGACATAGTATTTATCTCTACAATTCCATGTCAAGAAACCAATAAAGAGGAGAATTTGTGCCTGAATGTCGCAAACCCTCAAGAAGCTGCTTTATTGATTTTTTTAAAAAAAGTGCTTGGAACTGAGCCATTCATAATTAGGGTCAAGGAACAGAGTAGTCTACAACAATTTGACTTGAGAAAATGAACCCAAACACAAATATGTTTATCTACCTGTTCCTTAAGTTGCATAATCTCACTGCTCTCTTTGTTTGCACGAGCAGCACCAAGTTCCACAGTAGATACCCTCTGAGCAAACTTCAAAGTACTGATAGTTTCTGAATAAGAACCCCCTTCTGGACTCACATGAGCAAACATCAAAGTTTTAGCATGTCCACCTGAAGATATGTTTAAAGAGTGCAAAAAGTAAGCATTTACTTCAAAATAAATAATTAATTAATCACAGAAGAACTGGATTACTAATGAAAAGGGCTATCATCTGCAATTGCAACCTAATGAGTCTTGCAGGAGAAGCGTGAGCTTGCTGTTTCTATAAGGGACATGAGCACTCTTTTGAGCTAATGCAGTTATCACATCTCCTAAACTGGAAAGTGACTTGTTGATATACTGTGCTTCCCTCAGCCTATCTCCGGTAACTTCTGATTTGTCCACTCTTTCACTTCCTGCCAGGTCGACCAAATGAAGACAACTGCGGAGATTGCTTCCAGATATATCTTTACCATGCACATGAACTGACAGGACACTGCAGGTACGTGTTCAAACCACATAACTAACAAGAAATTCAGTTATCTAAGATGCATATTATATTTTCTTTTCCAGATTATAAAAAATATTTTCTCTCAGTTTCTCCAGGCAATTATTTCATGAAACTTGCCTATGAGAACGACTACTTCGGTTATTCATGGCAGTGAAGCTGACGACACGATTCACCTCTCCGAGCTTCATGAGATTTATAACATCAGCAGTGGACTTCACTGTGTGCATTTTAGCATCTGGAAGATTCAAACCAGTTTCACCTGTACAACTTCTAATCTCTAATTTGTGCAAAGTTAAGGATGCCAAAACCTTTGCAGTTTGCATGCAGCAGGAATTGTTGTTTAAAAAATTAAAGATGGAAGGATATTTGGTTGTTGATGAATCATTTACAAGAAGGTCCCGTACTTGCTCATTATATATTTCCACCATTTGAACCTGAATCTCATAATTTGTGACGTCCTTTCTTTCATTGGACAGCTCAAAGAGATCATTGAGGGCTAGGTAATTGATCCCCATATCCTTAGTTGACCCACCTGATGGGCCCGTCTAATGCGAGAAAAATGGGGAAATAATGATCAGACATGAGAACCTGTGGGACGCAAAATACATGTGCGGGAAGGAACAGAAAATTGATGACAAACAGCTCTGCAGTCTGCGCTACATACAATTTCAATAAAGTGGTTCAGATAAAGATCTCACCATAGTGTATGTTTTACCAGATCCAGTTTGACCATAAGCGAAGATGCATACATTGTAACCATCCACCACAGACCTGATTAATGGTTGGATGTCCTTAAATACCTCATCTGAAAATTTGGGTAATATGCATAAAGCATCAGATTTGCGCAAATTTGTCTATTAATATAAAATTCCAGAATCAGATAATTAGGGAATTTTACCTTGGGCGGCAGTAGGACCAAAAACCCTGTTGAAATGAAAATTTTTCCTTCCATCTTTTGGGGATTTAACTGGATCCAAAATCACCAATGAACCATCCTTCCCAACAAAATCTATGACACTGTTTCTTTCAGAACCAAAAACAGGTCTGATTCTGCAGTATACTCGAATGTTTCCTGATGAAAATTGCAATGCAAAGATGCTTTTAAACTGAATGATGGTTCAGAAAAATAAAGGAAAAGAATTTTCATGGGTGAGTAGGCTTAGGTTATCATACTAGATACTTTCACTAGAAAACATCAAACAAAAAATTAACCTTTCAAATCTTGAACCATGTTGTATAAATTTCTGTTCTCATTCAATACCCTGTGGTATCCAAGTGCAGCTGTAGACATCTCCTCTACATGATACCCTGAATGCATTCCAGAGTATTAAAACGTTGGCTTTCAATTTCATATTTAGAAATTGAAGAACACTAATGTTCCCCTAAGAAATGAAACAACATTTACTGAAAGAACTTATTGACATTTATTTCATCTAATAGAGTCGAAAGAATTTCAAAACTTATATGCCTATGGAAATTGTTTCACGAAATATTCTAGCAATGGTTGGATATGAAAAGCAAGAATAAAACCAAAAGGTTCCACATATATGTTTCTGACCAAGGAATGATGCAGAAAGACATTAAGCAAATGGCAAGCACATATGAGCTAATATATGGTGTAGCTTACCAAGCTCTTTCAAATCTCTCTGCAACTGAGATTGTAAGTCTTCAAACTCCTTTTTCGTTGTCTTCAATAAGGTCTTTAGATCCTGCATCCAGTGAGCACAATTTAAAAGAATGTTACCTCTCAAGTGACAAACATAACTTGCATCATGTGAAAGTTTACCATGCAGAGTTATTATATACAATTAAGCCTCATCCACTGCCAAATTGGAAGGTGTGATGATCAGCGAAAGCACTTAGTCAAATTAGGTAAGTTTCAGGGGCTCATTTTTAGATGGATGAAACCCTCATATTGATCATAAGATTTCTCATTATCTGTAATAGCAACAAATTCCTCTTTCATCAGGTAAAATGCATACGACCCCATATCCTTGTTCATACTTGAAGTGAAGGCATCAGATAATAATATGAAAGATGGGTAAATGACTGCCAATTTTACTTTGTTCTACTAATCAAAGCAATATAAATGCTAACCAGAAGTTCCTTTTCCTGTATCCATAGTAAATGTTTTTGCTTGTAGTTAGCGTTTCTTGACGAAGTATGATCATTCTGGAAATCATGAATGAAATGTGTCAGGAACGCTAACTAGACAATATTACTGTAGCTGAAATGAAGATGTGCTGTAACATGAGGTCATGACAAGTGTATAATTATTTTAAACTTTTTGTACATAAAAGAAAAGATTACATTTCCCCAGATATTCAGAGAAAATGAATCAAGCAAAACGCAGGAGTTACAATGAAAAAGACAATAAAGTTAGTCAATCATATTGTGAAATATGGCAAATACCCCAGCTCATGTATTTATTAGGCACAAAATTCTAACATTTGAAGTTGAAAACCAGAAGCAGAACTCTAACTTTCATATAATGTCAACATCTGAAGTTGAAAACCAGAAGTAGAACACTAACTTTTATGTAATGTTAACAACTGAAGTTGAAAACCAGAAGCAGAACTCTTTAACTTTTATATTACCTTAGCATATATTACTTGTTAATTTCAATATGTTGGTTTAGAAAATAAAGGATCAGATTCTTCCTGGCTATGAGACAAATTCAGATTTAGAGGTTAGGAATCCTTGAGAGAAGTAGAAGACTTTAGAAAAAGTAAACACACATATATACACATCAATAGAACTTTAACATAATTTTATTATGCAGAATTAACATTAAATATGTATAGCAGGAAGATGAAGAAGCATACCTCAATATCTCCAAGTCCAGAATTTGAAGGCCTTGGAGAATGTGGAGGTGAACTGGCATTATGTTTTAGAAAATCTTCGAATAATGACTTCTGTTTTTTCACATGAGCGTATAAGACATCTTCATAACAACTTCCACTAAACATGATCATTTTGAAGAAAATAATAAACGTGAAAAAACCACCATGAGATTTCTGTGTTAGAAATACTGAAACCAGAAGAACGAATTGGTTTGTTTTAGTGAACTTACTTCTGAAGGCAAGTCCTACTAACATCTTTAATTATGTGTTAGGTCTGATGTCAGACGGCTAAATCATTGAGATTATGAAAACCTCGATATCATGTGAGCATAGAATAGATCTACTTGCCCTACTGGATCTGAAAATTAATGCAAGCTAGAGACTAGAGTTCGGGCTTGTGACACTATCTTGATTTATCTATTAGGCAATCACCGAATGTCAGACAAATCAAGAGCACTGTCTGTCCTACATTACTTTTTGTGGCATTCTCTCCAAAAAGGAAGTCGATGGACGAGATGAGTATGTGTGCAGAAGGGTAAGCTTATACAGCAACCAAACTTGAAGAATTTTCCAACAATTGGAATTATGCTCACCTCAGGGCATTTCTTCTGCCATTTATACTCCAAAATACTTGGTATTATCCTGGCGAATAGCCTCTCCGAATCCTTAGAGAACAACATCATTTAAAGGAAGCAGATAAACAACAGTCATTCAAACATATTCAATTCCTGCTCTTGAGTACCATAAGCATCTATAAGCCATAAATTTCTTGTTGAGCAACTGAGTATTACCATATTAAACATGCTTAACGATGTTAGGATGTTTCCATCAATATTCTCCTTAGTGTCATTAATATGCTCAGAAAGTAGCTTGACAGTGTGCTCTGCATATTCCAGAGCAAAGAAATGTTAGAAAAATTGTGTGAGGCTCTTAAATCCCCTGGACCCAAAATTGCATGATACATTCCTCAAACCATGAATACTCTTCTTCATAGACATCATTTCACCCAAAAGGACTTGGTCTTGGTAACAAATTTACAACAAAAACAGATAATTTAATTAGAAAATATAATTGTGGATTGTTATGTTCGATCTACAATTAATATTCAAATGAAACCATCCTAATAGCACTTGGGAAGGCATTGCTTGACAGGCATAGCTTGTGCCTATATACTGAAAAACCTTTCAGACTAATTGCCTAGTTCGAAACTGAAGGACAGATTTACCACTTACGTAAAAACTTTCTCGTCAATTACACGAGCAATTAATGTGATGCAACAGCTACTAGTAAGTCTCCCGAGATGCCTATCTACTTAGTCATATGAAACAAAGATGATAAAAATTATCAATATACCTGTACGTTTTCGAGTTTCATCCTCTGCAAGAAGTTTTTTTCCACATGCAGCAGTCATGTCTAAGCGTCTACAAGTGTCCAATGAGGTGTGCCGCGAATTGTTCCTAGAAATAGATTGCATAACCATGGGAGATCTGATAGGTCTATAAGACGCATTCCCACTATTTAATTGCTGATACTCATGGTATGACTTTAGGGCTAAGATGCAATCAACCACTTTAGCTACTGACCCTGCCTCCAGCGTATCCTTCAAAGATTACAAAAGAAACACTACCCATGTCAATTGCTTTGCAAATCTTAAGAATTACTTATACCTACCAACCCATTACGTAACTCAAATTTAGTTTCTTTTACCCTCTCTAGATCAGAAGCTTCAAAGGCAGGCAGCTTCAACTCTTCGACGGCTACTATAAAGTTCCTTACATTCTCAAAATACTGATAAGCAGGTAACGGCTGCGTTTCACGGATTAGTGAGTGGAGAGGAGTATGACTCTCCACTACCTAAATGAAGGTAAAAAATTTGACATTAGAATGTTAAACTGCATCGCCCCTTCTAAAATGTAAATGCGGTAGTAGTACCTTAGGCACAGCGCCTGGGTGAACCTTGTTGATGGCATTGCATAGAATTAAGCCATTTCTGAGACGGGAAATGAATTCCTTCTCTGATGGATGGATTGATATGTCTAATGGGCCCACAAGGCCATCAAGCCATGCAGCAGCTTGAAATCGCCTACAAGCTGTCAATGGAGAATGGGTATAAAATGCACCTATCTCTAAATACCAAGTGAAAGAGGATTAAGAAAAGCGCCAAATATTGTAGAGACCTGCTTCTTCTGCTTTTCTTGAAGCCAAAAGGTCATAAAGCCCAGTTCTTGCACTATCCTCCATTGAAGCCAGATCTTCTTTATATTCCTGTCAAACGCACAAAACAAAGATACTCAAGATCCTAAGCGCCAAGACAAGAGGAAAAAGAATTGATCTTTATGGGAGACGAAAATAGAAAGAGTGGAAAAGACGAGAGAAGGGAAAAAAACCCAGCACCATAATCATCTTCCAAACTACCAAAGACACAGTAATCAATGAAAAACTACAGACTCGAACAACGCTCTTCTTTACAGACACACTTGCTGCTTTTATGGGTTACCTTTCTTTTATTAAAGAATGGGAAGAGAAATCGAGAGACAGAGCTCGGAGAGAAAACTCAGCACAGACTTCTCAGTAACAATGTCGAAAATCAGACAAGCAGTAACACTGTCCGCAATCCTTGGGTTGTTATTTTAACAAAACAAAAGAGTCATTCTTAATCAATGCAGATTTTGCCTCTTGCTTTTAATTTTATTTGACCTTTACTTCGGAATTTGGTTTGGTTCCGAACCTCAAGCGTAACGTTACATTCATTTGAATTCAAAGTGTGGGGATGCACGTGTCCTCCTTCTGCCTATGTGGTAAAACCTAACGTTTATGCGTTAATATTTAAAATTAATTGATCATGGAATTATTTAAGAAAAGAAATTGGCTTGTATATCCAATACCAAAAGCCAATTGGCTTCAAAGTGAGAAGTTATAGTAAAACTTTATATATATATATATATATATACTAACTTGTTTGCTCTTGCCCTTCATGATTTCCACTAGCAGTTGTTTATGACCATCTCTTCAATAAGCTCTAGGATAACTCCTAAATTTCTGTTACTTATCTCACTCGATGTTATGTTGATTGTTTGCTCCGCTATACCATTGTAGGAAGTCTAAACCTACATCCATGTCAGTTGGCCATGATATAGTCACTTTCTCGTTGTATCTTCATCTCTCTCTCATTCTTATTTCTTAACTTAGCAATCTTTTTTGACAGGAAGTATTTTCCTTAGAACTTCTATGCTAAATCTTCGTATGTTGTGATTAAGGCTGCAAGTAATAACTTCAACCACAATCTTTTCAATCCATTAAGGAGAATGAGAACAATCTCAACTAAAAAGTTGCCTCACTATCTTGAACATATCACATATTTACAAAACATTAGAGATATATGCGTTGAAACCTGAATTTGAAAACGCTTCAAACTGCATATATCATTGTATCATCCAGATGATGTTCAATTTGATTGGGAAGTGGTTACATTGATTCTTGATCTAGTGATACTAGATTACATCCCCTTAAGATACAGTTTTTATGTATACCTCCTCTTTCATTGTGTCATATTGTAGGTATGAGGTTGTTAAACCTTTTTTATTGTTAAAGCATTCAATAAAACGACTAATTGATTTCTGGATCCTCTTCAAATAGTTTAGATGTTCTACTCGCTATTATAGACTAAGATCAAACTTAAAATCAATTAAAAAAAACTGAGCATAGAAAATAAAAGAGTTCAAATTAAATAAAAAAGAAATAAAAACAACTAAACTAATAATTATTGAGTTTACTTAACACCAATTATTTCGCCATTAATGATTCCAAAAACTGTATTGCATTATTTTATAATTCGAATGCTTTTTTTTCATAGTAATACAACTCACAACCTAAGGCAACTACATTTAACATTTAATAGTAGTACAAAGATAAATAAAGTGTCAATCCTACAAGGAAGCGATGGAGATTTAAAATAGTCTCCCTTTATTAATAAGCTAATTAAATAAAAAAGATTGTATTTTGATCAATTGAATTTAAATAAAATAAAATAATACCTATAAAGAATGAATAACTACTAAAAGCAACATAAATTAATTAATCTAGGAAGAAAACATATATGAACTAACATCTTGATAAGACTCCTTCTAACATTATCTTTTTAGTTATGATTCAATTTACTAATAAAGTTTTATTAACTGGACAAGTAAAATTTCCTAACATTTGAAATCACTCTCTCTTAAGTTACAACCATTTATTCTTAAGTTGATTAAGCAATATCTCTATCCAATTAGAACCACCTAGAATGCATTAATATTTATGAAATTCCAAGAAGTGATTGCCTTTATCACTTGAATATTTACGTAATCCTACTTGTGGTATCTCGTGTAGCTCCTAATATCAATGTTATGGTCAACTTATATACAAATTCTTTTAAATCATCTACATGCAAATACTGATCTAATATAACCATTAACTTTAATCAAATCAGCATTAAGAACAATCAAATATATTTATCATAAATAAAAATCACTTCATAAATAATTGAATCAATCTATAACAAAGATAATAACTAGTATTTTCATATCTAGACTATGAAAAGTTTACTCAATCATAATGTTTAAACCAACAATGATAAAAAAAGAATAAAATAAATAAAACGTAGAAAAAGTTATAAAGATGACCTTGATATTATGATGTGATATGCTCAATTAGGATGAATTTCATTCTTCTTCTTCCTTAGAAACAACTACAAGCCATCTCTTTGATGAGTCTTTCTTTTCCTAACAACTAACCTTAATTATAAAACTAAAAGTATAAAACTAAAAGAATGCAAAATTCTTTTATTTTTAGTGTTTCTATGTGATTTAAGCAACAAAAATGGGTTCAGACATAACTGTGCCCCAAGTTGTATTTTTATTTTATCTATTTCACACATTGACATAGACACTGACACATTCGTATGTTCATTTGTATTTTTCACTATTTCTCAACTAGTTTCTCTCTATTTCTTTAGCTCTATATGACATGATTTCCATCCACCTATCTATTTGATTATGAACAAACTGACACATGAGCTTGTAATAGACGGTGTTTTTTTGACAAATTGAGATTTCTTCTTGGTTTTCTTTATAAAACCCTTCAATTCTTGATAAAGTTCAACTATAAGGAAATATCTTCTTAATTACCTAAAATTATAACATAAAGTGATTGCCAAGGTAATTCGGACATGAAATATAGCAAAATATGAGTAAATTATATATAAATTTTACGTACATCAATGATCATGTCTTGATTTCTCAGCAACAACATATGTAGTCAAGAATTTGAAGACAACCCTCTTATTAACTTCTCCTTACAATATATCCCTCTTAAAGACAATCTCATTAACCTCATTAATTAATATTATAAAAGATGAGTTCTTTTATATGGTTTTCACTCTTGCTAACTAAATGTAATGTGATCTTTCGATCTTATATGTAAAAAAAATAATTTCTAAATCCGTGAGGTCTATAAGGATAATTACTTTTAATGGCTTCATTTTAAATTCAAAGTGTCATGAATGTCATAAGAACAACTCCACTAACTCACGAATCTAAACCACCTACTTCCTATCACTACTGACATCATCTTAAACTATATTCTATTTATTTTTATTTCAATCCTTAATTATTAGTTCTCCTTAAGAAAATATTAACCTCTAGTGCAATTATATAGGACATTGTAGGTTCAATCTCAATAGATTAATTATATACTCATCTTATTCCACCTTTAATAAGAAAAAGATTACCCTTCATAATTAGATGATATGTTTAAAAGAAAAAAAGCTTTAAGTGTGCATCAAATAAACTTCCTATAAGTTCCTCAATGGTTTCATCTATAAGTACTATATGAATACATCTCTTATATTTAATGCCAAAATATTGATTTATCATCACTAATATGCCAAAGCTGATTTAAATCACACTCAAAAATAAAATAAAAAAGGCTAAAGAGAGAGAAAGGCAATAAAGCACTACCCTACCTTATTAAGAAAACCTAAAGAAAGGATCTTAAGAGTCTTAGCCAAATAAATGAATTCACAATTTTTCAAGCAAGGGAAGTGGTAACAACCTATTTCATTAGCCTAAATAGCTAACTGTATCTTAAAATGGTATTATAATTTGGGAAGTATTTTGAATTAAAAAAATAGAGAACTTGGGTGTGTCTTAAGGAAAATAAAGATTTGCATATAAGTTAGAAATATAAATTTACATAGGGCTTAAAAAAATGAAAACATATAGATAGATGCCTAAGAGTTAAGGTTTTCTATCTAAAGTGTAATTTTTTCTACAGTGTCTAGAATTGAAAAGCTATCATAAAAATAAATGTGTTGCTTCTAGAGAGGTATCATGTTGCTTAAAATGAAAATAAAAGTTTTAATTGCATTGAGCCTTTTGTTTGACCTTTTCTCCATCACCTAGAGGAAATAATATGTTTTGGAGTTATAAAAAAGGAAATCCATTCTTACTTTAGTCCTCATGTTTTAGTAACTATAGTTTATCTCAAATGAAATATTTTAGCTATTACTCATAATTCTAACATCAATCTTTGTTAGTAGATGACTAAACAATGATATTTTATGAAACTTTAGATTCAATACACCATTATTTTGTCAATTTTGCGAGCCATCCATTAATAAAAATTGATACTAGGTGTGCAAATGATAGCTAAAACAAATAAGACGGACTACAAAATAAATTCAAAAATATTGAAATAACAAAAAATGGCAAACGAAAGGAACGACTAGTGTAATTAACCCAAAATAAAATTCCTAAAGACGTGTTTTAAGGTTTGGAACTAAAATAACATACATGTCACTGACATTTTTCAAATTCCTTGAATAAATATGTGACCAAATATCAAAAATATGTACAATGGGAGTCATCATCCTACCTTACTAAAGAAAGATAGAGAAAAACATAAGAGAAATGAACTAAAAGATCCTAACTAGAGAATTAAGTTTAAAGTCAAATTGTAAAATAGGAAAAATGTTACACACCCTATTTTACCTAGCTAATTGGTTGCCTAAGTTTGAAAAATAATTTTTAAATTTGATATTTTAAAAAAATGAACTTGGGTGTAAGGTTAAAAGAAATAGACTAAATAAAGGAAATAAAACATATAGGTATATGCATAGGAATTTGACCTTCTACCTAAAGTTTAAAATAAAATGCTTTGATTGGTATATAAAAAATGTTTAAAATGAAATATAGAACATTTAGATGAATGCATAAGAGTTTACGGTCTGACCCAGGATTTAAAATAAAATATCTAGAGTGATATCCAGGGATGGAAATAAATTTAAAACATGTAGATGAATGCCTAAAGGCTTGTGAATTAACCTAAGGCTTAAAATAAAATGCTAAAAGATGCCTAGACTGAGTCATAAGCTTTAAAGATAAACAAAATTTATAAGGTAACTTAAAAGCATAAGTTCAATTCATATAAAAATTGCAATTTGAACAAAATGAAGACGAAAGAAATGAAATGAAAAGAACTTTTGATGAAAAATTATATGAAGGCTTTTTAAAAGGACCTTAATATAAAAAATTGGACATTTTTTTGAAGGATTTCAAATATTAAATTAAAAACAAAATGATTGAATTTATTTTTTTATGCCAAAAGATTTTGGTTTCTAAATTATTTAAAGAAAAGGGAAATGGATATATATGTTTATTGCTTTAAAGTGTGAGGTATAGAACTAAATATTTAAATGGTTCAAAATTAAATTGCTAATAATTTTTAACTTAGAACAAAATGTAAAAACAAAGATGATGGTTTTAATAGGCCTTAAATCCTAAGCTTAAACAAAGGAAAGGAGGCAAAATTTTATTACTAATAGGTTTGTAGAATTAACTAATTTTTTAAACATAAACTAAGTAAAAAAACAAAAAGTAATGATAATGGGCCAATAAGGATAACAAATTTATAAGCTTATATATTAATTAAAAATGGAATTTTAATAACGAAGAAGGTTGTTGACAAGAGTAAAATAACTTCTAAACAAAAGGGAAATTGGGGTAATAAAGAATTTAATTTTTTTGAAAGATTATTTTTAATTAAACGAATTTTTTAAGCTCTCTTACTGTCCACTCATACAATTTAAAGGAAGTACATTCTCAACAATGATTTAAACAAACATATATTGAAAATTAAGAAATAAAATAAATTTATTTCTATTTTTATCTTTGAGTCTAAACTTATAATAAGCACTTGGAATCTAAGCATAGAGGCCAATTTATAGAAAACTCTATTTGGTCTAGAATTTTTAAAAGGAATAGTCTAACTAATATCTTGTTTTATTCTTAAAAAAACAAATTTGAAAACCAAGGCCAATCTATTAAAAAGCCTATTTTGTCTAGACTTTTTAAAAGGAATAGTCTAATTGATATCTTATCTTATTTTAAAAAATCAAAATTTGAAAACCAAAGGCAAAAAGATCAAATTAGACCTTATCATTTTCACCAGAATTCAATTTAAATCAGGCATTTTAACATGTTCAAAAAGATTTTAATGCTTCTTAAGTAATTTAAACTCTAATTTAACTTCTCCATTAGTCCTTAATAACAAAAACATATCTAGCATCTTGTTTGTGAACCCCTTGCTAGATGTATATCTTGTATGGCAAGCAGGGCTTAAAAAAATAAAAGAAATTAAAATCAATTTGAAATTTTGACCTAACCATGTAACTAGGAGGATTCATTATAAGGTGTTTACTTTTGTTTCACAGATTGGTAACTTTTCAAACAAGCCTTTAAATGATCCTTAGTTAATTAAAAGTTAATGATTTATTTTTATGTTATTTTGGGTTATTAGAATATTTAAAATTTTAAACATCTTGATCATGTATGTTTACTTTATACATTAGCAAATCATGTTTTCCAATTGATTCCAACCTTTTGTAACAATAGATAATTATAATCTTGTAATGCATAGTTGTACTCCTCTAGCTTCTTGATCTCCAATAATTTAAGCACCTAGTTGTTAGGGTCCTGATAACATTCATCCTAGGTTTTTCTTAGGTTTTCTTTTACACTTTACAATATAAAGGTTGTTAGAAGGCCATTTGATTTATGGAATGCTTTCATCTTTTGATTTACTGGCTTAAGCTAATAAAATCAAATGTTTACTTACTAGGAGGAATTCTAATAAAATAAAATGTTTACCTGATGAAGAACACTATGCTTGCACTAATAAAAACAAAATAGAAGATATAGTTGTTAAATATTATAAGGATCTCATGGGATCAGACTCAGTAAGTTCATTGTGTAAGTGGGACTTAGATATGCTCATTGGCAATTTAAATGTCCTTTCTTAAGAGGCTAAAGAGAGTCTTGTAAAACCAGCTTTTTCTCAGAAAATCAAACAAGTCTTATTGAGTCTCAATCTAAGGAAATCTCTAGGTCTTGCTGGGTTTAGTGCCCATTTCTTCTAAGCTACTTGGTCTATCATAGGTGAATTACTATTTAAGGTGGTTCAGGATTTTCTTTCCAAAAATAAAATGATGAGAGAAATGAATTCCACTCACCTTTGTTTAATCCCTAAGACTTCAAATGCAAATATATTAAAGGAATTTTGTCGTATTTAAAGTTACAACATTGTGTATAAAGTGATCTCAAAGATCATAATAAGTAAATTGAGCGACACTTTGAAGCATATAATTCACTTTACACAGGGAGCATTTATACCTGGTAGATCAATTTCTTACAACATCTTGATGGTGTAGGAATTGATGAACGATTATGAGAAAAATAGGCCTATCAAGATTTATATAGTTAAGGTAAATTTCTTAAAGACCTTTGATACCTTACAGTGGAACTTCATTCTCACCAATCTTGAATGGTTTGGCTTTCAATTTAAGTTCACAGGCTGGATTAAAGCCTTCATATCCACTACTATTACATTGTATTAATCAATGGTATTCTAAGTACGATGTTCAAAAGGTCTAAAGGAATAAGGCAGGGGAATCCATTATCATCCTACCTATACACTTTCTCAATAGAGGTGCCATTTAGAATGATTCAGAGGAACATTCACCACTATCCCAACTTTAATTATCATAAAAAAATGTAACAAGTTAAAAATTACACAACTTCTTTTTACAGATGATTTCATTATATTTTATGGAGCTGAACAAAATACATTGGCTTTAATAATCAGTTTTCTTAAATCTTTTTATAGGATATCAGGATTGAGAATAAATCACTAGAGAGAAAACTATATTACTCTTTTGATGTGAATGATCCAAGCAGGCTGAGAGATATTGCTTGATTAAATTCCCATGAACTACCTTTCAACTACCTAGGGGTTCCAATTACCTCTAGAAAACCAAGATATTAAGACTGCTTGCCCCTTTTGGAGATGTTTAATAAGAGAATATGTGCTTAGCATATTAGATTTCTATCACTAGATGGAACATTGCAACTCATAATCTCAGTCCTAAAAAACCTACATATTCACTAGAGCTCTCATCTTTTCTTGCCTAAGAAGATCAATAAGGAGCTAGATAAGCGCACCAAAAACTTTTTATGGTCAGTAAAAACAGAAAACTCTAAATGTGCTAAGATATGGGAACAATTATGCTAGAAACAACAAAAGGGAGTACTTGGATTGTTATCCTTACAATTGACTCAGCTAGTTCTAGTTGCCAAATGGATTTGGAGATTACACAATGATAAAGAAGCATTATAGTCTAAATAAGTGAATGAGTATTATCTCAACGAACATAGTTTTTGGCAGATTGCAGAAAAGAAAGAGAAATCTTGGACTTTTATTCAGATGCTGAAAAAAGGGATTTAATTACCTACACATTAAATATATGGTGGGAAATGGTACGAATTCTTAGTTTTTGTTTGATAATTAGGCAAACCAAAGTACATTAATCCTTATAGATGACCTGATTCAATTTATTGTAAGAATTCCCCTCAGTGCTCGAGTTAAGTAAGTAATTCATGAGGATAGATGGTTGGCAATTTTAGGGACTTAGATAGAATAGAGAACTACCTCCCTATTTATCTTCCCAATTCTAATGTGATGAATAGATCCATTTAGTTATTTGAAAATAGTAGAGTGTTTAGCAACTCCTCTTGTCTTAATCTTTTCAAATCCTACATGTTGGACCCCGTTTTTAGAGCCCAACTATCCAAATATATCATAAGACGTGAGCATATTATCCTATAAGGTTATTTCCATGGGATCTCCTTGGCCAACATCGGCTCATCCTCATTCTCATAACATCTCAAACCACAAGGAGTGAGCCCATGCTAGTCAGACACCTAAGTCACCACTTGAATTTCTCAGAATAATTGTAGCTCCATGTATCTAGTTTATTTTGAATTAAGAATCATCTCATTTGGAGCTCTATCGATCAAGATATGATTAAAATATCGAAGTATGTTCATAACCTAGTCATACTCTCCTAACTGATCCCTTATTTTCTTTTCATCAATATTTTTCAAATCAAGACTGAAGGCCATCAATTTTTATGGAGAGATATACAAATACGTTAAGAATCTATTGGTTTAAGAATCACTTCATTTGGAGGTCAGATGATGAAGTTATGGTCAAAAGAATCAAACATGATTATGTCCTCAATTATATTGTACCTATCTTGGAAAAATTAGCATAACTTTCACTAGAGATATCGAATTGTGGTTATTTTAAGGTGGTTTCAAAGAGGACTTCTAGATCTACAACTTTTTTGAGGACCTTGAAGAGAGATTTTTCCATCTAGAGGGTTAAAATCTCGAATTTCCAAAAGGATAGATGGATCAAATGAAGTAGTTCAGTCTAAGATGAATCAGATGAAGGGACTCAGTCTAAGACGAATCAAACGAAGGGATTCAATCTAAGATGAATCAGACGAAGAGATTTAGTCTAAGATGAATTAGATGAAGGAACTCAGTCTCAGATGAATCAGATGAAGTGATTCAGTCTAAGATGAATAAGACAAAGGGACTCAGTCTAAGATGAATCAGACGAAGGGACTCATACTTGGTCTAAGATGAATCAGACGACGGGACTCAACCTAAGATGAATCAGACGAAAGGATTCAATCTTATATGAATCAGACGAAGGGATTTCTACAGGGTCTTCCTCACATCACCAAAAGTTCTAAATCACTAACTACAATCTCCAAAGCATCTTCAATGGTTCCTACATCCATTCTAACATCACTTTCATTTATAATCTTCCTAAATTCACTTCTTCTAATGGAATATCACTTCATAAACATTCAGTTACCAATTTGGTTGTATTAAACTCCCCAATCTCAACTCAAATGACTCATCATATACAACAAATTCTCATCTTTACTATAGATGTTCTGTATATACATCCCATGCAGCATCACTACTTATAATGATCATATCTCTTAACTCCGATGTCCAAAAATTTCATACTTCATACCATTGAAAAGCTAAAAGGACAATCTACAAATTCTAAGAAGATAACTTTACCTCTTTTAGCCCAGATTAATACAATTTTTTCCTTGAATTCATAACACATATTCGTACCCCTACGAAATCTTGAAAATGCAATGTACAACTTTGAGAGTCATGAGCCAAAAACACAATCATATTTCATTATCATCATAAGATAAGTGTTTTACAAAGCTTCAATGGGCTTTTTGAGCCACAATATAACATTTCACAAAGGGTATTTGAATAATAATTGCTTAATATGCTACTATAGCTTTGTTTTATATAAATTACTCCAAAACGAAACAAAACATGCAAATCCGGAGTGATACCTTAACTCTTTTCACTCAATCTCTTGCTCATTATCTAAAGATGGAATCGAAGGGGGTGAGCTTAAAGCTCGTAGGTAATAAGTTTATAACGAAGAAATAAGCAAAACCTCGAAAATATTCATTTGTCTGATAAAATTCATATTAAATTTATAAAGCACATGTTTGTTAAATTCTCGTCATGTAATCCAATTCACAACATCACAATTTATGCATTCATTAACTTGTTTACAAAATCATAAACACATAAGCACGTCAGAATAGTTTGGGTGGGTCCAGAACAGAACGTACTATCGCAATCCCACATAATGGTCTTGCGTAGCCGTGAATTTAGGGGAGTCCATGAAGAAGCTCCATGCCACTAACGGGCAGACGAAAGAAGCCTTTGGTCAAAGTGCACTTGACTTAACTTAGGGGACCACCACAAACTCATATAACATGTATTTCATGACTTGAAAACAGATTGTCCAAAATGACACTTTTTCAAAAACATGATTTTCTTAACATTTTGTCATAAAGGCATATTTCAAAAACACAATTGTCCATGAACATGAAATATGTCACGTGCATTTCCATCAACCAAATTCATATACCGAACATATAACAATTTCTCAAGTCATTCAAAAGCAATAATGCAACAATTATGAAGCAATTTGAAATAATTTTATTTTCTTACTTTAAAAGAAAACATTCATGGCTCAGTACTCAATTATAAACATAAAACCCACCTAATTGGCTTGCAAAAATCCAACTTAAGGTTGCCTTTCTTCTTGCTCTTGGATAGGGTTCTCTTGGTTTCCTATAACAAACCAATTTTCTCATTCAATCCACATTCACATGTAAATTCATAAAACTTCACAAATCAAAAATGCTAAAATTGAACTTACACCTAACCTACCCATAGTTCATCTAAGCTAGAAAAATCAAAACCCTAGCTTAGAAATCCAAAAGCAAGATGGTTTCATCTTTTTATTCTTTCTTCCTTCATTCCTAATACAAACCCTAGTCTCTATTTAATCCCTTTTTGAAACTAGCAAGAAGAAAGATGAAGACTTACCTCTAACAAGTTGACTTTCTCTTCTTTTTCTTCTTCTTTTTTCTTCCTTCCAAGCTTCCCCCGATTTTCCTTCTTCTCTTCTTTTCTTTACATTTTCTTCCTCTCTTATTTTCGTATTGTCTCTCTTCTCCTCTCTCACTCACGTTTTTCTCTTCTTGACAAGCAAGACAACATATTCTTTTTCCTATAATACCCTTAATGAGTGTGCAAAATCCCTTTTACCCTTCCTCATATGCCTTGTAACTTAAATGCTTAAGTAAACTACCAAAAACACCCTTATACAATCTTACTACCTTAATACTTTAATTCAATTAACCTATTTCATATAATCTTACTAACATTAACATAATAATTAACTCCACAAAATAATCTAGTAAGACCTCAAAATTCATTTAAGTCATGCCTAACTACTTCCAAAATTCCAGACCTCTTCTAATTAGGTAATTTAAGGAATTTGATAACACTTCCTTCTAGAAAAATGTTTCTCATTGTATTAAGTTTCTAATAACATTGAAATTATTCAATTTAGTTCAGAAATCCAAAAGTTATACCCCAAACATTTTTGGATTATTCTTATGCTAAAACAATATTCTATGCCCAACTTCCATCCAAAATTTGAAATTCTTAGAAACTGAATTAAAACTCGATTTCATCAAAGAATTTGTAGCCCTATGTCTTTAGTTTACTCTAAATCAAAAATCATCTCGTTTGGATAACTAGATAAAAATTTATGGCTAAAACACCGAAGCATACTTAGTGAACATATTTCAACTACATTTTCCAGCTTATGACTTCCAACATTTCACATATAACCTATCTTGTACCTAAACCATTTTTTATACTTCATTTCAAATTCAAGAATTCTCCTGTTTCTTTACATATGACTAATTGCCAACAATTCCTCATTTAATAGTTCTAACTTCCAAGAAAAGTTCGAGGTCCAACAATTCTCTCCCCTTAAAGAATATTGTCCTCGAAATTCTTACTTGAGTGATCAAACAAATGGAGGTAATGCTGTCTTATGTTTTTCTTAGTCCCCCAATTAACTTCTTCAATCGAAGAATTTTTTCCAAATTAACATAGTCAATAGACTTACTTGGTCTTTCAATCACTCATTTAGTCGTTCACTTTCTTAACTAATTCCTCAATATATATATATACATATATATATAACTCACAATTTTTCACTTCTTGTGTTGATAACACCAATATCAAATCAAATCGATATTTCTTAGAATATTCACATATAACACATTATGAATCTGATACATCTTTGTCAGTAAAACTAACTCATAATTCAATTGTTCGGTTCTTAATAATTTTATATAGACTAATGCAATTCAAGCTTATTTGCTTCTTTATCCTAACCTGAGCACATCTTGCTCTCAATCTAAGCACACCTTGGGAACGTGATACTCTTAGAAACATTTCATCCTTTACTTCATAGTTCACATCTCTATAATGTCAGTACACCTAACTCTTATGCCTATGCCACTGTATTCCATACCTTTGGTGTTAATCTACCTTATTTATTTATTTTTCTTGAGTCACTTAATTCCTAATACAGATCAATTTCACCTATTAGTAGCAACTCCAATCAATTCTGGCCTTCAACCATCTTTGACCTATTCATCCAAGTAAAGAAGTGAATGACTCTTTTTGTCGTATAACGCCGTACGGTATTTAATGTTATCACTATGATAATGATTGTGATGCTTAAAGTCAAATAAACCTATACATTGATCTCATGTTCCTATGAATTCCAAAATATAAGCTTTAAGTATATCTCTGACAGTTAAGACCGTCGGCAAATTCAAACATTAAGTTACTTGAGTCTACATTCTCAGATGTTAATTGTTGTTTCAGTGCATTCCTACTAGGATGTATAGCTTAAGTTGTTATTTGTACTTTCTTTAGTAATTTCTTTACTCAATCTTCTTTATCGAGTATACATACTTCTCATTTCGATCACAGAGCATCATTTTCCACTTCAAACTTAGAATTTAGATCTGTTTTCAATTCCTCAATAAGATTCTCAATTTTTGAATCCTCAATTTGGGCGTTGTTAATCCTTCCATATGAAACTGATCTTCAATTCTATAGTAAATAGTACTTTGATTTGTCCAAAATTCAACTTCACATTCTATGCTCCTTTTTGCACTAGATCTGATAACCTCAATATCTTAATTAATGCATCACTACTATTAGGATATGTATATGTATATATATATAGATATATATATATATATATATCCCAGATGTATCTTATACATATAATGTCTCTAACTTTCAAGCAATTACTATTGCAACAAGTTTCAATTTATGTATCAAATAATTAACCTATGAGGTTTCAGTTATCTCCATGCATATTAAATCACTTTATCATGCTACATTGGACTTTATCCGAATCTTTTATACAACATCATTGTATATTATAAAATCTCCAAATCCAGACGATATAATTAATATCAGTGTTATAATTCCTCAAAATTCTCTTTACTTTCATTACTCATATGATTTACACGTTTTTCCTTAAGTATTCAAACTATTCTTCTCAACTTTTCGAATACATCTAATATATCATCAAACTTTGCTTGGATCGCTTTAATCTTTAATACCATAATACTGTCGAGGTGTTTGTTAACTCCAACAGGTATAACCCAAAACTCCTTATGCCTATTATTGGTTCTCGTAATTCTTTAAGTATCTAATTCCTCAATGAGGTAGTATTATGTTATGTCATTTTCAGTTTCCCAATTGACTTCTTTTCTCGATTGATTTTCTTAATTCATTCGATTTCCTCTAATTCCACATGGGCTTATTCTAATGTCTGTTTATTCATACTAGTTTCTCCACAAATTTCGATTTATTTGAAATCTTAGTTTCCTGTGTTGGTAACACATTCATCAGATCTAATTTGTATCTCTTATACGTAATGTCACCTCAAATTCAAGAATCCAATCATATGGTTGGATACTTTATAACAAACATAATGCATACACTCTCTAAAGCATATTCTACATTTTATGTTTGTATCTCTATCAGGAATAGGACTCTAATACTCACTTCTGAATCTTTACATATTCATTTTTAATCTGTTCTTTCATTGATCATTCTTAATATAAAATATCTTATCTGCTTAACCTAATTCAGCAAAATTCTTCTTCGAAGGAAGATTTCTTGCTACTATCATCTATACTGTTCATGTAATCCTTATCAATCAACTGCCTTTATCATTTTGTTGTAGAAAACTACCTTTATCATTGCTTATCAACCATTCTTAGTATATCAAGAAGATCAATTTCTATCATTTCTTACACAGTCATAGCGTTCTGGTTACCAAACCCGATGAAGTAGTAGATATCATTATTGTCACATATGCTTAGGTGAGTATCATTAAAGTCATCCCATTTTGTCTACATAATTATCTCCAACAATTCACCAATTTATATCTTACACAAATAATGCTTTGATCTCTATTGATCCTAGACAATATTTCTCTCTTTATCCTCCCCCACGATCAGGGTATCCTCACATTAACACATACTAACATCAATTATACTCCAATTTTTCAGAATTTACCTCATCAAGTATTACATTATGTCATAATGATTTAACTACCATATTGGGTGCATTAACTCTTTTCATTTGATTCATCGTCTTTGTCTCTATCTCCTTTCTATCTCATCTTCCTATTGTCCTTTATTCCATCTCCCATAAGTATATTCTCAATCAATTCAAAATTATAGATGTATAAACATCACGAAATTTTGATCTCAATTCCACTAACACATTCTTATGATGGATCGTAACTCTTGTCATATTAATCAAACAACCACTTTGGTTCCAATTTCATCTTCTTAAGATCATAACAATTTTTGTTTTCATTACATTCTACTTGTACACTTTAATCTCATCGTTCCTACTTGTCTCCCTATTTTTCTCAAATAATACATGATAATACATTCATATCTTTATCACATTTGGGGATATACACCAAAGTATAATATTGGTGTCATATTCAATTCCACCAATACAATTGTGTTGACTCATTATCTGTCATATTTAACCATGTACTATTTCCCATTTCTAATTCCCCACAACTTTCAATTTTCTCAAATTCTGAAAAGGAATCATTCTTCTCACTAATTCTATTAGCTCAAACTCTTAATAAATGCCCATACGTGTGACTCATACATATGTGACTCAGACTAAGGATCAGTTGCTGCTGCATGCTAAGAAATGTCAGTCAAGAGTGCATGTAACTTGATACATATGTCCAAAAATGCCCATGTAAGATACTAAACCTAGGCACTCTGATACCATAAGATGTTGGACCTCATTTTTAGATCCCAACTATCAGGTTGTATCATAATACGTAAGCGTACTATCCTATAAGGTTATTTCCATGGGATCTCCCTAGCCAACATTGGTTCATCCTCCTTCTTATAACATCTCAAACCACAAAGAGCAAGCTTATACCAGTCAGACACCTAAATCATCACTTGAATTTTTTATAATAATTTTAACTCCATGTATCTAGTTTATTTTGAAAGAAGAATCATCTCATTCAGAGCTCTATCGATCAAGATATGTTTAAAATACCAAAATATGTTCATAACCTAGTTATACTTTCCTAACCGATCCCTAACTTTCTTTTCATCAATCTTTTTCAAATCAAGATAGAAGACAATAAATTTTTATGGAGAGATACAAAAATACGTTAGAAATATATTGGTTTAAGAATCACTTCATTTGGAGTTTGGATGATGAAGTTATGGCCAAAAGAATCAAACATGATTATGTCCTCAATCATATTGTACCTATCTTGGAACAATTGGCATAACTTTCACTAGATATATCTTATTATGGTCATTTTAGAGTAGTTTCGAAGAGGAATTTGAGATCTACAACTTTTGTGAAGACCTTGAAGAGAGATTTTGCCATCTAGAGGGTCAAAATCTTAAATTTCCAAAAGTGTAGATGGATTAAATGAAGGGATTCAGTCTAAGATGAATCACACAAAGAGACTCAGTCTAAGATGAATCAGACGAAGGGATTCAGTCTAAAATGAATCAAACAAAGGGATTTCTACAAGGTTCCTCACATCATCAAAAGTTCTAAATCACTAACTACACTCTCCAAAGCATCTCCAATGGTTCCTACATCCATTTTAACATCACTTTCACTCGTAATCTTCCCAAATTCACTTCTTTTAATGCAATATCACTCCTTAAACATTCAGTCACCAATTTGGTTTTATTAAACTCCCAAATCTCAGCTCAAATGACTCATCACATATAACAAATTTTCATCTTTACTATATTTGTTATGTATATACATCCTATATAGCATCACCACTTATAATGATCATATCTCTTAACTATGATGTCTAAAAATTTCATACTTCATACTATTGGAAAGCTAAGAGGACAATCTACAACTTTAAGAAGACAACTTTACTTCATTCAACCCAGATTAATACAGTTTTTTCCTTGAAGTCATAACACATATTCTTACCCCTATGAAATCTTGAAAATGCAATATACAACTTTGAGAGTTATGAGCTAAAACACAATCATATTCACTATCATCAAAAGATAAGCATTTTACAAAGCTTCAATGGGCTTTCCAAGCCACAGTACAACATTTCGCAAAATTCTAAAATATAAAGAGTACTTGAACAATAATTGCTCAACATGCAACTATAGCCTTGTTTTATATATATTGCTCCAAAACAAAGTAAAACATGTAAATCCGGAGTGATGCCTTGACTCTCTTTCACTCAATCTCTTGCTCATCACCTGAAGATGGGACTGAAGGGGGTGAGATTAAAGCTCATGGGTAATAAGTTTATAACAGAGAAATAAGCAAAACCTTGAAAATATTCATTTGTTCAATAAAATTCATATTAAATTTATAAAGCACATGTTTGTCAAATTCTTGTCGTGTAATCCAATTCACAATAACACAATTTATGCATTCATCAACTTGCTCCCAAAATCATAAACATATAAGCACATCAGAATAGTTTGGGTGGGTCCAAAACAGAACATACTATTGCAATCCCACATAATGGTCTTGCGTAGCCGTGAACTTAGGAGAGTCCATAAAGGAGCTTCATGTCACTAGCGAGCAGGCTGGAGAAGTCTTTAGTCAAAGTGCACTTGAATTAACTTAGGGGACCACCACAAACCCACATAACATGTATTTCATGACTTGAAAACATATTGGTCAAAATGGCACTTTTTTTAAAACATGATTTTCTTAACATTTTGCCACAAAGGCATATTTCAAAAACACAATTGTCCATGAACATGAAATATGTCACATGCATTTCCATCAACCAAATTCATATACTAAACTTATAACAATTTCTCAAGTCATTCAAAAGCAACAATGCAACAATTATGAAGCAATTTGAAATAATTTTATTTTAAAAGAAAACATTCATGGCTCAGTACTCAATTATAAACATGAAACCCACCTAATTGGCTTGCAAAAATCCAACTCAAGGTTGTCTTTCCTCTTGCTCTTAGATAAGGTTCTCTTGGTTTCCTATAACAAACTAATTTTCTCATTAAATTCACATTCACATGTAAATTCATAAAACGTCACAAATCAAAAATGCTAAAATTGAACTTAAACCTAACCTACCCATAATTCATCTAAGCTAGAAAAATCAAAACCCTAGCTTAGAAATCCAAAATCAAGATGGTTTCATCTTTTTCTTCTTTCTTCCTTCATTCCCAACACAAACCCTAGTCTCTATTTATTCCGTTTTTGAACCTAACAAGAAGAAAGATGAAGACTTACCTTTAGCAAGTTGATTTCCTCTTCTTTTTCTTCTTCTTTTTTCTTCCTTCCAAGCTTCCCATGATTTTCCTTCTTCTCTTCTCTTCTTTACGTTTTCTTCCTCTCTTATTTTCATATTTTCTCTCTTCTCCTGTCTCACTCACATTTTTCTCTTCTTAACAAGCAAGACAACATATTCTTTTTCCTATAATATCCTTAATGAGTGTGTAAAGTCCCTTTTATCCTTCCTTATATGCCTTGTAACTTAAATGCTTAAGTGAACTACAAAAAACACCCTTATACAATCTTACTACCTTAATACTTTAATTCAATTAACCTATGTCATATAATCTTACTAACATTAACATAATAATTAACTCCACAAAATAATCTAGTAAGACCTCAAAATTCACTTAAGTCATGCCTAACTCCTTCCAAAAATCTAGACATTTTCTGATTAGGTAATTTAAGGAATTTGATAACACTTCCTTCTAGAAAAACTTTTCTCATTGTCTTAAGTTTCTTATAACACCAAAATTATTCAATTTGGTTCAAAAATTCGAAAGTTATACCCCAAACATTTTTGAACTGTTCTTATGCTAAAACAATATTCCATGCTCAACTTCCATACAAAATTTGAAATTCTTAGAAACTGAATTGAAACTCAATTTCATCAAACAATTTGTATCCCTATGTCTCTATTTTACTCTAAATCAAAAATCATCTCATTTGGATAACTAGAGAAAAATTTATGGCTAAAACACCAAAGCATGCTCAGTGAACATATTTCAACTATATTTTCTAGCTTATGACTTCCAACATTTCAAATATAACCCATCTTGTACCTAAACTATCTTTTCTACTACATTTCAAATTCAAGAATTCTCCTTTTTCTTTACACACTGCTAATTACCAACAATTCCTCATTTAATAGTTATAACTTTCAAGAAAAATTCGGGGTCCAACACTACAGCTCTAGTATTCAATGGTATAACATAATATGGAGGACAACCGTGATACCTAAAGCTTCTTTTTTTTACTCAGCTTGGATCAAAGGGTAAATTGAGAATCAAGGACAAGATTCATGGTGCACTGTATGCAATCAAGCTCCTGAAACAACTTCTCATCTTTTTTTTCCAATATTGGTCCACTAGTGTAATTTAGTCAAGGATTCAACATATTTTGGACCTGAGCTGTCTGAAGATAGAATGGAAAAGGATCTTAAGTTGGGTCGATGAGTAATGTAGGAATGGGGAGGGACTATGTTTGCATAAGTATGTCCTTCAACTGCATTATTTACTCCATTTGGCGTGAGAGGAACTGTAGATTTTCTAGAAGCACTACAACAAAATAGTATACATTGGCTCATATAATTTTTTTGTCATTGTTTAGAATATTGTTTCTTACAGATCAGTATTGGCCATACCAGTCGTACAAAACTTCGGTATTGGTTCGTAACCAGAATATCCGTAAGAATTATAAATTTAAAAATTTTAGGACCAAATTGAAAAATTAAAATTTCATCTATATAAAATAATAATGGCTTATAAATAAAAATAATATAATAAATTGTCTATAATTTATTTAATAAATAATGAAATACAAATAATAATGCATTAAATAAATTTTCATGTCATTAAACTCATACAAAGTGATTGTAGATTATAACTAAATATATTAGTTTAATATAATCATATTTAATATTTTCAAATTTTAGATATTTTATATCGGTAATATATATTTTTAATATATAATTGTGAACAATATTATAATAAATTTTGAAATGTGTAAAGAAAATAATTGAAATTAAATTTATTTTAATTTATAAGAAATATGTGAAAATAAATTAAAAAATTAAAAGTATTTGTTATATCAAATTTATATTGTTACGATTTCTTAATATATGATTGAAGTAAATAAAAAATTGTGTAATATAATATATGTAAGGATTATTTTGCAATTTTAAAAAATTTAAAATTTATTTTATAATTTAAAAAATCTAAAATGATATCCAATATTGACAAGTCCGATATAATATACATAACATTGTTTCCTACTAGTTAGACAAATACTGGTTGCCCACAGTCCCAGTGATGGAATAAGCTCTTCAATGAAACAAAGATGGAATATTGAGTGAAATATGTCATTAGCTCTTAAACTTCAAATGAAGTTATATTCTTTAATATTATGTTTAGGAATTAGACCTAGATTCAACTGCAAGCAATAATGATCCATTGTATTAACGACCTTGGTTAGGTTTGTTAATGAAATTTTTCTTAATTTTAAAAAAATCAAACTCTCAACAAAGATTAAGAGTGCGTCTAGATTTATTTCTACCATGACTTCTCCATTTTTTCCATTTGATTTCATTATTTTGAATATT
The DNA here is from genome assembly GCA_025504915.1 of Erythroxylum reticulatum. NCBI lineage: Eukaryota > Viridiplantae > Streptophyta > Magnoliopsida > Malpighiales > Erythroxylaceae > Erythroxylum > Erythroxylum reticulatum. The sequence continues at coordinate 34,224,024 of JANSVA010000005.1, read as the reverse complement.
TTTATGGCTAAACATCTTTTTTGTGTGTTTAGATTGATTTAATTTGATTTATGGTATGAGATATATTTCTATAGGCTATCTTTGTTAGTCTTAATATTGATTTATTCATATTGGCATCTAAATATGATTTTAATTAGTCTGCTTATAAGTAGGTCGTGATTTAGGTTGTGGGGGTTAAACGAGGTGCTCAAGGGAGATATAAATGATCTTCCTAAGTTAGGGTGAAATATTTCATAGGATTTCACAAAACTTAGTGCTTTCAAATAGGTGTTAACAATGGTAGAGATATAGGTTAACTAATTAGAGTGGAGATGGTTGTAACTCAAAAGAGTACAATTTCAACATCTAAGAAGTCTTGTTAGTCTAAAAGATATATCCAATCTAGATTAATTAAATCATGAAGACAAAAGTGGTACTAGGGAAAGCACTCATCTAGATGTAGCTATTTGACTACATTTTTTATTAGTTTGCTTATCATTTATTTCTTTAGATATTTTCGAAGTTAGTTTAGTTTTATTTTATGTTTATTTATTCAAAAAATCATAATCATTATCTTTCTATTTATTATCTTTAGACTAGTTAGTAATGTTAGGCTTTCAATCCAAGTTGATTCTTTGAGGATAAAACTCCTACTTACCATTATATTATTTACTAATGATAAGTGGAATTATCGAGTAAGTGAGTCATATATCTGTAAAACAAAATTGCTAGTAAAAGAATATAACAACACAAATCTCACACACTACCAATGCCTTATCCAATTTACTTATAATGAGCCACTATTTTGATTATTGCACTATGTGTAATTGATGGCCATCATTATGCAAATAAATTAGCCTTATTTAGTTGATGCAATTCTTGATATCTTTATTAAAATGTTACCTAAATATGTTATACCTATGTGTTTGATTAGAGTAGATAGTGCTATTAAAGTCACGAAGCAGTAACCAAGCATCAAAAGTGGATTTTCCAAATAGACGAGGCATTTCTAGAGTTGTCTCAATTAGAGATTAATGAACTAGTTTCTATAATAGCTTTGTTCAATAAAAATACCTTTGGTATCATATACAACCATTATCCTACTATTGTTGTGGCCTTAATGGATACTTATGGTATTTTAATCCTTAGGAAAAAAACTGGGTCCTTCATTAATCCTAGTGGATATTATTTTCTTCTCCAGCAGATCACTAAAAATATCTTCTTAACAAGGTAATTACCTATTATTTATTGTTTCAAAGGGCAATTAAAGCCTTTATAATCTAGCAAATAATAAAAATTAGGATAGGGAATATTGTCTTTTAATAGTATTTTTCTTAGGTTTCCTTATAGGTTTCTTTCTAGTCGTGGTAATAAAGCCTTCCTATAAGGTGTTAATTATAGAATTGGACTAAGTAGCAACTTAAGAGGGCTTGGGAGAAGTAGGTATGCTATTTGTATACAAAACTTATTGAACACATATAATGTATAGATTTTCAAGTTGTCTCAGTACCTTCCTACATGATTTTAATGGTTGAGGTAATCTCCTAATTTGTATGATCATCCTCTTATATAAGCTCTTTGAATGGTTGTTGCTCTATTAAGTCTTCTTCATTGTCGACTTGGTGACTTTGGTTTGAAGAGAGCACTATTTAAGATGGATCCTCCATCTCTTTGACTTTAGCACTTTAATGTTGAAGTTCATAAATTCTAGTAATCTCCATCAGTTAATTACAATCTCGTTTTTGGAATTTCCTATCAGTAAGTTTCCATTACTTCTATTATTGGCCTGGGGATGGTTTCCACTGGTAGTTAATCACTACTTCAGCCTATATTAGGTTGTCATCTTTATTTATTTTTATGGTATAAATTAAGTTAGATAATTCTTTTTTCATTTCAACCTTCATGCACACCATTGTATGCATGTCCTTCTTCATAGTAGTAGTAATAGTTTTATCCAAGCAAATAGTTTTGCCTTGTAACTAGCTAAATAGATCATTCTTATTGTAGATTAGTTCGAAAAAAATCATCTCTACTAGTTAGAGGTAAGGCTGCGTACTACTGAACTTCCCTATAACTTATGTATCAATAGGACTTTCATTGAGTTGTTGTTGTTGATGTTATTATGGACTAATATTTCAATGGCATATTATAAAAATTGATCCATATAAGGACATGGTTCATCTTAAGTCTTTGTAGATATAGCCTAGGTCTCCATTTTTTTAAAAACAAATTAGTTTGTTGTTGATAGGCTAAAGGCCAACTTCAAGTATTTTATGCATGATGACTTCTGATCTAAATTTAAAGAGGAAAAGGTCTTCGTTAATGAGAACACTCTCTAATCCAACTTTCTTTTAGTCATTTTGAGCCCACATATTTTAAACGAGGTAAGCGAGTTTTTTTATCCATAAAGAATTTGATTGTCGTTGAAAATTATTTGAATGCGCCAGCGTTAACCACTTCTAGTGTTAGAGCAACAATCATGTTTCTCTTAGATGATAAGGGTTGTAAATATCTCATTTTGTTAAAAGGGGATTGATGATGAACCACTTGACACTAGCTTGGTGATTAGAGAAGAAGGCTTTTTAGAGTTATATGCTTTTAAGGTAGGTTTGAACTAAGAGAGGGAGCATAATTGCTTGAAGCACTTTTAATCTCTTGAAGGTTTGAACTTGGACATTTGTGAATTAAAGAGGGAAAAGAGATGTTGGTGCAAAAGCTCCAAGCATAACAAGAGGATTAGGATTTAGGAGAAAAGGAAATAAAAAAGTTAAAGTAAGATGCAATTAAGCTTAAAGAGTTTTAATGATTGAAGGTGATTGTCAAATATTGCAACCAAAAAAGAAGGAAAAGGAAGGAAAGAGAACTGAAAATTTTTGAAATTATACATATATTAAAAAGTAAAGAACTTGTGTTAAGCATAATTTACTAAAAGAATAAGAAGATTTAGGCTATTAAAGAAAAAAACTAAAAAAGGATATGAGGAAGAGCAAAACTAGGGCTATAATTAATGAGGTTTAAATGAAAGTAAGGATTTATATTAATTAGTTCAAGTATTCATTAAATTTTGTTTACATTAGATGACACTAAAATTTGTTAAATTATTTGAGTTTATGTCATTATATTAAGATTTTAATAATCAAATAAATTATTTAGTCTGTGTATGTAGGATTATATTACATTCCCATAATTTAACAAACAATTGATATAAAAATGGTGAGAAAAAATTGCATTTATCACTGAGAACATTAGGTTGTATATGCGCATTGCAGGAATATTCATCTTAGAGATATTTAATTTGCTATAGTATCGTTATTTTTTTATTTAGTAGTTAATATAAAACATGAAATTTATTGAGAATTTAAAAAAAATACAATAATTAATAACAAAAGTCCTAAATGACTAAACAAGATTGATATTTAGATAGCGCTGGTCTCAACCAGCGATTGCGGAACATAATTATGTTTTTTAAGAATAAAATCAAAACTGGCTCAAGAAGAAATATAAGACGAAATCTAATACTGATCAAGTTAATATAGTTGTATAACATGTTCATGTATTTCATATGTATACACATCGGTTAGGAGTTGGGCATCATAGCCTATATCAAAATGGGAATGGGCTTTGTGGTCCATGGAATGGAGCTTCTCCTCGTTACTACTGTGTATGTATCTATCCGCTTCTTCTTTTATCTGTTTATTTTAACATCTTTGAACCTTAAAAACACGAAATCACCCATCTTTATTTCTCTCCCCCTTTTCTTTTCAGGTCCAATTACTCTTTGTTTCTCGGGTTTTGGTTCTTCGGTTCCAAAGCCCAATCTCTCACTCGCTTTCCCGTAAAACCCTACGGATCTTCCCTTTCTCGTCGGAGCTCCATCGCCGAGCTTCCCTGAACATTTCATCTCTGTCTCTCTTCTCGCTGCCCGGTAAAGTTTCTTTCCTTAACCCTAACCCTAATTCAACTAGTTTTCTGATTGATCCTGTTGATTTTCTTTGTTTTCTCGGTGTTTCTAGTTCTAATTGTTCCTATAACATTCCTTTGATTTTAATTATTTCTTCATTTGACACTTTTATTTTTACGATTTGCTTGCTGAGTACTTGTTCCTTGTGCATAGTTCCAGTTCTTGAATATGAATTGTTGACGAAGCTGATTTGTATTTAATATAAATCTCTCTCTGTGGATTTGGTTTCAGTCTCGTTCATGTTACCCCCTTTTTTTTTCGGCTCGACATGAAATTATAAGAGAAGCCCAAGCAAGTCCATCAAACTCCCCAGATCTGTTTTTGTCCTCCTGTATTAGCCTGCTTATGGAGTGTGGCTGACTAAATTTCCAAATTTGGCCCTCAACCTATGTGGGTCCCCCTAGTCTAGATAAAGGTCTGTGGTCGATCTAAAAGGGATTGAAGAGCTTAGAAACGCAGCTCGAAGACTGTGGTCCTTTGGCCCATGGATCTTGTGCTCTACTCTGCTGCTTCATTAACCACCCTTTCCTCTGCTGCGTTGTTTCTTCTTCACTTTCAGGCCTTTAGCCACCACGGTCAAGCTGATGTCTTTTTGTTTATGTGAATGACGGTTGGGCTTACTCTGGTTATCTTCTTTTATGATTGAAGCCTACTCTTTCTCTCTCTCTCTCTCTCTTTTCATTTTTTTTTATTGTTCAACATCTAAGTGCTTGAGGAGTGGTGATTCCGTTCCCTGTTGTATTTCTCTTCTGCATACCATTGTGTTATACGGAGTATGATGGATGATTGAGAAAAAGGAGATAAACCCTTAGCCTTTTGTCTTAATACCCGCATAAGTTCTATATTGTGTTATGAATTGAATGATTCTCATTTTACCAAATATAAGCCAACATTGATGAATAGTGAAGTTGAGAGGGTTAAGGTGATGGTTACCTTGAAATAGTCCTATTTTTCTTGTATGTCTTTCCTTGTTTTGTGACCACTTTTTTTCTTTTTCTTTTTTGTTGACTTAAGTACACATACCATTGAATTCTACTGGCATGTTTATAATATTTGACTTTTAGAATTGCTTATTGCTCCATCATGAACATATGCTATTCCACCATGTCCTTTTTCCAGTTACACTTGGTCTATATCATAATACTCTGGCATTAGAGCTTTTGTGTTATCAGATTTAGCTTAATCATGGAACAAATTGTTACTAAATTTGCAGTTTTGTTCATTTACTTGCAAAACAGGATTTCAAATTTTAGAACTGGATGGCATACCTAGAAGAGAATGATACATTACCTGTGGCAATCCCTGAGGAAAACAAATCGTTAGCTATGGGAAAGCCAGATGAGAATCCTCTAATGACTATTGGAAACCCAGAAGAGAACAACTCAATGACTAAGCCAGAAGAGAGCAACTCAATGACAATGGGATACCCAGAAGAGAACAATGCAGTTAACCCAGAAGAGAACAAAACAATTACCGGGGGAAACCCCGAAGAGAATAAGGCAATGACTATTGCAAACCCTGAGGAGAACAACCTAATGACTATTGGAAACCCGGAAGACAACAACTCAGTAACTATGAGAAACTCAGAAGAGAACAATGCAGTGATTATCAGAAACCTGGAAGAGAACAATGCAGTGACTATGGGAAACCTAGAAGAGGACAATTCAATGACCATGGGAAACCTGGAAGAGAGCAAGACAATGTCTACTGGAAACCAGGAAGAGGACATCGCAATGACTATGGGAAACCCAGAAGAGAACAGTGCAGTGGCTATGGGAGAGCTGGAAGATAATAGTGCAATGGATATGGGAAACCCAGAGGAGAACAGTGCTCTTAATGTGGGAAACCTGGAAGAGAACAAGGCCATGAATTTGGGAAACCCGGAAGAGAACAACGCAATGACCATTAGACCCCTGGAAGAGAACAACACAATGACTATGAGAAACCTGGAAGAGAAGAACACAATGACTATGGGAAACCTGGAAGAGAACAATGCAATGACTCTTGGAAACCTAGAAGAGAATGATGCAATGACTATGGGAAACATGGAAGAGAATAATGAAGTGACAATGGGAAACCCGGAAGAGCACAATGGAATGACTATGGGTAACCCAGAAGAGAATAATGCTATGGCTCTGAGAAACCAAGAAGAGATCAATGCAATGGTTGTTGCTTCCTCTGAAGAGAATAATGCAATGATTGCCACAACCCCCGAGGAGGATAACACAATGTTTGCTGAAATGGAAGAGAACAATGCACTGATTGTGGCAAACCCTGAAGAAAACCATACATTCTCTACCCCTGAAATGCAGCCTAACAAGCGGAGAAAGAAAAAGTCCATAGTGTGGGAACACTTCACCATAGAAACTGTGAGTCCTGGATGTAGAAGGGCATGCTGTAAGCAGTGCAAGCAAAGTTTTGCATACAGTACAGGTTCCAAAGTGGCTGGTACCAGCCACCTCAAACGGCACATTGCTAAAGGAACCTGCCTTTCACTTTTACGTAGTCGAGGGAGTCCAATGGTGCCATATACTCCAGGGACAGGTGGAAATGACAGTTCTGAACCTCCAAAGCGACGATACAGATCCCCTAGCATACCATACATTCCATTTGATTCAGACCGATGCCGCCATGAAATTGCCAGGATGATTATCATGCATGATTACCCTCTTCATATGGTTGAACACTCTGGATTTGTAACTTTTGTCCAGAATCTTCAACCTCAGTTTGACATGGTAAGCTTCAATACTGTCCAAGGGGATTGTGTTGCAACTTACTTGAGGGAAAAGCAAAATGTTATGAAGTTTGTTGAAGTGATGCCTGGGCGTGTTTGTCTTACGTTAGATATGTGTACTTCAAGCCAAAGCCTAGGTTATGTATTTGTTACAGGACACTTCATCGATGGTGATTGGAAGCCACATAAACGAATTCTTAATGTTGTGATGGAACCATATCCTGATTCAGATGGTGCCCTTATCCATGCAGTTGCTTGTTGCCTTTCTGATTGGGGCTTGGAGGGCAAGCTATTTTCTGTTACCTATAATCATCCAGTTGGTGAACATGGGCTTGAAAGTCTTAGATCTCTACTCTGCATAAAAAATACCCTTATTCTAAATGGTCAAATACTGGTCGGCAACTGCATTTCTCGCACTTTGAGCAGCACTGCAAAGGATGTGTTATCTCTAGGGTGGCTGGTCATCAAGAAAATTCGTGATAGTGTAAAATATGTGAAGACCTCAGAATCTCATGAGGAAAAGTTTCTGGAGCTTAAGAATCAGTTGCAAGTCCCCAGTGAAAAGAGCTTGTCTCTTGATGATAAAACACAGTGGAACACAACATACCATATGCTGGTTGCTGCTTCAGAATTGAAAGAAGTATTTTCATGCTTAGACACCTCGGATCCTCATTACAAACAGGCTCCATCTATGGAAGACTGGAAGCAGGTTGAGATCATATGCACATACTTGAAGCCTCTCTATGATGCAGTTAACATGCTTGCATCTACTAATAATCCTACTGCAATAACATGCTTTCATGAGGTCTGGAAGGTTCAGACAGAACTGGCCTCTTCAGTTACAAGTGAGGATCCTTTTGTCAGAAGTCTTGCTAAAGCAATGAAAGAAAAGATCGATAAATATTGGAAAGATTGCAGCCTGATTTTGGCAATTGCTGTAGCTATGGATCCTCGTTTTAAGATGAAGCTTGTTGAATTTAGTTTTTCAAAAATCTATGGTGAAGATGCTCCTGCATACATCAAGATTGTTGATGATGGGATACATGAGCTCTTCGTTGAATATGTGGCTCTTCCTTTGCCTCTTACTCCAACTTACGCTGAAGAAGGAAACCCTGATGGTATGAAAACTGATGAACACCAGAGGACTCTTCTATCAGACAATGGGCTTACAGATTTTGATGTCTATATCATGGAGACAACTAGTCAACAGATGAAATCAGAGCTGGATCAATATCTGGACGAGTCTTTGTTGCCTCGTGTGCAAGATTTTGATGTATTAGGTTGGTGGAAACTGAATAAGTTGAAGTACCCAACACTTTCTAAGATGGCTCGAGACATTTTAACTATTCCGGTTTCTACAGTTGGACCTAACTCTGTATTCGATATCATGGCCAACGAGCTAGATCCGTACCGGAGTTCCTTGCGACCAGAGACGCTGGAAGCTCTAGTTTGTGCCAAGGATTGGTTTCAGTATGGATATGCGGAAATTTCAAATGCCCTTGTGAAGATGGAGTCATAAACTGTCTAATGTCGTACCTTTTATAGGTTCTACTGTATAAGAAATTTAGAGTTTTAGCTATGTAACTCAGCATTAGGTTACTTCCATGCAATTAGAAAGAAGTTCATGTAATTGAGTAGGGTTTACAAAACTTTTGCATCTTGTCACTCAAATCTCTGTGAACCTATAAGCAAGATGATCATGATTATTTGCTTGGAAACGTCAAAAACGTAATACTGCTGAGTTCTGCTGAGGCCTCCAGGTCCTCATGCCATAGCATGAGCTTGGGTTTCTTAAAAAGGGGCAGTGCTTTAATGAGCAAAGAAATTAGAGATGGGATGACATTTTAGTCACTGTTTGAATTTATTATTTACTTGATTGGGTTACCATACCTATAAAATCACCAATTGACTGCTTCGACATCTGTACATTTCATTATTTAAATACTTCTGCCAATGAGATGAGATTGTTAACGAGATCATTATAACTTCTTAATCAATAAAAACTTTTCCAATACCTAAGTTTTGGGTTCTGTTTTAGGAATGTCAAATTTGGCTGGTTTGTTTAGCCTCATTTTGTCTCTAGTTGATTGAGTTATGGGTCAAAATTGTTTGACCTGATCGGGTTACGGGTTGAGAGCGGCTCGGCTTGTGACTCGATCATAATAAAAAAAATGACATTGTTTCTTTTTTTTATAAATATATACCCAGCCTGCTTGAGACTCAGACTGGTCAACTTATCCTTGGCCCGACTCAGCTCATTGAGATCCTTATTCGAATTTTATTAATGAAGCAATTAGATATTGAGAGAGTATTACAATCTTTTTGAATACACTCGGTGTGAATTGAACTAGTCACATATTTAATTGTGACTTCTAAGACACATGATTCTCCGATAAAAAAACAAACACTTATAATTATTTTTCTAGCGACACTAAAAAGATTGTCCTTAAATCTCATTAGGTCTCCATTTCTAAAAATCTCAATTTTGTCTCCCAAGTCTTTAATTATAATTGTAAATCTTTAATCTTTAAAGGGACAGTCAAGAATATGATTTAAATAATTCATAAAAAGAGATACTGAAAGTTACTATGTTGTAGTTCACTTTCTCTAATATCTAAATAGGTATATATAAAGAAACATTTGCCTTTGAAATTTAAAGTATAATTACCACTTTACCTACGACGATTACATTGGACAGATAGAGAGACAATGTTAATGATTGAATAGTTGCATTTGATTGAAAGTTATATGAATTAAATTAAAATTTTATTTTTCTATTTAAAAAATCCACAACACATTTGTGATATTAGTCACCAGGCATGTTAGGGGAGTATCCTTGCACTAAAAAATAATCTCTAGTAAAGAAAAAGTACCTTTTGTGTGAAAAATGAAATAAAAAAGAATGTTAGAATAATTCAAGAGATAGTATTTATAACTAAAAAATTACATTTAAGTGATTGAAATTTTTGATGAGAGAGTAAAATCTTGTAAATATATTACAAACAATGATAGTAAGTTACAAAACGATCACACTTTAAAAAGTACATTTCCAAACTCTCCACCTTTACTATACACATTCTACACTTTAGATTTAAGAGAATCAAGTTTTTGAAGTAACAATTGGGTCAACCATGGTCAGCCCATAGCCCACCCGTGGCCCGATCAACTTGAGCCAAAATCGAATCGGGTTAGGTCAGTTGGGTTTTGATGTCTCTAGCTATTAGGAACTCGTATGAGAGGGGGCATGCTTAGACCAAGAGGAAGAATGATCTCTTCCTACACCGCAAAAGTACAATTCAATCCCTCTAGAAGCTAATCCAATCTTAAAAAGTATTGATACCTCTTCTTTAAAGCATTATTCAGAGATCACGCCATTGTGCTGCAATTATGTTAATGATTCTAACAACACAATCAACACTCGACTAAAGAACCTCACATTTGGTAATTCTCTAAATTGTAGTCTTAGCATAGTGGATCAAATACAACATCCTGCTACACCAAAATTGAACCTCATTTTCGGCAAAGATGCCTCTTCCAGTAAAGAGGAAACTAGTTATACTAACAAAGATACAACCTCTGAAGAGAATCTCCAAGTTGTCACCAAAAGGAAACCAGGCAAAAAGAAGAACCAATCTTCATGTACTCTAAAATCATGATAATCTCCATATGGAACCTAAGGGGCTTGAATGCCCCCTCTAAGCAATAAAAAACTTTGTTGCAGAGAATAAACTCATTCTGCTAGGGATTTTGGAAACTCATTCTGCTAGAATAAACTCACTGTAGAATTGTCTTTATGTTTCCTTCAAGTTGGAAAGCTATCTCCAATCAAGAATCTTACCCGAATGGGAGAATTCTAGTTTTGTACAATAATGAAAAAGTGGGGGTGCTCTAGTTATATATGATCAGTTGATTCACTTGAAGGTAAAAATTAGAATTTTGAACTTAGAACTTAGAACTTGACATTTCCATCATCTATGCCTTTAATTATAGCTTCCAAACAACATCTTTATGAAAGAAAATTTTTGATATTTCACAAGGCCTTAGCACTTCATAGCTATTGCTAGGAGACCTCAACTCTATAATTCACCTTGATGAGGCTTGCTATTATTCTAGAAAGCTATTATGTGATGATCTGAAAAATTGTTTGAACAATATTAAGGTAATTGACTTACCTAGTAGGGGTAATTTCTACACTTAGAGTAACAAGCATAAGGGAAAAACCTTCTTAAGAAAGAAATTGGACAAAGGCCTCTCCATCCTCTCATGACTGCTACAATTTCCTAATTCAATTGCTTTCTTTCCTAATGTTAGCATATCTGATCACTCTCTTGTAATCATTTATTTTAACACAATGTGATCTCATATCAGACATCCATTTCACTTTATCAACTTCCTAATGAAAATTCCAGGCTTCAAATAAATGGTTAAGCGAGGGCTCAATTCTAACTTCTGAGGTATCAAGTAATTCCAATGCTTAAAGATATTGAGTAACATTCAAGAGGAAATTAAGGCATTCCATAAAGCCAATGTTGATAATCTTATTCATCTCCTGAATACTGCAAAATCAAGTATTGAGAAAGCCTAGAATGATCTATACCTTAGCCCCATCAGCCCTTCTTTCTAAAAAGTAGAAAAATAAGCATTAAGCAACGTCATTCAGGCTATTGACCTTGATCATTCACTCTGGAAGCAAAGATCCAGGATCAAATGATTATATGATGGAGATTAAAAAAAGCTTCATTCTTTCACAGATCTGTGTTAATAAGAAAGTCCTCCAACAGAATAGTCACTTTGGAATCAAATAGATCAATACTTTATATTCAAACTAAATTTTTGTTTGAAGTTGGAAATTACTTCACTCAACTGCTTGGCATTTCCTCCTCTGCTACATCATCAGTTAGACTTATAGAGTAGATATTCTAGCATAAACTAAATACAAGTGAAAAGAAAGCTCTCTCTTTATCTATGTCAATCATTGAAATTCAAAATGCTCCTAAATCTCTAGCTCAATGTAAAGCTTATGATCTTGACAACTTTATCATCTTATTTTTTTTACAGAAAATTAGAGCACCATGAGGAAAACTATTGTTGAAGCAATTCAAAAAAATTAGCAATACATTCATCACTCTAACTCCCAAAGACAAGGAGCACAAGTCTCTAAGAGACTTTAGACCTATTTCATGTTATTCTTCTATATCTAAGATCATCTTTAAGGCGATTGTAGAGAGACTAAAATCCACTCTTCCTAATCTGATTGATCCCATGCAATGTGCATACATTCTAAAGAGACATATTAAATACAACATAGCTTGAGAACAACATAAGTAATATAATAGGAGAAACAGTAGCAAAAGTTTTGTTTCAAAATTGATTTTTAGAAAGCTTATGAACCTATTGATTAGAGCTTCATCTTGAACATCTTAAGGGCATTTGACTTCCCAGATATCTTTATTGACTGGATTTCTCAATGTATCATTTCAATTTACTACAACATTCTGGTTAACGGATAACCTATGAAGTCAATTCATGCAGCTAGAGGTATCAGGCAAAAAGGTCCCATTCCCCTTACCTGTTCTCCTTGGTATCTAAAGTGCTCATCAAACTTCTCAGAAGAACTAGCATTATAAATTCAAACTTCAAATTTCATTCAAAATGTAAGAAACTCAATATTGGTCTTAGTTTTGTTAATGATGTTTTTATATTTTTCAAAGAAAATATCAAACTAGTCTTAATAATACCAAAAGCTTGTACAATGTTTAAGAGAATCTTTGGCCTTGTTATAAATATTGAGAAATCCAACTTCTTCTTCCCTATAAATGCCTCCTACTGATCTGTAACAATTTCTGCATGAACTGGCTTTAAGGAATCTCATCTCCTTATCAGATATCTTGGATTTCCTATGTCATCTGTCAGGCATGTATTCTCAAACTTTAAGCCTCTTGTGTAGAAAATCAAGAGTAACATAAACAATTAGATCTCCAAAACTCTATCTATGACAATAAATGCCAATTAACAAACTCAATGTTATCCTCACTTACCAACTACTGGGATTCACATATTGTTTTCCCTAAAGTAGTGAATAAAGAAATAGAGAAACCATTCAAAAACTTTCTCTAGAATGTAAATGGTAGAGGCAGTTACAAGGCAAGATGGTACAAGATATGCAGGCCTAAAAAACTTGGTGGATTGGGAATCTTTCCAATCAAAATGCTCAACTCTCCCTTTCTTACTGAGAGGATTTTGAGATTACTGTAAGATAAACAATCCTTATAAGTTAAATAGGTGCATTCATATTTCATAAAAAGCCAAAACCTATGGAATGCCAAAAATCTGTTTAGTGCCTCATCACTAATGAATTCCTTGCTAAAGTTAAGAATCATAATTAGAGATTTTTGCAAACACATAGTAAATGATAGCAAAATCTCTTCCTTCTAGCATGATAACTAGACCCCTTTTAGTCCTCTAGCTTCTATCACTGATGTTAATCCATTATAAGGAACTTTATCCTCAAACATTTTACTAAAGCTATTCCCATTATAAATCTTTCTTTTTTACCTCCATCATCTGCATTAGTTCGTTTCCTTTCAAATGTTGTCCTTGATAATTATAAAGAAGATACAATCTAGTGGCTACACACTTGTTCTGGTACTTTCTTTAATGCATAATGTTGGACCATCTTTAAGAATACCAATCAAACCTTTCTTTGGTACAAACTCACATGGCATAAGCACATCTTTCCCCTTACCTCAATCAATCACTTTATGGCTAGCTATTAGAAGTAGAATTTCCACAATTGATAGAAAACAATATTCTCTATTTACCAAACTGGTGCATTCTATACAAGTCAGCCTCTAAAAATATGAAACATTTCTTCTTTCAATGCTAATATAGTCAATCTTTTAAAAGGTAATCACTCAAGTATATCAACTAGCCAATCCACCAGATTCTTAGTTAGAAATTATTACATGGTGTAGCAAGGCCCAAATGAAATGTGAAGGGGATCTATAGGTGTTAAAAGTTGCCTTTATCTACCTAGTTGCTGGCATATAGGAAGAAAGAAACAACAAGATATTTTGTGATTCACACACCACCAAAGAAACTTTCTTTCAGATGTTATGTTACGAAATTAGATAGTACATTTTTGCATATAAAGATAGCTACTACTTTGCTCTCAATGCCTACTCACTTGGAAAATCAACTATCTTCTTCTCAAAATATAGTCACCTGTGATTTCTAATCACAATGTGAAAGGACAATTTTGTCTTTGATTATTTAGTTTTATATGAATTTGTGTCAACAATTGCCTTCCTGACAATTTTTTTTAATAAAAAAGTTGTATAGGTCATGATGGAAACTTGTATCTTTCCTTAACAATAAATAATTCCTAAATATATGTATAATTTTACTCACAAAACATACATATGAAACCTCTTCACACTAAAAATAATATCTTTTGTAAGTTCAAGGTACCCTTTTATATGAAACCTTACTTTCTAAAATATATTTATAACTTGCACTTACAAAATGCCTTAGAATTATACTTAAAGTATGCCATTGTTATAACATTATGAATATGAAGTAAACTATTAATGCTCATTAAAATATCATTTTTCTTATCATTAAAATGTCTTCTAAAAATTTTTTGGGCTAATAGATAAATATGCTTTTTTTTTCTCTTCCACTTTCTTTTTTGTAGACATTTTTAATTCTAATCCTTAAGTCATAGTTTTAGTATCCCCCTCTGTTATCATTGGTTCTTCGAAAACATTCTTTATATAATTATTTTCTTTTCTCAAAATAATTATTTCTTCCTTTTCATACTTTCTTTCTTATCATATGTTGATCTCTGAATAATATATAAACAGGGAGTAAATTATTTGTTTTTGATTTGTTTTTGTCTTTTCAAAACTTAATGAATAAAATCATATTCTAAGAATTATTATAGAAATTTCATATACAATTTGCATATGGAAATTTCATATATGATAATCACAAAGTATTCACAATAATAATTAAAGGAAGTAAGGAAAGAGAGTGTAAACTTGATTTATAGTGAAATGAAATTTCACCTATTTTTCAAGCTTTACTTGAATGTTCATTGTCATCTTCCTTCCTTCAATGAATGGAGAAGAAACCTTCGTACATTATCTTCTTCATCATAAGTGAAGAGGAACCTTTACAATCTTCTTTTCTTGTCATAAGTAAAGAGAAATAATTACAACTATTTTCTAAGACCAAGAAGAACCATCATAATGTGCATCCTTATGACTCTCACAATTTGTTACATAAGCATAGCTTTATATAATTAAAATGTCTTTTTATTGTTCACTTTAATGAATTAGGACTCAATATAGTTTATGTTATGAACACATACAGTCAAATGATCTCAATATCCTTTAAGTTCTTTTAGCAACTCTCTATCATAGTAAAGGTTCTTCCTATAACTTAAATGTGGAATATTTATATATTGAACTATTTTAAATAGCCATTAATCTCCCAAATTGATTGTTAAAATGAATAGTTTGTAAGTATTATCAATTAGTTGATGCTCATCTTATTGGTGTATCAAGTAATTGAATGTATAACCAAATTCCTAAAATAGAAAACCTTATCTTCTATAACTTTCTAGAAATTGTGTTTAGTTAATTAATTGCCCTTTGATTGGAACGTCAATTGACTAAAATATTAATTGAAGTGACAGAATCATAATTTCTTCATTTTATAGCATCAAAACACCATATTTAGTTGATCAATATAAACCCCTCAATTAATCAATGTCCTATAGGAAACTTAACAAATTCATACCAAGTCATCCAAACTTAGTTTCAAAATCTTCCAAGTTCTTTTAAAGATCAAATAAAAATATTTTGAAGGTAACTTAATTCAAAACTATTTGAAAAGTTCATCTTTAGTTTGAAAGAACTATGCACTAATCATACAATACATAATATTTAAGAAAAATTCGGTCACTAGAACATTAAGATGACTAGTACAAAGGGTACGAGGAATTTACATTAATTTGCTATATATGAACTGCTTGATTTTTCCTTTTTTTAGTTATTCATTTATGTTGTCTTGAAGCTCTCTTAATTAATACACCTTTATCTTATTCTTAATTTTCTTCTTTTGATTACATAATTTATTCAATTGACTAATTTGGTTTCTTTTTCCTTTCATAAAATTTGATCTTTCATATATTGCTTGATCCCATGATAATTGAGTTACTAATATCACCTAAACAAATTCATTAATAGTAATATATTTTGTTATCATTAAAACTATAGTTCAAAACCTTATGCAATCCAATATCATTAAACTAACTAAAGTTAATGATATTAGCCATCACTAGTTGTATTTTTGATGCTTTCATTTTTATGTTAGAATGTTCTCACTGTAATCCCTTTTCTTATTTAATCAACACCTTTGTTTTTCTTATTTATAAGGTTTATATATCAATATATATATATGATATCTATAAAAATTTCTAATATTTAACTTTTGAAACCTTTTTATCCAGTTGCCTATTAGGTTACATAAGATATGTTACACTAGCTATGCAACGATAGGAACTAAAAGTATTGAAATTAAAAAATGTTTTGGCATAATAACGCAAAGATGGAGATAGGGAGCTTTGTAGCATAATAAAGTGTCAATAACTCATCAAAAACACTAGTGACTGACATGTGAGTTACAACTTTTACATATTTAAGGATGAAACTTAAAATATGTTACGATGAAGCTCATGCTGTCAAAGACAATGAAAGGACATCACTCGATATAGATGATTATTGATATATTAATGAATTCAACTTAATTCCTACCAATTTGGACATGATATTCTTTAAAGAAGTTAATCTGATCATATATCTAATAGATAGTAAGGTTGCGTGGTATACTAGTTTTTATACCTCATATGGAGACACCTAGGTTAACTTTTAGAGAAGTTTACATTGTAAATTTGGAGTAATGCATGTTTTAACATTAGTTTTATCAATAAAAAAATGGGTAGTTAAAGAGGAAATTTAGATATTATAAGATATGTTAAGTGCATGTATTGTGGATTTAAAGGGATGATCATTTGGCTTTGCTTGAATTTTCATATAATAGTAGTTATTAAGAGGGAATTCAAATGAATTCATATAAAGTTTTATATGGAAGGAGATAAAATTTTTCCATTTATTTGGTTGATGTGGATGAAGATATTATTATTGGAGTTGGTGCAACAAAATTAAAGAAAATACAATTGATATAAAAGTGTACAAGCACATCATAAGTAGACAAAGAGTTATACATATTATAGGTGTAGTCATTTGGAGTTTTAAGTGGGTTTTAACATATTGTAAAATGTGATACCAAAAAAGGGAGTACGTGTATTTGAAATTTAAGATAAGTCCTTGATGTATAGGCATTTATAAAATCTTAAAGAGGATTTTTAGGTAACATATCGGTTGAATTTTCCACCAGTGTTGTTAAATGTGGATAATGTGTTATGTGTGTCAATGCTAAAGAAGTTTAATAAGGACCTAAGCCATATATCAAGTTATAACTAAAGCAATTTTAAGAAGTTTTGAATCACAAGGAGCTACTAGGGAAAGTTACCAACTTTAAACGACAAGTTATAAGGAAAATGGTGATTTTATATATTAAGCAGGTTTGAAAAAATTATATGGAGTAAGACAGAACTCAACAATCGGAAGAGGAGATAAAGTATTGATAATTATTAGAACTATCAAATAATGCAAGTTCATAGGACTAAACTTATTTTAAGGAAGGTAGGATGTAAGAGGCCAAATTTTTTTTACTTGTATTAAATGTGAATATTATTTGGCAATGCATATTATTGACATGACTGATGTTTTTTATCAAAAAATTAGTTATTTATGATTTTTCTATAATGTATGTGTTATAGGAAGATGTGATGATTATATTAATTGCTAAAGTGATTTAAGTAAGAAGTAATAGGTGAAATAATGTGATTATGGTGTTGCTAATGTTGGTATTAAATTAAGAGAATGATTAAGGAAAAAATGCATACTTATTCATTTTCATAATTATCATAACATTGTCTAGTATCTTATTCATATGTTTTCATAGGAATAATTAATCAAGGTAACAAAAGAAGAATGTTAAGAAAAACATATACAAATCATAACAGAACATCAAATTTATTTTTTCATTTCATTTATCTAATTGTACTTCAACTAAATGTAGGTTGGTTGATTAAATAATGATTTAAAAGAATATGTAGGTTAGTGAATTAAATAAAGGTTGATTAATTGAGTTATAACACTTTAAATGTGTTGCCTCCTCTAATTTCTAACATTCTTTCCTATTTTATAACCTTAGATATAATGGGAGGAGTTTAGAGAGAGAACTATGTGTTGAGCAAGTTTTATATATAATAAAACTCTCAAGACCTGCAAATATATGAATTGTAACTTATAGTATCGAAAGGTATCGATCCAACGAGGAACTAGCTAAAATAAATTGAACCTAACTTTGTCTAAGGTAATAAAATATGATATGAATCAAAATAATAACATAAATTAAATTAATTCAATAAAATCAAGCAAGTAACAAATAATAAGTGAGACACCAATTTAATGTAAGGTTGATCAAGGATGAATGCTTAGGATTTATTCTTTCATTATTTTTCCCCTCAACTCTAATTGATCCAATTATGTATTGATCTTAGATTTCCTAAGGAATTGATTACTCTCTCTCAAGACCTAATCAATTAATTGATTAGACCTTAATTGAATCCAAAAATTCTAGATTTTGTAACCTCTCGATTCACAAAACCTCCATAACATTTTCAACTAGATCTGGCATTATCTATTGGATAATCAAGTGCTCACACAAGATCTCTCCTCATATGATTGTTAATTTGATAATTGCGTAACTTATTAAACTACCAACTCTCATTGCGCAATTTAATCAGATTATTTTTGACTTACTCTCTCGATTTATTGTCAAAGTATGAAATGCACAATTATAATAATACCAAAATATGTATTGAATCAATAATAATCAAGTTCACAAAATAAATTCATAATAAAACTTAATCTAGAAATTCATGAAACTCATGAATGTAATAAACATATGATAATTCAGTTTACAAATCAAGTTTGATGAAAATAACAAAAGGAAAGAAAGAAAAACTTAGTTTGGACCTTGATCTGGAAAGCTTGAATTCTGGACGTTCTTCTTGATCTTCCTTGTTTGATCCACTTCTATAAGATGGCAACTACATTTTTTTTGGAGTGTTTCATGTTCTTAAATAGTTCTTAAGGCTTATAGGACTCTTTATAGGGTTTCTCCACTTAATTTGGTTCCAAAAATAGCCCCAAAATATCAAAAATTGAAGAAAATTGCATGGTGGAAAAGTTGAAATTCACTAGAATTGCTATTTGGTAGATGCACGGTCTGATGCACAGACAAAATTGTTGAAAATAGTTAATTTGTATGGCCTAAGAGACGTGCATGAGATGATGCACGACTGTGCATATCTTTTGTGCTTTGAATCTTCATTTTGTATCGCACTTTTATTTGAATTCTTCTCCTTTCTTCAATTTCCTATTTCTAGACACTCATAAACACATCAAATACCTTAGAAAACATAAAATTAAGATCAAATTCTTGCTTTAAATCAAACAAACACTTAAAATACATACAAACACTTACATTATCATAATTCTAAGCCTATACATATGGTAATCATCTAATAAATACCTAAAAACACACTAACACACCTATCAAAATATAGTATAAACTACACCTATCGGTATGCTTTTGAAATATGGGTTAAGGGGAAACTTGACTATTTTTATTTGAATATTAGATCATTATGTAAAAAGGTTGAATATTTGAGGTGCTTAACATATAGAAAATTAGAATTTTTTAAAGATTATATGATAATGAATATTTTTTGTTATTTATGTGTTGAATCTTAATTTTTCAATACTTTTTTTAGGCTTAAGTTTGATTGAGTGTTTTTTTATTGAAGTTATTTCTTAATCTATTATAGTTTCAATATTTCAAAATTATAAAGCACTAAGTTTTGTTACAAGACAGTGGATGATTATTTTAGGTCTTTGATTCATGTAATGGAAGTTACTAATGTGGTAATTAGTGATATTGTGCTTATATTTGTGTATCAGCTCTGTGTGTGTGTGTTTGTGTTTTTGTGTGTGTGTGTGTGTCTGTTTGTCTGTAATGTTAAGTAATGGCTTATGTATTATATAACAAGAGGTAGCCATATTTTTATTTTATGTTATATGATTATTATGAGATTATTTATGACACTAACTATAATGGTGTACGATTTTATGGTCCCTTTACGATGAGCTTTAAGCCCCATAAGCTTTTTAACTCATCACTTGTCCGAAAAGGATGGTCTTACTTGTTCTTAAGTTCTAGTAAATCCTTACAAAATCCTTATTAAAAAGTTCTAATATCTAATCATGATTTAATAGAAAAACATTCTATATGATTGCTTATATAAATTTAAATATATATACTCTTCTACAACTGAGTAAATAAAAATCACCATGATCATTTCATCATGTAAATCTAATTCAAAACTTAATTAGAAGGCTATATATCCATGATACTAACATTTAATAAAGATCATAAAATATTAATTTTAAACATATTCTCAAATAATAAAATATATCACATAAATTTAAGAAGTTAATATCAACTATTTATTCAAGAGGTTAATGTAAAAATATATTTGAGATGTTCAAATCATAAAATAGTTTTTAATATAAAAGTTCTTAAATAAATAATATTGTAATTCTTGTTTAACTTAAAAATGTAACTAAAGAGTGATAATCTAATACAGATATAACTAAAGAGTCATAATCTAATCCATCTTCCTTGCATATGGCATATTCATAAAAATCTCCTTATAAACTTGAGAATCCTAACTAGTTTTCTATATTACATACCTTTGACACTCAAATTTTATAAGAACTTTAAATATTCTTTCATTAGATTAATCTCTTGATTACTTAAGTTAGTTGGTGATGTTGCCACCACTTTCTCAAATAAATATTTCTTCCTTTTCAAATCTTCAACAATTGTGGCTAAGAAATTTTGTAGAATGCTAGAGTATGTCATTTTTTAAGGGATTTCATTGTATTATAAGGAAAACTTGTAACTTAATCTTCGTTTTCATTAAATAAAAAACTTCAGCAACCTCAATAATATATTCCTCATCTTTACTATTTGAAGGAGATTTAGTTGATGAATGCACATATTAATTAGTTGAAACATTATTTCAAAAATACAAATACAAGTTTAAAAATTTCTTGCATCTAGTATTTTTTGAACTTGTGAGCTACTTTATGTAACTAAAATAATTAAAAATGAATACTAAAAAATTATGATTATGAACCATCAATAATAAAAGCAATATTTTACCTTAAATAAATTATCCCAATATTCATTTATAGCATCAATTACACTTGTGAAGGATAAGTAACCAATTTCAATTCTTTGAATAAACTCTTAAAATTATTCAATCTAACCCTCAACCTATAAAATTTATTCTTCAACTAGACAACAATACACCCTATATTGAATTTTCTTTAAAGACCTACCTTAGTATTCTTCCAAAAATATTTGAAAAATGTAGTAGTTGTTAATTTACCTTCTTTATTTCATCAATCATTAATAAAAATAGTCTCTAGGACTCTTTAAATTCTCACAAAAAAAGGATAACAAGATAATTTACTTATAACAACGTAGATCAATATATAAGCAAACACAAAATTTCCCATTTTTCATTTTCCTAACAAAGATACCATGGTTAATATTCAAATGGATATTTTGTTTGAGTTTTCCTATTTATAGTTTTGAAAAAATTTTGAGTTTATAGTGTTTATATACCAACCAAATGTTCAAAGTTTTGGTTTCTTTTTTTTTATAAGTAATTTATCTTCCTTTGAAAAAAGAAAGAACACTATGCAAAATTAAAAGTGAAAGATAGTACAAATGAAACAATTCCAGAAAAATCAAACTCTACTTTAATGATCTCAGTTTTAAGTGATTTTGAAATTTAAATATTTTTCATCAAGAAATTGAAGAAAGATGGTCTAACCCAATCTTAGATATATGAAATAAAGGTAATTAGTTAAGTATGACTAGTCCCAAATGTTTGTTTATATTCAAAAAGTTTCTTTACATCAAACATAATAGTATAGTTAAATTAAATTCCTATTCCAAATTTTTTATATGATTCCTTGAGGGACCTTAAAGTTAAATGTAACTCGAGTAAGACCCTCTTATTTCCTTAATCTCAATAATGAGTAAAAAAGATATTTCAACTACAAAATGAGAGAGGGAAAAATAAAAATTGATTAAAGAATATACGAAAATTTCCTCTCAACAAGGTAAAAGAGCAAGGATGTAATCTTAAATATGGTAAAGACTTGATATTTTTATAGAAATTTACATAATCTCAAGCTTTTATAATCTTATTTAGTGGTTTAAATTAGTTTCTCATTAAGAAATGTTGTAAATCACACCATATGAGATTTGTAAAATTCACTAAATGATTCATATGTGACTAAAAAATTCATCTCTTATTAGCCATATCAATTAAAGAATTAAACCTCATCATTTAATAAGATATACTAGTGAATGAAAGGGCAAGGACAATAAAAAACACTATGAATTGATTTAAACAAGTTGAAAAACATTTTGACCAATCCAATAAGTTGTTTTCAAGAAATTAGAAGTTGAGCAATTGTCATAATGTTGTGTTCGAGTCATAATAATTAAGACTTTATGATAAAGAGATAAGGCTTAGCTAATCGCCAAAGTGAAGTATTAACATATGATATATATATATATATATGAATAAGTAAATCAAATTAGTTAAGGGATAAGTGACATGGTAATGTTAGTTAACTTATAATTAACAAACAATCTCTAAAAAGGGTGGGACATAAAACACTTTTAGAGTTTTATTATATATATATATATATATATCTGTTATACATACTTTATGGTTTTACATTATTAATTTATAGAAGTATTAGGTAAAAGATATACATGTTAAAGAATTGTATTGGTTTTATATAACATGAACTCTGAATAAGTAAATCAAATTAGTTAAGGGATAAGTGACATGGTAATGTTAGTTAACTTATAATTAACAAACAATCTCTCAAAAGGGCGGGACATAAACATTAAACACTTTTAGAGTTATATATATATATATACACACACACACTGTTATACATACTTTACGGTTTTATATTATTAATTTACAAAAGTATTAGGTAAAAGATATACATGTCAAAGAATTGTGTTACTCTTATATAGCATGAACTCTGAATAAGTAAATCAAATTAGTTAAGGGATATGTGACATGGTAATGTTAGTTAACTTATGATTAATAAACAATCTCTCAAAAGGGCAGGACATAAACATTAAACACTTTTAGAATTTTATTTATTATACCATTTCTAATACTATATTCTACTATATTCAACGATGATGTTTTTAAGATGTTTTTATTAGTTTTTGTGCTTTCTTATTGCAACACTTACAATGTCTTTGGCATAAATTTATAAATGAACATCAAAAAATTAATAGTAAAAATGTCAAGGAAAACGACTTTAGTTACCTTCTTAACCAATATGAAAACTAACAATATCATCTATATCTTCACACCCTATATGAAGTGTAAAATGACCTTAACTTTAAAAAAACTCACTTTGCTAGTCCCCTTTCTCTCTCATTTAAGTTTTCTATTCTAAAAGTTCAAACATTTATTTTGAGCAATATAAAGAAGAACCAAAACAAGTATCTTTTGTAGGAATAAAAGAAATAATGAAGTACTAGATAATGTAGGTACCTATCTTAAAACATGCAAAATTTAAAAAAAATCTTGAAAAAAAAAGAGAAAATTAATTATGGAGGACAATTTCCATCAAAATTTGAATATATTGTATATGGGTATATATACAAGATTTACCAAACAAAAAAAAAATCAAAGATTGACTAAAGACTCAAGAATGAAGAAGACATGAAATTTCAAAGCTTGGAAAAATTAAAATACCCAAAAAAATTTTAATGAAATGCATAGAATATAAAATAAAAGAGAATTAAAGAGAAGAGAAATTGCCATCAAAAAAATGAGAGACATATTTGAGAGACATAGACAAAAATAAGAGAGCTCCAAATAATAAAAGAGAAAACAAGTGATAGAAATGACATGTTTTCCCTCTTAAGATTAAGTCCTTTACACCTATGTCATACCTAAATATTCTCTTTATACTTATATTTTGATATAGGAAACAAATTAGAGCTTTGTAATATAAGCTAAAGATATTTGGACAATGTTGGACAAGTCTAACAATATTTCTTATATTGTTCATAAATCTCTCATTTTAATTTTAAATGAGAAAATTCAAGATACTATGGAAAGATATGAAAAAAAATCCAAAATTTTCGAATTTTGAGGTTTGAGAGATTCAAACAGCATCATAGTCTAGAATAGATTACGTAGAAAGATCCATGACCATACCTCAAACCATGTGTATTATGAAAAATATTATGTCAACCATATTTAAAAACCCAAAAAAACTCTGATTTTTTAGTTAGTTTTGGTATTAGATGATGACAGATTTTAAGGGAGGCAACTATCTCTCCTCCTTATCTTTCTTTCCTCTCTTCTATTCTCTTATCTCATATATGGTAATGCGTGGTTAATTTTCTCCACTTGACTTAAAGGAAACTAATACTTTAAGATATATTAAGTTGTAAGATTTGATTGCTTTATTTTTTATTTATATATTGACCATTAATTATTTTTTTATCTTCATGATTGTGTCGATTGATAGGATGTATAGTAGTTTATTATTTAGTCCAATATATTATTATATTATATAACAAATTTGTAGTGATATAATGCATATAATCTATAAATAGACTAGGGATTAATGGGTTTCTATAATTCAGGATTTTTAAATCTTAAGAAGGACAATTGCTTGAATTAGATGTAACCTTATAGACTCTACATGACTTTATTTCATTAATCTCTTTAGTTCTTAAAATTGTTTCTCAATTGAATGTTAGGCATATTCCTTAGGGTTATTCAGTAGTTAAGGTCAGTTTCGTTGTAATTAACGCTAATTAAGGAGATATAGAAATTAATTTTAACAGTGAGTAGTCAAAGTATAAATCGATTCATTTCGTGTCAATAATTGGTATGAAAATATCAAAATGAATGTGGATTAGAGCAAGGTTCATTTTCTACTATTTTCTTTAGCATTATATTTGAATTATTCTTTTATTATATTTTACAATTATTTCACCATAATGAAAAAAATCTCCACTTCGATCCTTTTAATAAAAAACCTCCACTTCTATCTTTTTTTTACAAGTACAAAATATTACTAGGTATTCTTTGTTGGATTGATCCCTAACTTTACCATTACAAAGTTTTTTAATGTAATAATTTTGTTTAGGTGCAGGCAACAACATACCAACGAGATAGTCTATTCTCTTTTTTTAACAATTGGCTACCGCAACTTGTGAAAATTTAATTCTGGCATTTTATGAGTTATTTTTTTGAAAGTTAAATTTCATTAGTGTAGTAAGTTTTACAAAATGAGTTATTAAAAAATAATAATATTTCAAACCTATTATAAGGTAATTAACCAAACTAACTAGGCCCATTATCAACATCTTGATTACAACATTGATAGTCCTTACACACATCAACAACTTATACCTACAAGGAATTACTCCTAAGCCCTCATTCCAGAAACTCCTTATGCATACTTCAAAAGAAAATTGCCAACGTGAGAATTTTGCCAATTTTCACTACTATAAATTTGATTTTGTCCAGATTGATGAGTTGAGATTTGCACAGATTACTTTAAGTTTACTTAAACACTTTTTGATATTTGTCCCTTTATGATATATGCGGTTTTGCTGCTCATAAATTAGTTAAGTTTAGTCTCTAGTAGCAAGAAGTAATAGGATTAAGTAGCATATTCCAATCACAAGCTATTGCCTTAGATCGTATAAATGTAATGAGGTGTTGAAGACTATTTGCTAGATATGTAGTGCTTGAACCAAATAGTTTTAGGTTCCTTTTCCTTTCATATGTAATAAATCATTTCTCAAAATGTAGACTTGAACATTCTATAATTAACTCTAAATTTGAAGTGATCAAGTCTAACCCATCTAAGACTTGGATCAAATGGGAATAAGGACATGAAATTTTAAACATGCTAAGAATATTTATCAATATGTAGTAAGAGTAGTCACAACAGAAAATAGGTTGTTCAGAGTTTTAGGTTCCTTACCATATAGAAAACAGTCAAGGATAGGAATGGGAAATTTAATGGTATCCCTAATACTAATCCTACATTAAGCTACAATCCATAAGAAGAATGAATGAGATGGGGAGATTGCAGGATCCCAAATCACTATATGATAAGGCATTAGAGGGTAATCATTAATCAAAAAATTCTTGTAGGAGTGAGTTGTAAAGCAAGAGATTTATATAGTGACCATATGGGCATCAAAATTAGGATTAATTATGGTAATGAGGTTGGTGAACTCTTGCCTCCTTACGATTAAGTGATAAGGCCAAAACCAAAAATCATTTTCTATGAGCGTCTAGACTTTAGTGTTGAGAGGGATAGAGTTTTTGAGAATTTTTTACCCTAACAATTCGAATGGAGGTCCACTAGTATGCTAAGATTCAAACAAAAAAATTCTACTTCCATCTTCAATCATATGTTTGATATAAAATGAACCAATTCTCTCCGTTTCAAAACTTTATTGAAATTCCATGAATTACCAAGGTTGATTGTGGTTTTCTTTTTTGCAAAAATAAGAAATGAAAGCACTCCTTTTACCAAATATGTTTTAATAGTTTATTTTATTTTTAGAAATCACAACAAATATCCATATCTAATGGTAAAATTAAACAAACCTTAAGTTAAAGCCCATTTTAAAGCTTATCAGTTCTTACCATATTTAGGATGGGGAAACACATTGATCTTCTCTAAAATTGGTCTCTTTTTACCAATAACTCCCTATGATTCAAAAATCTTTTGGGTGACCCTTATACTTGCCCAAATTTTCCTTATATCCTTTTCTTTTAACTTTCCCCATTGAAAATTATTAAATTACAAGGGTGATATATGTCAAACAAATTAATTTATAGGTTTTATGTTATTCTATTTCATTAATTTCTCTAGTTCTTAAATCTATTAACTAAATTTTGCACTTATGTCCTTAGTCTATTCAGTAGCTAAAGTTAATTGGCTTATGGTTTCTTTTTAATGAACTATGTTTAAAAAGAGATAGGAATTAATTTCATTAGTAAGTATTCAAAGAATATATTTATTTATTTTGTATCAGTAATCAGTATAAAATTCTCAAGAAGGATACAAACTAGACCAAAGTTTGTTTTCTACTATTTTCTTTATTATTATATTTGAATTATTTATTATTATATTTTTACCATCGTGTCACCATAATAAAAACCTCCCTTTTTATTCTTGTTTACAAGTATAACACATGACTAGATACTCTTTATAGGATCGACCTTTACCTCCACTATTGCATAGTTTTCAACAGTAAGATTTTATTTTTAGGTGTAGATGATAATATACCATAGAGATAATATGTTTTCTTTTTCTTTTTAACAATTAGCTACCATAATTTTTGAAAACATAATTTTGGTATTTTTATGAGTTATAATAACCAAGTTGTAGTTTTTTTTACAAATTTTAGAAATGAAAGCAATCCTCTCACCAAATGTGTTTTAATAGTATATTCCTATATTTTTTTGAAGTCACAAAAGTCTATATCTAACAATAAAATTAATCAAGCATTAATTTAAAGCCGAACTTAAAATTAGAAAGTTCTTCCCATACTTAGGATGGAAAGAGACATCGAGCTCCTCTAGGGTTAGCCTCTTTTTACCAAAACCTTCTATTATTTAAAAATCTTTTATGAGATCCTTATACTTATCCAAATTTTCCTCAAATCCTTTTCTTTTTACTTTCTCCATTGAAAACTAGTAAATTAAAAAAGTTTTATCTATCAAATAAATGAATTTATTAATTTAACAAAGTTATGTAATTTTATTAACTTATTAGACAAAAGGCTCTAATAAGATTTAGATAATTTTTTAATAACACCCAGCCATTTGTCTTAGCTTGTCCATATGGACAAAATTTATCACTTGTTCCTTCTGTCAAGATTTTCTATAGATAAAGTTAAAAGGGGGAGGGAAGTCTAAGATAACTTTAGGTAAGTAAGAGGAATTCTCAAGAAATTTTTCTAATCATAAAGTGCTTTCGAGGAGAGGAAAACCAAAAAGAAGACAAATGTCTTGTACCTTATGTTTATGCTCCCTTTTCACCAAAGCATTTTTGTTAAGAAAATTAAACATGTTTGGTTTTATATATGATCCTACAATGTGTGTAGAGTAATGAAAATTGAAATATAATTTGTGGTCCATCCTGATGGACTTGGCATATCTATGAAATTGATTTTTTATAAAATCATGAAAATTGATTAATACAAGTTTGGCATATACTTTTTTTTCTCACAAAGTAAACATAAGTAATTATGTTAAAATCATCAACCATAATTAAAAGATAAAGATGTTCACAAATGAAGGCCTTATATTTGATTCCAAAAAATCAAAGGTTATAGAAAAAAAATCAAAATTTATTTGAAGTTTTTCATTAAAGATCAAGGACTAAAGAAGTAAAATCATAATAAAAGAAAGGATTATTACATTAAATAGGAAGTTATTATAATTCTATATTGTTTCTTACTTTTTCAATTAAATTTGCGCATTTAAATCTCATATTAATATTTTATTTCAATTATCAAAGAGATGTGTTTTTGTTTGAATGATTAAAAGAATATCCTACAAGTTAAGGTATGATTAAAAAGACATTATTGACTGAAAATGAAGTTTTTAAAGAATTAAAGGGATTGTTATTACTGTTTTGGACTTCTATGTAAAGAGTGCTTCAAATATGTTTTCTTTTTAGGTTAATCACGTCATTCAAATGGAGTTAAATCATTGTTTTTTGGTTAGTAATGACTAGTTCTAAAAATATCCAAATAGTTTCTTTTTATTATGAATAAATGGTTTTAAATCTTTAGAATGTAGTTAGTGTAATTTAATTTAAAAAATGTTTTACTAGTGTAAAAACTTTGGTTTTATGAATTTTAAAAGCTTATGGTATTTATCATTTATTATACAAATCATCTCCTTCAACATGTCATTTTACTATTGTTACCTTAGTCTTAAAAAAACTTTTAAGTTAAATTAGTGTTTTTCTTTTTAGACTTGATTTTTAACAGTAATAATTCATACTCCTTTTGCTTTTAAGAGAGTACCTATACTTCTTCTAACATCATTTAATAGTATGATTATCCATTCTATGGTTAACATAATACTAATTTCTTATAAGTTAAACTACACTTACTAAGTTTTGGTTCTAGTATAATCGAATCAAAGGTACTAAAGGAAATGAATGCAAAATGAAAATCTGTGATGAAAGATCATTAGGTAGGTGGCATTATTAAATAATGTATTAAGCCTTTCTTGAACAAGTTATCCTAGAGGCTTGAGTGTTCAATCTAAGTGTTCAATCTACATACCTTGGTTTTCTTATAACTTATAATGATATAAATGTACAATTATATACAATTTATGAATATAGAGTGATATGATAGATTGTAAGTATTAATTAAAGTGAATCTCAATGTAAAGATAAGTATTTAAAAAAAAAAGAAAAGAAAAGAAGTAAATAAAGACAAAAGGGAAGAGATAACAATATTGGGACGTAATATGATCCTCTTCCTACAACCACTTTTGATAATTCTTTAGGTATTGAATTACTTATTAAATTTTTTAAGGATCCAACAGTCCTAATTCAACACTTAACAACTATTCAGAACATATTATAGTTGAATAATATAACTATTAAAATTATATTCAATTGTCACTCATAATATGTCCTAATTGTGTTTTCTTTCAATAAAAATTGCTCATAAATATTTATTAAATGTTCTCAATAAATCTCTAGCATTTTATTTAATAAAAACTTATTAGATTCCACTTATAAGGTGTGCATTTATACTTCAAGCATCTAAATTAGCTTATTGAAGACTCTAAATAGTCATTGGATCCTAAATATGAAAATTACCATTGTCCAAAAACTATTGAAAGGAGTCTACCCTTTGCTATCGTGCAATAAGTTGCTTACCCTTTTCTAGTAAGGAATTATATAGTTATTCAAAGAAGATCACCATTTTTTTGCAAATAACTTTTAAGTTGACTTCAAGTGTAAGCAGGGTCATTCCTAATGTTTTATGGGTCTAAGACAAAGTAAAAAGGAAAGGCCTCGATGAATAGGAAATATAAAAAATATGATAACCTCAAAAGCATATTTTTGTTACCAAAATTTAATATCCATACATAAGTGACTCAAATCATAAGCGCACATGCTCAGGAAAATAGTAAGGCCAAATCAACGTAGTAACAGCTAACAACATCTTGCAAGTGTTAGGAACAACAAAATAGTAGCAGTAGTAATCGAACAACAATATCATATTACAAAACACCAACAACTACAGAACTGCACTAACAAGCATATATATGATCATGAAAAACAACTTTTTTTATGCATTTTTAGATGTAAAATCATCAATAATAGCATTAAGATCAATATTGCCCAATATATCCTTCTTGATATATAAACTGAGCAAACCATTCAACCTTTTTTTGACACTGATGACCTTAAATAGGTATTCAATAATTTTAAAATTGAAAAACTTCTCTTAGTTGATGTTACAGTCATAGTTACATTCAATAGAATTTGATAAGGTATTGGATAACAATATGCAACGTTGATAAATTCAATAATTTCATTTGTTAATATTGGCTTATTTAGAAAATTCGTTTGCAACACTTTTAATCCAGAAAAGAAAAATCATATAAATCCACATTTGACATGTTATTATGAGAAAAATAATCATAAAATTAGTGAAATGTTCTCTTAGTTCATTATCGTCCAATGACATCAATTTCTTTGAATAAAAAAGAATCCAAAAAAATACTGTCAAATATCATAATTGCTCAAATATATTCATCAATGAAGCAATTTTTATATCCACAATAACTAGAAAGTAAATAACTCTAAAGGACTCTGTAGCTTATTGTATTTTTTCTTCATGATCATTTTTGTAAAATTGTCTGTTCCTAATATTATAATGTATAGTTAGAAGTGTAGGCCCCACTTTCATCCTATGTGCAAGTCTTTTAGCAATATTCATACTAGAGACTAATCCTTGTTTCTATGTTTCTGAAAAAAAATACCATCACATCTTCTAATTGCTCCATGGCAGTGTCAATGCACATAGATTTAAAATGCAAATTTGTAATCACCATATTAATGTTAGATAAAATATCATATCAAATAACCATAGCAAGTAAAAATTCAAAATCCTCAAGTGAACTAACCAAACCTTTTGCTTTAGTCTTTGACTTGACATCATTATAAGATCTAGTTACTTCTACCAAAGCCAATCTTATTTGAGAAGCTTGAAATCTAAAAACTTTAATACTTTTTATTTAAATCTCTCAACAAGTATTGGACAATGATTTCACAGTTAAGCTTAGGATATTATCAAGTAAAACCTTCAAGCTTTTAAAATAACTTGAAAATAATGCATATATGTGTTGCACAACTTTAAAATATGCAACATTTTTAACATAAGAATGTATCATCTTATTAAGAGTAAGATTAAGACTAACAAGCACATTAATGCTCTTGGATTTATTTTAAGTAATTACTTTTAAAACCCTTAGTGCTTTCCCTCCATATTAGAACCATTTTTATAAGTCTGACCACTTACATCGTGGACATTAACATCAAGAGACTTAAATGCATTCAATAATTCATTTAAAAGTCTCAATTTAGATGTGTTATCTACCTTTAAGAATTCTAAAAATTACTCCTCTATTTTTATTTTGTTAATTGACATATTCACATCATACTACTAAACTCATTTGTTCTTGATAGCTCACATCTAGGGTACAATCAAGAACTATAGAAAATTATTTCACCTTATTAATGATCCTTATGATAGAACTTCTAACACTGTGGGCTAAAAGAGAAATAAACTCATTTTGAATTTTGTAACCAAGATAATGATGATGAGTTTTATTATTTTGAATGTATATAGATCTTGCATTATCATATTAAATTCAACAATCATCTCAATTAATCCTAAAATGCTACCATTATTATCTCAATAAAGTTTGTCATTAGATCTTTGAAAAGCCTAATTATATTTCATATGACATTTCACGATAGAAGCTATTCTTACCAAAACTCGTTTCCCATATTCTTTCCTCTTTCAATTCTTGTTGCAGATCTTTATCAATTGTTTGATTTTTGCTCAATCTTACTCTTAGTTCATTCTAAGTCTTCATGATAGTCATATGCTTAACATTATTCTCATATTCTTTACATGTCTCACTAAGATGCTTCCAATCTTTAAATCCATCATATAATAATGCACTTTGTTTGCTATTAGATTTCAACAAATTACACAAAAAAACAAAATATACTTTATCCACATGTTTAGAGCAAACCAACATTTTCCATCACTAATCTCTCCATTACTCAATTTTATAGAAAAATAAGAATATGAAAAATTTGAGAAGTATTGTTTGAAGAAAACACAAGATTTAATTCCCTTGTATCCTTTTTTCAACTAAAATATCTCATGTTTTATTATTGAGATTATCCCAATTTATAGTATCATAAATATTTAATGAAGGGATTGGTTATCTATCTGCTCCTAAATTTTCTAAATTAGACATATTTAGTATATGATTATGCTCACTCAAATTACTAACATCCTTATGAATATGAATCTGATTACTTAAATTTTCATCAGGTTGTTCAAAATTACCTTTACCTAACTTCTTAAGATTCTCACTAGAGGAGCCTACTCTTTTAACAAATTTATCGATAACTCCTTTTTAGGACTTGTTTTCTTTTTTCTTTTTCCTTTTTTTCACTTCTAGACAAACACTTTTTAGGCAACATCATATAAAACATTTTTAACACAATTGGACTAGAAAAAACAAAAGCATTTATATGGAACTAGAAGAAGCAAGAATGCATAATAAAACAAATATGGTTCAACCATATATCACAAAGATATATCAATAGTATTATATATCTACGATAAAGGAAAAAGAACGAAATGTCTTATATTAAAAAAAAAGAGCAAACGTTCATGATAAAAGCTATCATACTCAAAATCTATTTTCAAGTTTTTTAAGTAATTATAAATCATGAAAAATTAATAGTGGTCTACTTTTCTCTAAAGATAACAAATATTGAAAATACAAAAAGTCTAATCATCATGATGTTAATAGTACAAAGGAAAAGGGAATTAATGTTATGATGCATCTAACTTTATGTATGCTTTTGAAAAACCAATTTGTTTATGTTTTGTAGGTTATTTTAAGTTATGTTTTTGATAAGGTAATGAATGGGAAAGTGTGCTTCTCTTTATCTTGTATAGTTGTTAATCAATTCCTTTGTATGTTGACTCTAACACATACCCTAAAATCTCTTCACATATATGTCTATTTTAAGCTCCCATTATTGGTCTCTCTCTCACAACCTGTGAGACACGTAAGCAGACATTCCATATTAGCTTTTCTTCTAAGCATATATGAAACAATAGTCAATTAATAGAGAAATTTTGTCACCTACAATCATAGGTCTCGATATTCTTCATTGAAATCGTAAACTAAGATTCATTCTAGTGTCAAGCATGGTAAATTCCTCTGCCAAAATTGATTAAAAATAAAACCATATATAGAAGAACAAGTTAGCTCTCACACGGGTGATACTCTAATTGCTCAAATGCTACTTAAGAACAACAGAGTATTTGAATTTGGACTAACAATAGAAATTCAAAAAAATGAGAACGAGATAAATTTGGAGTCATAAAAATTTGGTTAATGTTCAATCCTAAAATTTTCACATTTTAAATTTTCGTTATCTTCATCAGAAACAAAAACATGTTGTTGGTACAACAAACTTTGAAGATAGATAAGTCCCATTATTTTCTTTCACTTCATATACAAAGATCCAAACTCAAAGCCAGAGGGCTTAGGCCCACTCAAGAGTCTAAACTAAAGAAGGAAAATGAAAGGAAAAGAGGAAATCATGATATAAGAAATAAAATGAAGAAGAAACTAAGCAATAGTAATATATCCTTTCAACTTGGCAAGTTCTTCAACTACTTTACCTTACAAGTGTCACCAAGCAAGACTTCAAGATCTAATTCCTTAACTGAGTAAGGGCTAAGTTTAACCTTATATTGGATGTCGTGTTTATCAACTAGATTTGACTGTAAAATGAAAGGTAATGATGATTCGTCTATTCTTCTTTAAATCTGGTAGCCTCCTCCTCTTGATCTGAATTTGTTGGACAATTTTATTGAACTACCAAATTCAAGCTCATAGATAAATCATTTTTTACACAATCCAATTTAGCCTTACACCTTGATTCTATAATTTCTGAATTTAAGAGTAAACAAATCAACTTTTAATGAATGGGTCCCCCAATGAGTATAGGCCTTAGGTGAGTGCCCTTTTTGCTTTTGCTTAGGGTCGAGCCTGAGTGTAAGTTTGTTTTAAGTCTATCTCCTAATTATTCAAAGTTTATAGAATTATTATTCCATTATCCAATCAACCTCTAATGATGAATTTTAAATTAAAAACTTTGAACATTTTTAAAAGTAAAATTCCCTTGATTAGTGACAATTGTGGGTTTTGATAATTAAAATTTTTCACTTAATATTTAACTTAACTTGCATATAAAGTAAATGATCAATAGTAGATGATTTTTTAATACAAAAATATGAACCTCCTTAATTCATCATAACAATTTGTTTTTTTCTTGTCAATTTCAAACATATTTAATTCGTAAAGGTAGTGTTCTATATATGAACGAGGAAGATGTAAGTGTAATTGTCATTTACGTGTAAAATATGGAAAAGACTATTAATTATAGTTAATGGCTCAATTATGAAGATTTTTGCTTTCCTATTCCAAAATTAGCATTGAATCCTTTAAAAACTTAATAACATATTTTGATAATTAATAATTACTCATTAAGTTCAAGCACTATATCCATATATTAGTATGAACATACAATTTGAAATATCCTTAAGGAAAAAGCAACTTAAAATATCCTTTTAGAAACCTAATTACATTCTTCATTCATAATACATTACATGTTATTAAATCAAATCAAGGTATTTAAGTAGTATCATTAATAAATGGAAGCAATAATGTCGTACCAATCTTAGTATTGGTATAGTATACTACCAATATAGTCAATATCATATGTCATTTTAGATAACTTGTTAAAATATAAAATAATCCTTTAATTTTATAGAATTAAGAAATAATTCCTCACTATATTGTGTTAATCTCCAAATCCAAATATGTTGATGTTACTTTTACATGTTTATATTCTTCTCTTATAACCCATTTATAATTTCATGATTTTTGTAAGAGAACTTTTATTATATCAAACAAAATAATCAAATTTATTCTGAATTTGCAAACACATCATAACAAAATTGCACAATGAAGGTAAATGCTCAACCATGTATGCTTTTTTTAACTAATTTATCAACCAATATGGAATATGATCTAACTTGGTTTAGGAAGTTTTAAGTCAGTGTTTGGATGCTACAATGGTAATAATGCAATTCACCAATATAAAAGATCCCAACTTGTAATAATCCTTTTAGGACCAAAGATTCCTTTATAGTAGATTTTACGAAAGGAAAGATACCTCTAGTACTCAATTAAACAACTGCAACATATGAATAAAAACCACATAAAACTAAAGAAAAACTAGTCTTGCGAAACAAATTAAGATCAAAGTTATTAAAGTCCTTCCTTTATAGAAATGAACTGAAACCAAGAAATTACCAATATGAAAAATTGCACACTTCTATTATATATATCTATCACACACCCAACATCATAAAATAAGCATTTGTTTTTACCTTAAGTTAAACAACTCAGATGAAGAAACTAAAATAGTAACATCAGCAAACCTTTCATATAAAATCATCCAAACTGGAAGTTCTTTGGTGAATTCGCAAAGAAGAATCCAATAGTAATAGAATCTAGATTTGATGCAAATCAATGTGATAACTATCAACAAATTCCAACACCCAAAAACATAGGAAAGCGAATGAGAACTAAGAAAGAAGCAAAATTAAAGTTATGCAAAACTAAAAATGATTCAAAATGAAGCAAACCCAAGTGATTAAAAGAAGTTGAAGAAGATCACAATGAATTAGCAACAGTGATAATGAGTTTGGAGGAGAGGAGAGAGTTGCTGATTTGCTTTATGAAATCAAATTCGAAAGAGAGGAGAAAGTTGTTTCAATTTTAATTTGTTACTCAACATTTATCTATCATGCAAACCAATACTAATTGGTGACATTACGATAATCAATTTTTAACTACTATTTTTTATTGGTATGTCAAACTGTTTCAATTGGAAGGCATATAAATTGTTTTTCTTAAAATAATATCCTTTTCAATTTCCAATATTAAGGTACATCAATATCAAAAAGGAATTCTCATTTAAATGCAAATAATGAATAACGAATAAAACTTTATCTTTTATTAAATTATTAAAATTTGCTTGAGAAGCATTATGTGTAAACTAAGAATTGGTTATGAGTGTTAGTATTAGAAGAAAAAAATGCATTTATAAACTGCTTGCATTATAATAACAATTGAAGGAAAAAAATTTGTCAATGTTATTCTGAATCAAAAGGGTTAATCTGTTATAGAAAAGCTAATTAACTAGATAATTCAAGGTTTTAAGAACAGGACCGAATCGGTCAATCTAACATAAAAAAAATTTTAACCCGACCGATGTTCCGATTCGATTTCACCGGATAATATGTATAAAAACTGGCTGATTTATCAGCGACCCATCAGTTTTTTTATCAAACTGCTCCAATCGGTTTATCACTGTACAGAACTACAGATCTGGGTTGCTCAATTTCCACCTATTCGTCCTTAAAAAGCTCCAGATCTTTCGTTACAGATGCAGAGGATGAAATCTGGGCTTTAATTTTGAGTTAAACAAACTAAGAGAGAAAGCTAAAAATGCGAGGTTTGAGTACGGCAGCTGCCGCCGTTGAAGCTTCTCTTGGAAACTGACGATCATTCAGACATTGAAGCCTCTCTTGGAAAGTACGGAGAGCTAGTCCATCCGGATAAGATGATTGTACTTCGTAGGTACGTTACCAAATCGTTTTTTGTGTGCTCTTTGTTGTAGACTTCTTAACTTGCTCGATCTAAATAAACTAAGAATTTCACAAATTTACCGATATCTTGAACAAAAGGAAAGGTGCCTGTCTTCTGAGGTCAATGAGGGAGAAAGAGTTAGAAGGCACATAAAGGCTGAATCAAAGGTAAGATCTATCTTCTTCCCTCTTTGTTTCAATTAATTCTAACACCCTCTCCTTAGATCTGCTTTACTCTTCTGCCAAGGAACTGGAATTTCTCAAGAGCTAGCTGCTTTACTACATTCATGCTCTTTCTTGCCTTCCCTAGTTTTTTGGAATCAAACAACATCTAGATGGAAGTTTCTATGTTGATAAGTGATTTTTATGAAAATAGATGGGATATGTGGAATTTATGGTCATGTACAGTTGATTCTGCTCTAGTATATACATATCTCCCATACTCGTTAGGCTTTTGTTGTTAACACCAAAAAACTTCAAAAAAGTGATTACTATTTAGTTTCTAAATCCGAAGAAAAACAGAGAAAATAGTTTACAGTAGATCTTTAATGTTTGACTTAAACCTATTTGAGATATGCAGTTCTATTATTTCAAAAGAAAAGCTGAAATGACCTAAGCAACTAACCATGTACAAGAAAAGGACATTTAATAACTTCATAGGTTTGAAACATGTTATTGTACAGACAAAGATGCGATGTTTTGTTGCTAAATATGCTTTGACAGTTAACAGTTGTGAAATTCAAAACACCTCATGTACTATACATGGAAATTTTCCTATTAACAGTTAAGAAGTCGAAGTCAAAAACCAACTATTATTTACCCTTCCCTATTTTTGAACCAGTTTTCTTGTTCATTTGCTCCCTTTTATAAATTTGGCATTTAAAAAGAACTATTAATTTACTGATATGGCAAGTGTCTGATTGTAGCTACTCTTTGATCTTGTATTAGTCCAATAAATGGGTCATGTTGTCCATGGAATTGGGTTGTCTTTGAAGAATAGTGAACAAAAAAGTAGAAGGGCTTTTTGGATTTGAATGTTCAAACTTTGAGTTTTAAAATTTAGCAGCTGAGCTTCTATCGCATTATGTAGTTATTATCTTTTACATGAACATTTGTGCTTTTTCATTCTTGTGATCTGTTGTGGATAAAAGGACGTACATGGAAAGAAAAAACACTTAGAAATGTTTGATGAAACTTAAGTTGTCATGTAAAATGCTCAGTCAAATAGAACTT
The DNA here is from genome assembly GCA_025504915.1 of Erythroxylum reticulatum. Lineage (NCBI taxonomy): Eukaryota > Viridiplantae > Streptophyta > Magnoliopsida > Malpighiales > Erythroxylaceae > Erythroxylum > Erythroxylum reticulatum. The sequence continues at coordinate 34,185,733 of JANSVA010000005.1, read as the reverse complement.
TAGTGTGAGAGATTAAATATTTGATTAATTATAGGTTTTGCTTCGTTAAAAGCATAATCAGATTATATACTGATTTTCTTTTGTTCTTTCTTTTCGTTTTAAAGTTTGTGATTGTCTCTTTAACTGGATAGGGATTGGTCATCTTTGGAGGTTACAAATTCTTTATTAGAGGCAAGAAGGAAGAGGTAATTAGGTTTTGATTCCTCTGTTCTCAGCTCGTGGATTTGGAGAGCAACATGGTAGAATAATACGCAGAGCACAAAATATTTTTACCGTTTATTTGGTTCAACAACAAAAATATTCCATTTAAATCAGAACGCATTGTGAAATTTGTAGAAAACTGGGTTGATTCCTACGGTACTGAAAATAACATGGTTACATTAGCAAAGCTTGAGGCATTATCATTCAAACTGTTTACTTGATTCTATGCCTTCTTCTCTATTGCAGAGGTTAGTGAACCCGCAAAGTAGACTTGGATCGTTAGCTGAATATCTCTTTAGGCATATCCATGACAAGGTTGTCACTATATTGAGACAACTCAGTTCTCGGGAAGTATTAGTTTGTACTTATCTCTTAAAATGGGTGACCAACATTCATTTCTCTTGTGGTTGTGCTGATGCTTGATCTATCAAATACCTTTTCTGTGTTCTAATAATCAATGGGTCATTCTGTTCTTGATAGATTGCTAAAGTATATCTTTAATGGTAAATGCTAGTACACTTCTGCTAGTTAGTATACCGGCTAACTTTCAACTTTGGACATAAGTTACACCTGACTAGGGCACGTAACAAGACAAATCTGTATACGTCTTGCTAAATCCTTGATGTTGAGAGATCATTTGACAACCTTATCAAGAGTTGCTAGAGTTTGACGAGAGAAGTCAGCCAAATGCAATATGTCTTGCATTGTAGGTTGAGTGGAAGTATGTTTCTAACATGCATTATGCTACAAGGTTGTAACGCCGATATAATTGCAAGAGTGAGTTTCTTAAAGCTAAAAAGCGTTTTGGGTATCATGGAGGACAGAGTTTCACGAGTTGGGTATCGGGTATGTATTATTTTTTGGATCCTAGTCACTGAACGACAACAGATGGAATCCCTAAGAAGAGTTGATCAAATATTTAAACAAGCGCCTTTCACGCTTTATATTAACTAATGCAATGTTGGAGGATAGCGAACCTTGAATTTTCAGGCGAAGGGACATAGTTCTGATTAGTACAACTCAATTCATATCTTAAATAAAAGGCTTGCCCAATTAGAAATAGTCAACAGCCTCTAAACTAAAACCAAACCAAGTTGTTCCACAACTTTCAGTTTTATTTTTATTCACTAAAATAAGCTTCTTTAATTCAGTTTTTGCAAAAACACGTGCAATTTTTAAATAATTTTATTTGATGGAAAAAAATGAATATCTAAAAATTTTATTTTTAAAAAATAAGAACTCCCAACGTTTTTTTTTTTACAAATTTCTGTAATATTTAGAACTCTATTTTATATCAATTTTAGGTTTTGATAGTTGGGTTATAGATTCTTTCAACTATTCAATTTGTTGATCTAAAACACCAAAATTGAAAACCAAAAATATTTTGGTTAGGCTATTTGAAGTGGAATAATTGTTGAAGCAAAGTTTAATAAGTGAGTAACATTTGTTGGTCTTTTATGTATCCATTCTGCTGCTATTGATCTTTTTTTATTACAATTGATAATAAGAATTATTTAAGTTGTATACTTTTACCTTGACAATCGTATACCCAATATTTAAAAAAACATTTAGGTTAAATTATAATAGAGAATATGGAATCATCCTTTACTCGTAGTAAGTTTCATCCAAATTATTTTTCTTCTTCTCAAGCATCTGATGCGAATATCTAATATAATTATATGTTTTGAAGTAGAATATTTAAAGAGGGAGGAATTTTTAGAATAAAGGAACATCTTGCTGGTGTTAAGGGTAATATTGTTTCTTACAAAAAAGTACCACTTGATGTATGTGATATGATTAGAAAATATTTGCAACAACAAGTAAAAAAGAAAAAGGAAAATAAAGAGGCTCATGATATATCTTTTGAAGATGATGAAATACCACAAGTATTAAATAAAGGAAAAAACGAAAGCTACTATTGACATAGATTCTTATCTTTCTCCAAAAACTACTCCTGGTTCTTAAACTAGTTTAAAAAGTTTTATGAATAATAAGGATGTTGTTTTGCAGTGTAAAAGAGTATGGGCTAGATGGTTCTATCATTCATGTATTCCTTTAAATGCTTTAAATTTACCATACTTTCAAGAAGCAATTGATGCTACAACATCAATAAGTCCAGGATTTAAGATACCATCTTATTATGAGCTACATGTGCCTTTGCTTCAAGATTTAAAAAAGGAATGTCAGTTAATTGTGGATACATATAAATCTAGATGGAAATCAACATGATGCACTATTATGGAAGATGTGTGGACTGATCAAAGACAAAGAACCTTGATTAATCTTTTGGTTTATTGTAATATTGGAACAACTTTTATGAAGCATGTTGATGCTTCTGACATGGTAAAAAGTGATAATGTTTTATCTGAATTATTATCTGAAATTATCGAGTGGGTTGGGCCAAAGAATGTTATACATTTTGTTACAGATAATATAGCTAATTATATATCAGCTGGGTACTCATTACAATCATAGTATGGGCATATTTATTGGTCTCCATATGCTGCTCATTGTATAAATCTTATTTTAAAAGATATTGGTGGTATGGACCTATATTTTTAGTCTTGCTTTACGCGCATCTAAGATCACAATTTTTGTGTATAATCATGTCACATTTTTTCCTTGGTTAAGAAAGCAAGAAGTTGGGTTGAGATCATGCATCCCGCTACTACCAAGTTTGCAACTACATTTATTACTTTGGAAAGTATTTATGAACATAAGCAATTACTTCAAAATTTAGTAACAAGTAAACACTTTTTAAGTCATAAATTATTAAAGAGTGAAAAAGGAAAAGAAGTTTGTGCTATTATTCTAGATAATAAATTTTGGAATGCTTGCTTGACCATTATGGAGATTGTGACTCTGCTCATAAGATTGTTGAGAATTGTTGATTCAGATGAGAAGTCATCTTTGAGTTATATATATGATGGTCTGTATAGAGTTCACAAAACAATTATAAATCTTTTTAAAAGGAAAGAGAAATTACACAAGCCTTATATAGATATTATTGATCAACGATGAGATAAGCATCTTACTCAAAGGATCCACTTAGCAATTTATTTTCTCAATCCTTATTGTTTATATAGTAGAAAAGCACGTACAATTAATAATATGGGTGGTTAGTTTGATGTGATTGAATGCAAAGGTATTTTCTCTATTAAGAGCAATCACAAGTGATAAATGAAATTAAATTGTATCGTGAAGGTTTAAACAATTTTGCTAGATCATCTGCAAAAAGAGAACTTATGATAAAAAAAATGCAGCCAGGTAAGTTTTAAACTTTTAATTCATTATTTACTTATTAATAATATATATTTTATCATAACCATTAATTTAAAATACAGATGAGTGGTGGAGATTATTCGGTGATAATGCGCCAATATTGAGAAAACTCGCTATTAGGTTACTCAGTCAAATAACTTCTACATCAGATTATGAATGTAATTGGAGTGTTTTTAAATGTATTCATACAAAGAAACAAAATCGTTTGGAACATCAAAGACTTAATGACCTTGTTTACGTTTCTTATCATCTGATAATGAAGAACATGTATTTTATAGTTTATTTTTATTTCAATAATTTTATTTTTATTATTGACTTTAAAATTTCTCTATTATGTATTCAGAACGCTTAGTAAAAAGAGAATATATGATCTACTTAATAGTGATTGTATTGAACATACTGATTTTTAGAGCCAAGAAGAAGAATCATCACCTGATATTGATTATAGTGAACTTGAAAAGACGATTTATGAAGAAAATGTATTTGTCACAACAAATGAATTAAGAACATTTACTGATGGTTAATTCATATTTTATTTTGTTCATATTTAAGTTACAAGTATACTGTATTATACGTTTACAATTAAGAATCATTTCATACATTACTAATTGTAATTTATTTTAATGATATAAATGCTTTGGATAAAAGTGTAGTTTACGAATCTTTAAATAGTATTGGAGAATTTAGAGCTTTTGATGATAATAGGATACAACCTCCTTCAAAAATACAATTTTAATTTTTCTTGTTATTTTAAATTTTATATTAGACTCATATTTATTTATTATTAGTTCATTATATAATAATAGATATTGGTGTATTTTTATTTCAATAAAATATTTTTTTACTTATTTTTATAAATTTTATTTTTTATTTATTGTGTAACAATTTTATAACAGTTTAATGCTGATTGAATCTTTAAATTTTAAACTTAATTTTTTTAGTGGTTCAATATCCGGTTTAACTTTTAAAATACGGAGATAATCAAGTAGGTTCAACTAAATGCCTAACTATAGGGAAGGTCAAAATAGATGTGGATTTCAGTTTTACCAATAAGTGAACTGAATTGAACTCGTTTGGGACCTACCTTACACGATATGCGAGGAATCTTGAGTTTGGACTCGGTCTTAAACGTGGGCTGCTTATAATCTTCACAAAGGTCATGTTCATCGTGCTCGAGCTCTGTGGTTGCTGTTCTGCTCTCATTTCGAGACTGATTTACTTTCCTGCTGCTAATTTCTCGCAGGTATAGGGTATAGCTCTTGGGGAGTTGGAGATGACTTATTAATGTAAATCCTTTTATTGATCAAGCACCTATAATCACAATATAAGCAGCCCCATCCCTTTACTCTCGACGACATTTTCTTTGCTCTCTAATTCAGCCTTTCCCATTTACGGAAGCGCGCCAAATCCAAACATGCAAGAAAAGAAATCAGAAACAGCGAACAAGAACCCTAAGAAGGCCAATCTCTTAGATCACCACTCCATCAAGCACATCCTCGACGAGTCCGTTACTGAGGTAAAACCCTAAATTATTTTCTCTTTCTAGATCTCTATCTAATCTGTATCTAAATCTGTAGGTTGTTACTAGCCGCGGGTACGTGGAAAGTGTTAGATTGAGCAACGTCAGGTTGTTAATTGGGATCATCGTCATTGTCATCGCTCTCGTTGCCCAGTTTTACAATAAGAAGTTTCCCGAGAATAGGGATTTCTTGGTCATTTGCATTGGATTATATCCTTTTGCGATTTTATGAAATGTGGTTTGGTTGCTCAGAATTGTACCACGTGATTTTAAGTCTTGACAATTGTTTAATTGAGAGCCATAAACACTGGCTGATTCCGTTAATTCTTGACATCCTGTTTTCTTGAGGTCAAATTTTCACTTTAAACTTCTTATTAGACGAACAGTATGATGAAGAGATTTGATATTTGTGTGAGAATTTTGATTTTTTAAATTTTTTTTACCACCATTCTAAATTTTCTAAGAATTATATTATAGAATAATGATTTTTCTTTATATGTATATAATCCGTGTCTTGTGCATGTATACCTTTCAACTCTTTATGCCTTGAATCGTTGAAGTGGTCAATAATTTCTTAAGATTAGCATAGGTGTGTCATATAGAAAGCTTGGTCTATGATTAATTCATTTTTATGCGTGTTCCGTTTTGACATGTAAATCAATTCAGTTATCTTTTACTAAGTAGCAAGAATTTGTTTAGCAGAAATGTTTTTTGTGTCCATGTAATTCGTTGTAATATGAGTAAAAATGTACCAATTTTGCAAATGAGGTATGAAACTTAGTCAATAAGAGACTTTGACTTCATAGTTTCTTTTTAAGGGTCTGTCTTATTATATTTCCAAATTATACTAACTGATCTTGGCAGTCGAATATGTCTATAATTTAGTTCAAATTGACTAAATGTTTTCTTTTGAAGGTTTCTATGTTTTAGAGGATGGGTGTTGTTTCCTATGGCCTTTTTTGAATTTAATTAGTTCGAGTTATGGTGAAAATTGAAGTGATTTCATTACCTTTAAATGAATAATTTTCTTTGTTAGGATAAATGTTTGCTTATTTTCTTTGTAAGATTCTTAATAAAAGGCTGATTTTATGATGATGTTGAAGTTAGATTTGTTTGATCTTTGACTCGGGCAAGTATATTGTCTTCAATGCACTGTTGCAACTGATCATATATACTAAGGAAAAGAATGCTATCTTATTTACCTATCCCCCTGAGGTGAGTCCCCTTCAAATAACCACGGTATTATTGAGGTAGCCCTGATGGATATGGTGAATATACCTGTTCTGGTCATTATCTTATTATCAACATTAGAATGGCTAAGTGGCTAAGGATGATTGTCATTACTGATTTGTTACTTTAGCACATTTTTGGGCCTTTTGGACATTGAATACTCAAATTGAGATGTGAATCACTTTTGTTCTTGTTGATTTGGAAATTACCTGGAGAATGACTTATTGTCAGGGGCTGGATGGTGATTGTACTGTGACATGGCCTTTTGTTTCTTTCTTTCAAATATGCTCGCTGTGCCATAAATGTTTCTTACCTTATCTTAATGAGCTTGAGGGCAAATTTTTGGCCCTCATTCTTTTCACTTATCATATGTGTGTAGAATCCTCTCCATTTATGTTAATCTCTTCTTACTTCTACGTTTGGTGCAACCCCATGAATGGGCGTTGTCTATATACTTATCAGTCTTGTAGTTAAATCAATTCAATAAAATTAGTGCCTTTCTCTCTCGGCAAGTCTCTAGTTACAAAAGGCATTAAGCCTTCAGAGTTAGCAGCTATTCTGTGTAATCTTCTTTCTTGTCATTGCTAACTAGAGTGCACCAGCTGTAACATATCCAGCTCTTAGTTATGGTGGTATACCGTAGAAATGACTATTTAATCTTAATGATGGAGTATGTATGTGCATATAAATGTTTGTATTTTTCTGTATACATGTGATGAGAAGCTTGAGATTTGTTGCCATCCTGTAAGTTATTGCTTTTACTTCTTGTGCTGCTAAAGCATTCATGTCTTGTACTGATGTCCATCATTGTCATTGTGTTGTTGCATTTGAAACCTTGCTGAGCATTTTAAAGGTGTTGAAATTTGGTTTGCTTCTACTAAGGTTGCTTTTACTTGTGCAGGGATCTTACACTAGCACTGGTTTGGTGATCTCTTCAAAATTGCCCAGATTTTCCGATGAGTACACACTTATAGTAGCAAGCGCAGATCCTAAATCAATATCTGCAGGGAAAACGGTGCAGTTTACCAAAAGTGTTACCCAATGGTCTGTTTCTCTCTCGCTCACTCCAGTTCACACTCACACATGCACGTAATTCTCAAACTTCGAGGTGCATTTATAAAGGCTTTCACCCTAATCTGTCTTCCAAATATTGTAGGTTTACCAAAGATGGGGTTCTGGTTGAGGGCCTGTTCTGGAAGGATGTTGACGCTCTTATACATGATTATTCAGGGGAACCGAAAAAGAGCAAGTGATCTAGCACTTAGACATTGGATCGATTAACTGTTACTCCGATGGACTCTAGCTATGTTTTGTTGTGATAGGGACGTCGTGAAATTTTGAGCCAAACTGAATAAGTTACCGTTTACCTTGATGATTTACATTATAACTGGAACCGTTCCTGATGAATGAACTTGAGCATTTGACAAACTTGTTATCCAATTCTAATGCTTTCAGTCAAATTATTATCTGGCGCCAAAATGAGATGAGCTTGTAGTCACATGCACGTTATGAGGTCAATTTTACATCAAGTTGATGGTCGTGTGGCCTGAAAGTGCCGACAATTCATTAGCCTTGTGATTGGACGCCTGATCACGAGTGTCAAATTGTTATCTGATGTTGGAATCAAATTGAGGCCTGAAATTATTCCCACAATTTCATGGAACTTGTGCGTGCCGTTACGGGGATGGCAGGATAAGTGTGTATTATTTGTTTGACAAGTCCCATGATAACACTTCCATCCACTGGTTTTTCCACTCTTGTAATTATTTTAAAAAAAAACTCTAGTTGAAGGGGGGAAATCAGTGTCAAGAATTTCATATAATGCAAAATCAAAAGATTTTTTACCGATTGGTCTTTAAAATTATCATTATCATCAACACTCTCAACACTCAGTTTAAATCTTGCATCAACGCAAGATCTGAAAGGAACTGATAATACGTAATTTTATTCTTACATAGTAGAGTGATTGTTTTTGATAGACCCACATGCAAATATGACATGAAGATTACAAAAAAAGGTGTCTCGAGAGGTTCAGGAGTATATAGCTTTATCTCTAACTAGTAAAGAGATTATGTTTAAATGGTTTACCGACAAAGAAAAACTAAAATAAATAAATAAATAAAGATAAACAAAGCATACTATTAAAAAACTAAATAAATACATAATACTAAAATACTAATAGTGACAACATACTCGATAAGTGCCAACTAGTACATGAAAAATTGTCAAAACTACACTTTTAATTGGTGACGAAGGCAAGGGGCTTTTTAGGTACAAAAAACTGTTTGTATGCACTTGAGCGGAAAAGCCAATTCTTAGGACACAATGGCTTTTCCCCAGCTAACAACTAGATAGATAGAGACTGAACAATTAGACGAGACTTCCTAATAAGTAAATATGATGCAAGGATACATAATATTAGCTTCATAAAATCTACAAGATTGCGTATGCTCTGTTTAAGGAATATCCTTTACTCGTATTCTAATACACCAGAGTTTCTTATTATGGGCAAAGTTCCCAATAAGATCTAACCCTGCTAGATCGTTCTTGATCACTTCTTTCTAATTCTTTTTAGACCTTCCTTTTTTCCTCTTGTTGTTTCTAAGAATTATTTTCTCTCATTGCTTACTGGAGCATTAGGATGCCTCCTTCTCATATGTTTGAACCATCTAAGTCTTGTCTCTCACAACTAGTCATTAATACCAGCCACTTGTAATTTATCTCACCATACGATTGCGGATCTTATCTCTTCTGGTAATGTCACACATCCACCGGAGTATCCTCATCTCTATCACAAGCTTAGTGTTATGTATGCGTTTGATAGGCCAACACACCACCTCATATAACATGGTTGACCGAGTTGCCATTCGATGTAATTTACCTTTAAGCTTGAGTGGGATCTTCTTGTCACATAAAACCCCTGCTGTACTTCGCCATTTGAATCATCCTAATCTGATAGGATGGACTATATCGTCATCGACTTCTCTATTGCTCTGGATGATAGATCCTAGGTACTTAAAACACTCTTTCTGTGGTACAACTTCGGATCTAATTTTACGTCCACATCATTAATCACTTGATGTCCCAAAAAGTTGCATTATAAGTACTCAGTCTTAATCCTGCTCATTTAAAAACTTTTCGACTTTAACGTTTCCCTCCAACATTCTAACTTGATATTGACTCCCTCCCTTATCTCATCTACTAAGACAATATCGTCAACAAATAATATACACCAAAGCACATCTCCTTGAATATACTCGGCAAGCTCATCTATTACTATTGCACATAAAAAAGTGTTTAATGTTGAGCTTTAGTGTAGCCCAATACTAATAGAAAATTCTTAGTGTCTCCTCTTATCTTCCATATATTAGTCATTGCCCCTTCATACATATCTCTAATCACCCATATATATAACATAGGAGCTCCCTTATCCCCCAAATATCTCCATAATATTTCCCTAGAAACCCTATCATATGCCTTCTCTAAATCGATAAAAACTATATGCAAATTCAGCTTTCTTTCCCTGTAATATTCCATTAATATTCAGAGGAGATGTAACATTTCTGTCGTGGACCTCCAATGCATAAAGCCAAATTGGTTGGCTGATATAGAAGCCTCTTTTCAGACTCTCGTCTCAAGTACCTTCTCTAACAACTTCATGGTGTGACTAAGTAGTTTTATTCCTTTTTAGTTGTGACAATTTTGGATGTCCCCTTTGACCTTATATAAAGGAATTAACCTACTTATTCTCTATTTCTCCAACATTCTGGCGGACTCAAGGGAATTAAGTGCAATAATAATAATAATAACCCAAACTAGAAAATCAAACTTTCGTAAAAAACAAATGCTGAACCGATTCACCCACCCACCCAAACCATTTGATATTCTAGTTCTAGATCTAGGTAGTCACTTCTAGGGATGACATTTGGACTTGGGCTTGGCCTAACTCGACCTAGCTTGACATCAAGACAATCTATCAAGCTAGGGTTGACCAGGCCTCGTTGAGTCTAGAATTTTCATAAATTTAAAGTCTTGGGTTAAGCTCGGGCTAACCAGGCTCAATCTAACTCGAGGCCTAACCTTACAAGAAAAATGATGTCGTTTTGTATATTAAATTTTTTTAAAAAAGTTTGGACAAGCCATGCTTGACCTTGGGTCCCCTTCGGCCTAATTGAGTAGCAATTTAGGGTCAGTTAGGTTCGGGCCTGGGCCTAGGCCTAGCTCGGCTCATTGCTATCCCTACTCGCTGCAACTCCTACGTCACACCCATAACCCTCAACCCGCAATCCGCAATCCGCAATCGCAACCACTAAGTCCTCCCCTTTATTAATCGCCACTTGTTGTTTGCGAGGACTTAGACCCATTTACCATGTCATGTATAATTTATTATCACTGATGGCTTGTGAATTGTGAATTGTGAATTTGTGATTGTGGAATAGTGAAATGGACATTTGAATTTGTGTCATGCGTAAAAATTATCACGGTGTTCACTTAGGAATTAGAACTAGTTGTGTTTCTGACTTTATGTGATGGTTAATGTAATAGCTAGTTTCCAAAACTTACCGAGAGTTAGAATGTTAGACTTTTGAGTCATATCATTTTAGAATTTATGAGGTTCATTTCGTTCACATGCATAATATGAGCATATACACACATAAATGTTGATTTAGAAAATATTACAAAGATAATATATGCACTCAATTGACATATTCTAAGGTATGAAAGGTTTAAAATGATTATGATATGATTGTGTATTGTTTATGTCTTGAATTTTGATTTAATGGATTATAATTAGTAATTTGGAGTTAATTGCTACAATTAGAAGAATGATGGATTCAAATATACATTTATTTTAGGAAAAATGTCAAGTGGTAAGACAAGTTGACAAAAAAAAAAGATGACTAAGCCTATAAAATGAGTGACATTTGGCATAAAAAATTAAGTGAATAATGGCAGTAGTGATTGGGTGACAAATGGCCTAGGATTTTGATGACACTTGGCAGCCACATAAAGGACATCTAGCTTATCTCCTTAGATGACATGTGTCCTTTTAAAACAAGAACACCTTGCGCCAAAAGGCTTAAGAAAATGCAGAGTCACTCATCTTTCTTGAAGTTTCTGTTGCATGCTTTCTTCTCTTTTCCTCTCACCACTGAAACACCCACATCCTCACATCTCTGTGTTTTGCCTACGTTTGTGTTCAATTACCACATCAAAATCCAAGCTTTTACCCTTCATAAAGATAGTTATAGAACCATATCATTGTTGTACTTGCTGTTATCTTTTGATGTTTGTTGCAAACCATTCTACTTCCACCTTGTTCTTGGAATTGTGCTTGCATACATGGAAGGCTAGGTTATTTTGATAACTGAGAAATCAATTGAGTTGACCAAGTAAGTGAAAGATTGATCTCTTGTGATATATGTTAATAGAACTTAACGATGAATGAATTGGAGATGGATTGATTCTAATATTGGAGTGAAATGAGTTCTAGAAAATGATGCATGAATTATAGTTTCTATTCTGTTTTTGCATGCATGAAAGACAATAGTTTATTAGCTGCCAAATGAATGATTTTGAGTTAGGGAGATGAATTTGATGAGGAATTGAAGTATAATTAAGTTATACTTAAGGTATAATTAATGGACTGTTATGAAGGTATTTTGAATTTGGTATGAAGGTGTTTGAATCTGGAAAATTGAGGAAAATTGGATAGTGCACTTTAGGGCACTCATCCCACGATCGTAGGAAGGTCCCCTGCAATCATGGCCAAAGCTTTGAAATGATAATTTTGATTTTGTGAATTTGTTGAACCAAATGAGGATAAGTCACTCTACATTGGTGTATTTGGACTTGATTAAGGCTTCAAATGAACCTAGATTGTTGCTTTATTAATTGGTTGAAGGTTTTATAAGTTTAGGTTGTTAATTGATGTCATTACTTATCTTGATATCAATGTATTTAAATTTGGAAATTTTGACTTGTTAAAGGAATAAAGTTATTCTTATGAATGCAAATATGATCCAAAGGATATAAGCAAGGTGTATTAGGTATGAATAAATCAGAATTAGGAAATTGTGTGAATGTATATTGCTAGAAAAGGTTGATGAATGTATGATTGACGAGTTTAGAGTAATCAAACTTACTCAAGGTATAAACTTGAATGCAAAGTGGTAATATACAAGCTATAATAATTGAATGGTCAAGACTTGTGAATAAGAATACATACCTAGAAAGGTTAATTGAGCATGCATTGAACATAACACAAATACATGTGCATGAATGTATATTCATAAGATTGAACAAATTAGTGAATGTGAACTATGTGTGTATTACTTGACTATAGATGCACAAGTTGATTGCCGACACCCAGACATTGCCGGATCATCAAGGCAATATCATTTTTTGAGCATACTGTGAGTTTAACTAGATGTGTAAACTCAATTATATGTGCTTCTATGGAATTGTATGTATAATATGGAATGTATGAACAATTTAATGATGAATGACGGACTTAGATTCGAAGAATTTGATATATGACATGAGCACATTGAATGAAAAGTACTGAAAGCATAATATGTGAATTGATGCATCTCATTACATTGAAATGCATGATCAGATAAAGAAATTGTGACCGGAGTAGCCAATGTGTGAAAAAGAGCTTTAAGCTTAAAATTGTGCACAGAGAGCCACAGGCTCAGATGAAAATGAGCCTAGTATCTACAATAGATATGGGATAGTATATGAAATGAGCCTGGTACACACAATAAATACGGGATAGTAAATTGACTTGATAGATGCTCAGTCATAACAAAGTAAAATAAGAAAGAAATCACATGTGCATTTGCATATACAATTATACCTGTATCATATGAATGATTGTGATGATTTATTAAATTGTTCTGAAATAGTGATAGGCAAAGTTGGTATACAATACTTGTTGAAATATAACAAAATGTGATGTGGTATTTGATATTGGATTTTCTAATATACTTGCTAAATTGAGTTATGTAATTTATTTTGGTGTTCTGACTTGAGTGAACACATCGATGATGGTTCACTCACTGAGTCACAAACTCATCAAAATTGTAAATGTTGATTTTTAGGTTCAATGAAGTTCTAGCTACTAAGGTTATATAGTAAAAGTCTAGTATTTACATTTTGGGGACAAGAATGACTCAAATGTTTGGTCAACTGATATCTGAGTAGTCTAGTTTTAAATGTTTTCAGTTAGCGTCCCATTTTATGTTGAACAATTTGTATGGAGTACTGAACTCTCAAATGTTATGTAATGTATATACATAGATTATGATTTGTAATGATACAATATAAGTTTGATGTTTGTAAATGAAAAGAGAAGAATTGATCATTTGAAATGCTTGTGATATATGTGATGCCCTTTAGTTAATGTGATTATTCTAACGTACCATTTTTGTAGAGTATATTCTCGACTATCTGTGGATATGTTTGGACATATACACTATGAGAATGGTATGTTAAAGTTAGGAACTAGAATTTTAAATTGGCTTATGAATTTGAGGTTGTTCTTGTTTAGAATTTGAGATTGCGATACATTGAAATTTGAATGAAAAGTTAATCTTGATTATAAATTAGGTTATATATTATAATACATACCCAATGCACAAGGCTCTCGCTTTATGGAGTCTAGGGAGGGTCATAATGTATGCAGCCTTCTTATTATTCTTTTACAAAGAGGTTATTTCCATGACTTCAACTTGTGACCTGTGATCTTATAGTCACAAAGGAGTAACTTTACCAGTTACTCCAAGGCTCACTCTCTTGAATTATATTATTGGTAATTATACCAATTGAAATATAGTTATGAGTTTTTGTTTATGATTGGATTATTTAATCGACTAATCAATAATCATACAAAATCAGTTATAGTGAAGAATTTATGGTTGAATCATATAATAAGTTATGATTAAGAATTTACGGTTGAATTATGTAATTACATAAATTGAATTACATATGTGAAATTATGCACTAACACAAAATTAGTTATACTTGTAACTTGTGAGTTTATGATTGAATTATATAATAATACAAAATAGGTTATAGGTGTGAATTTATTTTTGAATTATGTAATTACACAAGATAGATTATAGTTATGATCTTATGTTTGAATTATGTAATCAAACAAAATAAATTATAGTTATGAAAGTGTAGCTACCAATGTATATATTTGATATTTAGGTTTAGAAAGAAATAAGAGTTATTGAGAAACTATTTTTGATCTATTTCTTCATGTTTTTTATACAAGTTTGTCTTGATATGAAGTTATTTAGTTAATTTTGATATAAGACTTCATTTATTTCCACAAATAAATGAAAGAAAGTTTAAGTATTCCTGATAATTCAACCACTTCAGGAAGATTCAATGATTTAGCTTACACTCATGCTGGATTAGTTCCCGGAATGAAGAACCGTATCATTTGTTTATTTGGTAACAAGCATTTGAAAGGTGGAAGAATCACCAAATTAAAGAAACATTTAGCTGTGGTCAAAGGTGGTGTGGAGCCCTGTAAAAAAGTAAGTCATGAGGTGAAATGACAACTAAAGACTTTGCTTGAAAAATATCAATATGAGAAAGATAGAAAAAAAAGATTGAACTACAAAATTGGTAGTAGAAGTTATTTAGTTGGTGTTTAGGATGATAGTGAGAATGTTGAAGTTGCTAGTATTCCTACCTAATAAGAAGGGAATGTTGCACTTGATGTTAGGAAAAGAAGAAATCAAGTGTCTAATTTTTTTGCACCACAAACAATTCTTGGAGCTTAGCCTTTAGTCTTTCGTGCCTTACAATCTAGAGAAGTGGCTTATAATGTGGATATGTTGATGGTGGTATGATTTTGCTATAGCATTCATTGTTGCTCATTCTCATTATCATCAGCGTATGGTAGATGATATTGCCTCTTACGATCTAGGATACAAATTTCCTTCAATTAATGACTACAGAGGTAAACTTTTGAGTAGCACTATTTATGACATAAAAGTTATTTAAATGAAAGAAGAATGACTTAAGCTACTTTTTGGGTGTTTAATTACGTTGATGGTTGGACAAATAGAAGACAGAAACCTATTATTAGTTTTTTGGTATATTCTATAAAGGGACAATATTTTTGAAGTCTATTGATGCATCTAGCCTTGTTAGGAATATCGATACTCTATTTCAAATATTTGATGAAGTTGCGAATAAAATTGGGTCAGAAAATATTGTTCAGATTATTACTTATAATAAATTCGCTTATAAAGTAGCTAGAAGAAGATTACAAAGCAAGTACAATTATTTTTATTAGACTCCTTATCCTGCACATTACATTGACCTAATGTTGTAAAATATAAGAGATGATAGATATTTTCCTATTATTGATGAGACTGTACAGAAAGCAAAAAAAGATGACTAAGTTAAATCTACAATTGTGCATGAGTCTTGCATTTAAAAAGAAAGGATTTCACAAATGGTAGGAATTTGTATCAATCCTACTATTACAAGATTTACAGCTATTTCTATCACTTGATTGTTTTAGTTTGATGAAAAAAGAATTAGAACAAATGTTTACAAGTGATAAATGAGTTGCATCTCAACATGCTAGATTTGATGCTGGATTGGAATTTTTTAGAATTATACTTGCAGATAATGAGTTTTGGTCCCAATGTCAATTTGTCATTTGAGTTTGTGAGCCTTTGGTGAGGGTACTTCATCTGGTTGATAGTGATAAGAAGGCAACAATTGGTTATTTTTATGATGTCATGGAGAAGGCGAAGAAAACAATCAATGCAATCTAAAACATAGGTCTTTTTTGTACACACCTTATCTTGTAATCATTAATGAGAGATGAAAAAGAAAACTTTACTCTCTATTGTTTGCAACTAGGGCATTTTTTAATCCTAGTATCTTTTTAGACCAAGTCTCACAAAGAAATTTGAAGTTAATATAGGAATGCTATTAACTATTACAACAATTATTTCCCGTGAGATGATGCATAATCTCCTAAGCTCAGAAATGGAGATTTACAAGGATGTTTCCAATGATTTTGGGATCCCAATTGCTACATATCAAAGAGAGAAACTTAATATA
>JANSVA010000005.1:34145828-34169300 GCA_025504915.1 Erythroxylum reticulatum | reverse complement strand
ATAATGGGCCGAAACTTATTGGGCTTTAATGGGATTAGGTTTTCTCTATAAATAGAGAAACTTAGGTCTCATAAGAAG
The DNA here is from genome assembly GCA_025504915.1 of Erythroxylum reticulatum. Lineage (NCBI taxonomy): Eukaryota > Viridiplantae > Streptophyta > Magnoliopsida > Malpighiales > Erythroxylaceae > Erythroxylum > Erythroxylum reticulatum. The sequence goes on along the minus strand of JANSVA010000005.1, from coordinate 34,169,222 downwards.
AAGACACCAATGTGCTACAAAACCCTAGCCACCATTCGAGAGAAGTGCATGCGGCATTCGGAAAGAGTTTCAGGACATGCTAGCACACGATAGTCGTAGCCCAGATCGTTCATACTCGTGTGGATGCTGGTAGAGGACATTCGCGTGTAGCAGTGTCTACGAATCCGAAAAAGCAACCACCAATTCGTGTCAAAAAGGTATTTTTGCGCATCCTATATGTTTTCGGTTATACATCGTGTTGTGTTATGGTCTTTTCCGCAACGTATTGTGAATACTCGGGCCATATGCGATCCAACAATAACTAGAGTCTATATCTCTTGTAACCATTATTATTTGGTTTGTTACATATTGTATATCTAGTTTGATTCTTACCCTACAAGATAGATATTATCCAAACTTATCTTATAGTTTAGATAGACATTTTCTAGACTTATCATATAGTTTGTAAACTCTTATAAACTTTATATATGTACCTTATACTCAATGTAAATGAAGTGTATTTTCCTTTCTAAATATCTATTATACGGTATCAGAGCTTTTTATGATCTATCAACCTAAGAAGCTAAAATGTCTACTGAGTGAGCTCTTATGCCTTCTTCTTCTTTTTCTTCAAAGAATACTTCTCATATTTTAGCTCTTCCAAATATTACACATTAACTGTCCATCAAATTAAAATATACCAATTATCTTGTTTGGAAGTCACAACTTCTATCTCTTTTAGATATGATTTAGCAAAATATGTTGATGGCAGCTGCATTGCACCACCTCAACAAATTAGTACCAATCAAATCCAGCTTATCTTGACAAGTATAAACAAGATCAATTAGTTCTTAGTTGGATCATTGGCTCTATCAACGAGAGCTTTATTCCTTAAGTTTTTAGTGTTTCCAACTTTTATATGGCATGCAAAAATTATCCAATGCTTATGCTTCAAGTTCTAACACACAAGTAGGAACCATCAAAGCAAAATTCTTTAAGCTAACAAAGGAACATAGTGAATCTACTGCTCAGTATACTCAATAAGCAAAAGGAATGTTTGATCAGTTGGCAACACTTAACAGTCCTGTCATGGAGGATGATTTGGTTCAAGTTGTTATTAATGACTTAGGTCTAGCATATAGACCCTTTGTTCGGTCTTTTAAAAATTGTTTAGATGTTGTTTCTTTCGTTGATTTATATGGATTATTTCTTAGTGAAGAGGAGAATCTTGCTGGTGAAATAGATGTGAAGCCACTTATACAACCTACAACTGACTATGTGAATTCAGCTGTCAGAGGATATTTATCTTATGGTAGAGGAATTAATCAAGTAATGACGCGTGGTAGGGGTAGTTCCAATGTTGGTACCTTTTTTAGTGGAAAATTTTCATCTCCATGTGAGCTTCCTCACAATTCTTACATAACTCGCAATTTGGTGGAAAATATTCAGTGTCATAATTGTAACAAGTTTGGTCATATCTCTAGGCAATGTCCCTCACCAAATAGTTAAGCTACCAACTCACAACAACAAAACTTAAACCAAGTCATATCGACTTCTAATCTAGCAACATCAACTATGCAACTTTAATTTTGGATCCTGGACATTAAAGCAACTCACAATCTTATTCTTGATTTAGAAAGTCTTATCATTCATAATGAGTATCATGGTCCTGAAGCAGTTAAAATTGGAAATGGTAAATTCCTTCCTATCTCTTATGTTGGTTCATCTTTTTTATAAATCTTCGATTAATTATTTTTAACTTCATAATTTCTTATGTGTTCCTTCTTCTTATCATAATTTATTATCTATTTCTTCTTTTACTAACATACATAATGTTTCTGTCGAATTCTTTCTTAATTGTTTCATGGTTAAATATATCCATACGAAGGAGCTCCTTCATTTAGGCCAAAATGATAATGGTCTATACTGTATGCTTTTAAAACCTATTTAACAGCCTTGTAGTTTAATTATTGTAATGAATTGGGCTCTAGAGTAGTGGCATTCACATTTGGGACATACAAATTATCAAACAGTTCAGCAATGCTCTTTAACAAAATAAAATTCCTTTTATTTATCCTAATAAATTGAGTCTTTATCATAAGTTACCTTTTTTAGTCTCCCATTTTAAAGCTAACGGTCCACTTGATTTTATTTGTTATGATATTTGGGGTCTATCTCTTATTCCTTCCGCAGATGGCAACCGATATTATATACTATTTTATGATCATTATTCTAAATATTGTTGGATTTATTTTATTATGTATAAATCTTAAGTTTTTATCATTTTTTTAAAGTTTCGTCATATTGTTAAAAAAAAATTGATTGACAAATAAAAAGCTTTCAAGTTGATTGGGGAGGGGAATACCAAGCCTTTCAATCATATTTACTTGAAAATGGAATAACTCAATACAACTCCTATCCAAAAACTCCAGAATAAAATGGATGTGCAGAAAGAAAACATCAACATATTATAGAGATTGGTTTGACTTTACTTCAACATTCATCCGTTCCTACAGATTATTGGACTTATGCTTTTGATACTAAGGTTTACATAATAAATTGGTTGCTTACACCTATTCTTTGTCATTCTAATCTGTATCAAATTCTTTTTTGATAAAGTCCTATTACAATAATTTGCATGTTTTTAGATGTTTATGTTATGCTTGGTACGACCTAATGCTCCTCATAAATTAACACCTCATTCCAAATATTGTGTTTTTATGCGATATAGAAAACTTCATAAAGTTTTCTATTATTTTGATCTTGGATCTAAAAAGTTTTTTTCGTCTCAGGTCATGTTATTTTTTATGAACAAGAGTTTCCTTTTTCCAAATCTTCCATGACAAGTTCCAGTGTTCAGGATTCCTCACTAGTCACTATTTTTTTACTATCACAATTCGCTCACACTTCTGCCTCACCACGATTACCTCATTCCTTGCCTAATGTAACTACCTTAGCCAATTCCAGCTTCCCGAAAACACCTTTTACTACAAGGACAACTTTATATACTCTACCCACACACCATAAATAAATGTCATCTCAACCCCATGCCATACGCAGTATTGATGTCCCTTTTATTTCCTCAGCCAACATACCCATAACACCTATAAACCATCCATCCACATTACCTAGTCCCACACAACAACCATCATTGATAATTCCTTACTTGTGCCATCTTCATCACAGATAGCTCTTCTATAAGATCATCTTAATTACCTTTAATTATTGAATTAAATCGTTACAATTCTGATAATACTGGATTACCTATTCAACATCCTATGGTTACTAGATTTAAAACTAGTACTCTTAAGCCTCATCAATTTTTTACCTTCTCTGAAATTAAACTACCAACTTATAAATAAGCCAGTAAATCTAAAAAGTGGAGACAAGCAATGACAGAAGGGTATACCACAATGATCCACAATAACCAATGTGTTTTAGTGCCTCCTTCTTAAGATGATAATATAATTGGATGCAAACGGGTATATCGTATCAAGCGAAAGCCAGATGGTAAAATTGATCAATAAAAGATGTGTTTAGTGGCAAAGGGATTCAATCAACATCCAAGTATGGATTACACGGACACTTTTAGTCTAGTTATTAAACCTGCCACTATCTGCCTTTTATTATCTTATACCTTATCTAGTAATTGGGAGATTCGACTATTGGATGTTTCTAACGCCTTTCTAAATATTTCTTATACTAAGTACTCCACACCTTCTTAATTTTGTGAAATTTTGGTTGAATTCTATTGTTTGTCTATAATATGAGGCCAAAGATTTAATATTTGCTTTAATTGCAATCATTAGTCATATATCTACATCTTTTACGATTCTTCCAACAATAAGAGATTCAATTATTTTTGGCATATGGGATGTTGGTTGTGTGTGTGAGAGAGAGTGAAAATAAAAAAGAAACATGATAGAGCTTGATAAGAGATGGACTATACCATTTAACAGGTGTTGAATCTTAACGGATATCATTTTTGTAGGGTCCCCTTGTGTATATCTATATACGTTAGATGAAGTAAATATTATGTAATTTGCAGTTTAACTTAAGGATAGGTATATAAAAGAGGAAAAGTCACTCTAAGAAAAAGACTCCTAAAGTAGGGTAGTTACAATCTCTCATTATATTAGTGCCTTGTAGTTTAGTTTTTATTGCTTATGTGTTTTGCTCTCTCTTCATGTCTCTTTTATATTGGGTCTTAGAATTGTTTCTTCATTGAATATCAGCCTATATTTTTTTAAATTAAATGAAATTGTATTAATAATAGCAAAAGTTACAAAAACAACATTACAATGATACACTTAATATGTTCACAAATTAGCAAAAACAAACAACAAGATTAATTTAAATAAGTACAAGAATTATAACGTCCAAGTAGTCTTCATCTTGTGAGTAAGTGCATTTTACTTGGAATTTGGGATTAAAACAACTCGAACCTAGTTAATAATCATAGTTGTTATATGATATTTTTCTTCTTCAATACCCTTATAAAATCTTATGTTTCTTTCCCTCCATATTGAGTAGATAGTGGTTGTAAAGGCTGTCTTAATGAGTAAACCATTTGGGTTTCCCTATTTGGTGCTATCAATGATCATGTTCAATGTTTCTCCCCACTCAAAATTGTAGCAAGGGATTGGTAATAGCTGCATGATTCTACTCCAAATTTCTTTTATATAACTATAATAGAAATATACATGATTCCTACTCTCTTTAGCTTGTTTATAAAGAGAACAAATAGGACCATATAGCCCAAACTATCCATCTTTCATTCTAAGCATATTCTTGATTACTAACCAAGAAAGAATTGAGGCTTTTGGGTTTAAACATTATTTCCATATCCTTTCATACCAACGGACTTCTGCAATATTGCTTGCATTTATCTTATGATAGAGCTATTAGTGAAAGTACCTTTTAGGTTAGGAACCCAAACGAGTTATCCTCTCCATGTTCCTTAGGAATTTGTGGTAAGTAGTTCGTAAGTAAAGAGAAAGCTCTAAAACTGTCAAACCAATCTCTATTATAGATTAGCGTAGACACCCTAGCATTGCTAATAATTCTATTTTTGAGATGTGTTATGTCTGCCCTTTGGATAAGTGGGCTATATGTAGTCCAATTATCAAAACAAAATCAAATATTTTCTCCGTCTCCCAATTGATGCTTAATATACAAATAAATCAATTCTCTCAAGTTGAGTAGATAATTGAAATTCCAAGAAAATTCACGAGAAGTTCTAACCTGCCAGAAATTCTACTCATTAAGATGATATTAATTCACCCACTTGACCTATAATGCATTTTTTATTAGTGAAGAGTCTCCATATTCTCTTACATATGAGTACATTTTACATATGTGCAATTGGAATAATGCCTAACCCTTCTTGCTTCTTTGTAATAGTGAGATCACTCCATTTAACTTTAGCCTTCTTGCAATCGTTTGCTTTCCTAGACTATATAAAAGCTTTTAAAATCTTGTCAATTCCCACATTAACTCTCTTAGGCAAAACAACATATGTAGACCAATGGATATGCAAGTTATTTAAGATTGAAGAAATGAATGTCAATCTAGTTGCAGTAAATAATGTTAAGATTTCCAGAAGGACTTCTGTCTTTTTTTTTAATATATACGAATACATATAGATGTACAACTTAATTAGGAAGAAAATAGGTATCAATATGAACTAAACTATATCTAGAAGTCTATAGCAGAAATCCCTTGATTATAGGGATTTCTATTTCTAATAATCTTATCTCATAAGATTGATCTTATCAAATCTATATCGTCAACACTCCTCCTTAAGTTGAGGAATATATGTGTTCCATTCCTAGCTTACATATAAGATCATGAAATCTTGAGGCATTTAGCCCTTTGGTTAGTACATTTGCTAGCTGATGATCCGAAGGAACATAAGACATACACACTAGTCCTTCTTCCAACTTTTCTTTAATGAAATGTCTGGCAATCTCAATATGCTTTGTCCTGTCATGTTGTATAGGATTATGTGCTATGCTAATTGCAGACTTGTTATCATAATAGAGCTTTGTAGGACCTTTCCATTTGATTTTTAAATCATCAAGAATGATCTTCAGCTATAATAGTTCACAGAGTCCTTGTGCAATAACCTTGAATTTAGATTCTACTCATGATCGAGCCACTATATTGTTTTTTACTCCTCCATGTAACTAGATTGTCTCCAAGAAATATGCAGTGGCCTATTATTGATCTTTTGTCAACTGGAGATCTTGCATGGTCTGCATCCGTGTAGATTTCTAAGGATAATATATGGCCCCTTTTAAACAATATTCCCTTTCTTGGACTACCTTTCAAGTAATGTAGGACTCGATAGACATCTTGAAGATGAGATTCTTTTGGGTCGTGCACAAATTGATCGATTACACTCACCGAATGTGCTATATATGACCAAGTATGTGTTAAATATATTAGCTTGCCCACTAGTCATTGATACATGTTCTTATCCACTGCCAAATCTTCCTTTGCTTATCCAAGTTTGTAATTTGAATCCATTAGAGTAGACATTGGTTTACACCCAATTTTCCTAGTTTCCAAATAAATCTGCAACATATTTTTATTGAGAGATGAATATCCCTTGCTTTGAATATGCCACTTTAATACCGTGGAAATACTTTAGTTTTCCTAATTCTTTATCTCAAATTCCTTTAATAGTTTTTTCTTTAATTCCAGCTTCTCCTTTTCATCATTTCCCGTCATTATAATGCCATCCACATAGAACAAAAAATAGTCACTATTTCTGTTTTTGAGTGTTTCATGAAAAAAGTATGATCCCCTTGACTCTGCCTTTCATCATTTTTACAAACCTACTAAGCCAAGTTCTTGGAGATTGTTTTAGTTTGTAGAAAGCCTTTCTCAATTTACACACCTTATTACCTGTATCTTTTATAACTCTGGGTCGAACATTCATATATATTTCTTCATTGTGATCTCTATGAAGAAAAGCATTCTTAACGTCATACTCAAGAAGCTGCCAATCAAAATGAGATGCCAAGTACAACAAGATCCTTATTGTGTTCATCTTCGCAATTGGGGCAAATGTCTCCTAATAATCTACTCCATAGGTCTGAGTATATCCTTTAGCTACCAACCTAGATTTTTATCTCTTTAAAGGGCTATTGACCTTGTATTTTAGTGTGTAGATCCATTTATAGTTAACAATGTTCTTCCCTCTTAGTTTGTCACAACCTCCCACGTATGATTCTTCTCCAAAGTATTCATTTCTGAAGTAAATCACTTGTTACTATAGAAATCACGTATAATATGTAGACTACACAAGAAGGGGGGTTGAATTGTGTAAAATCGTCAACATATTAATCTTTAGAAATTTCTTGGATTTCTTTACAAATTTAGATGATTACAAAACAATTCACTTAAGTCGATGAGTAATGCAATCACAAAAAATATTATCTACTCTTCTAATAACAAGAAAATTAAAGATAAGGGTTAGAAAATAGACGTCGCGATTTTATACTGGTTCACCCTTAACCATAAGCTATGTCTAATCCTCAGAGTTTATCTGAGATTTCACTATACTCATCAACGTTACAAGTATTCTTTGTACACTTGCAGAGCCTCTTCAGGTCTCTCTCATAAGGTATTCTTTATCTACTTTCTTAGCCTCTCCAGGCTTTAACCTTTCTTTCTCTTGGAAAGATATTGTTTGAGCTTCACGTTACAGATGTATTCGCTCTCTTTCTTTCACACTTGAGTAAAGAATTTCTCTAAGTATTGTATAATCGGATTTTCTCTCTTGTATTATATCTCTTTGTAAAACGTTATTTTGATTACGACTATTATTAGTGTTTATAACCTAAGTCTTCAACTGTCTTCTTGAGAAAACTGCTTCTTGAATCTTCTAGAAACTGTTATTAGTTGAGTCCTGTAACTAACTCCAACTAATTAATTGATTGACGATCTAGAATAGTTTTCATTTCCATCATCTAGTATCGTGCTTTTGTACTATGTCGCGCTTGTATCTTCTTATATTGACCTTTTGTATCTTTTTCTTAAAAGAGAAGTCTTTATTTTCCTTTGATTTCTTTTTCCACATCTCCTAATCTTTCTTGAAATGAAGGACAGTTCATCATCATCTTCACTTGAATCTTGATTAGATTCACTAGCATCATAATTCTTGATTTCTTCAATCTTTAATGCTTTTGAAGATGTGCTTCTATTTTTCTGTATCTTCTAATTCTTCTAATCAGCTTTTAATGCGATAGATTTATCTCTTCTAGGTTTATCTTCTGCGTCAAGCTTTACTTCACGTATTTTCAATGAACTAAGCAATTCATCTAGCTTCATCTTCTTAAATCCTTGGCCTCTTGTATTGTCGTTACTTTGGGTCTTCATCTTTTTGGAAGACTCCTAAGAATCTTTTTGACATGATCTTGACTATCGTAGATTCTCCTAAGAGCTTTAAGTCCGTTAACAATTGTTTGGAATCATCCAAATAGCTAATAAATAGTCTCATCATCTTTCATCTTAAGTAGTTCATACTGATGAACAAGAATATTAATCTTGGACTCTTTCACCTGATTTATGCCTTCAAGTGTCACACATTTTCTTTGTAGATTAGCATCCATGAACCTTATCATATTCACTTCTACTTAGGGCATAACTTAAAAAGAACTTGACCTTTGAGTTTAACTGAAATCGAGCTTTCTAATCAGCTGACCATTTGTCACGAGAGATGCTATTGCCTTCATCGTCTGATGGTGTAAATATCACAAAGATCAATATATGTAGATTCTATAAAGAGTCGCATCCTATCCTTTCAATAATGATAATCTTCACCATTGAATACAAGAGATCTTGTGACAGAGGCACCTTCTGCCATAAAAACAAATGATTCATCCATGGATCTTTGTCCTTACTTCGTAACAATGTTTTTTAGAAACCTTGCTCTAATACCAATTGAAGTAAATCACTTGTTAACATAGAAATCACGTATAATATGTAGAATACACAAGAAGGTGGGTTGATTTGTGAAAATCGTCTAAAATATTAATCTTTAGAAATTTCTTGGATTTCTTTACAAATTCAGATAATCACAAAACAATTCATTTAAGTCAATGAGTAATGCAATCACAAAAATTATTATCTACTATTTTAATAATAAGAAAATTAAAGGATAAAGGTTAGAAAATAGACGTCGCGATTTTATACTGGTTCACCCTTAACCTTGGGCTACGTTCAATCTTCAAAGTTTGTCTGAGATTTCACTATACTCATCAATGATACAATTATTCTTTCTATACTTGTAGAGCCTCTTCAAGTCTCTCTCACAAAGTATTCTTTATCTGCTTTCTTAGCCTCTCCAGGCTCTAGCCTTTTTTTCTCTTAGAAAGATATTGTTTGAGCTTTACGTTACAGATGTATTCGCTCTCTTTCTTTCGCACTTGAGTGCAAAGTTTCTTTGAGTATTGTGTAATCATATTTTCTCTCTTGTATTGCATCTTTTTGTAAAAGGTTATTTTGATTATGACTATTACTAGTAGTTATAACTTAAGTCTTCAACTGTCTTCTTAAGAAAACTGCTTCTTGAATCTTCTAGAAACTATTATTAGTTGAGTCCTGTAACTAACTCCAACTAACTAACTGACTGATGTTCTAGAATAGTTTTCATTTCCATCGTTTGGTGTCTCGCTTTCGTACTGTGCCGCACTTATATCTTCTTATGTTGACCTTCTGCATCTTCTTCTTAAAAGATAAGTCTTAATTTCCCTTCGATTTCTTTTTCCATATCCTCTTAATCTATCTTGAAATGAAGGATAGTTCATCATCATCTTCACTTGAATCTTGATCATATTCACTAGCATCATCATTCTTGATTTCTTCAATCTTTAATGCTTTTAAAGATGTGCTTCTATTTTTCTGTATCTTCTGATTCTTCTGACCAGCCTTTAATGCGATAGATTTATCTCTTTTATATTTATCTTCTACGTCAAGCTCTACTTTATGTATTTTTAGTGAACCAAGCATTTTATCTTGCTTCAGCTTACTTAAATCTTTAGCCTTTTGTATTGCCGTTACTTTGGGTCTCCATCTTTTTGGAAGACTCCTAACAATCTTTCTGACATGATCTTGACTATCATAGATTCTTACAAGATCTTTAAGTCCGTTAACAATTGATTGGAATCGTCCAAACATCTGATCAATAGTCTCATCATCTTTCATCTTGAACAGCTCATACTGATGATCAAGAATACTAATCTTGGACTCTTTCACCTGATTTGTGCCTTTATGTGCAATGTCTAATATGTCCTACATTTTCTTTACAGATTTGCATCCATGAACCTTATCATATTCACTTCTACTTAGAGCACAACTTAAAAAAGAACTTATCCTTAAAGTTTAACTTAAATCGATCTTTCTGATTAGCTGACCGTTTGTCACGAGAGATGCTATTGCCTTCATCGTCTATTGGTGTATATGGACCATTCTCAATGATATCCCAAGATCAATATTTGTGGATTCTATAAAGAGCCGCATCTTATCCTTCCAATAATGATAATCTTCAACATTGAATGTAGGAGGTCTTGTGACCAAGGCACCTTCTGCTATAAAAACATGTGATTCAGCCATGGATCTTTTTCCTCACTTTTTAACAATGTTTCTTAGAAACCTTGCTCTAATACCAACTGAAGCAAATCACTTGTTAATATAAAAATCACATATAATATGTAGAATACACAAGAAGGGGGTTGAATTGTGTAAAATCATCAAAAATATTTATCTTTAGAAATTTCTTGGATTTCTTTACAAATTAAGATAATCACAAAACAATTCACTTAAGTCGATGAGTAATGCAATTACAAAAATTATTATCTACTCTTCTAATAACAAGAAAACTAAAAGATAAAGGTTATAAAATAGATACCACGATTTTATACTGGTTCACCCTTAACCTTGGGCTATGTCTAGTCCTCAAAGTTTTTATGATATTTCACTATACTTATCAACGTTACAAGTATTCTTTCTACACTTGCAGAGCCTCTTCAAGTCTCTCTCACAAAGTATTCTTTATCTACTTTTCTAGCCTTTCCAGGCTCTAGCCTTTCTTTCTTTTGGAAAGATATTGTTTGAGCTTCACGTTACAGATGTATTCGTTCTCTTTCTTTCGCACTTGAGTATAGAGTTTTTCTAAGTATTGTACAATCATATTTTCTCTGTTGTATTGTATCTCTTTGTAAAACTTTATTTTGATTACGAATATTACTAGTATTTATAACCTAAGTCTTCAAATGTCTTCTTTAGAAAACTGCTTCTTAAATCTCTAAAAACTGTTATTAGTTAAGTCTTGTAACTAACTCCAACTAACTAACTGACTGATATTGTAAAATAGTTTTCATTTCCATCTTCTGGTGTTGCACTTATATCTTCGTATGTTAACCTTCTGTATCTTCTTATGTTGATCGTCTGTATCTTCTTATGTTGACCATCTGTAGTTTGAGCATCTTACGTCATCCGTCTTGAGTTTAAAGTATCTTCTGGGTTTGACTATACATCGTCTTAAGTTGACAATTCTTGTTACTTACATTTTTATGCGCACTTAACAAACTCATCAAAATAATTCACACACTTCTAAGATTATTATTATTTGATTGGCATCAAAATTGATAAAAGTGAAATCTTTTTGACTTAACAATCTCCCCCTTTTTGATGATAACAAGTAATCATAATATTAGACAATAAGATAATATTCAAATGAATAAATAAATAATGTTAAGATAATATTCAACGCAATACACAAGATATACAATGCTTTCTAATATTTTCCCCTTTTCTGTTTTCTCGTCTTCTCCCCCTATTTGTTATTAATCAAAAAGATAGTTCATCTTAGACGCTTCAAAATTTTAGAATATATATGTTGAATATCAGTGCGAATCGTCTTAAGGTTTTGTTCCATAGAAACACGTAGAAGTACTATTTCTTTATGAAGATCACCCACTGAATCACCCAGTTCATCAACCTTAGTATGAATTTCCTCAATATTTTTCGCTAAGACTTCCTAAACTTCCCTCTGTTTGTGAATAGCTTCAGTCCAATTGATGAAATGCTTCAAGAACTCTAAATTAACAGTAGGATCTTGTTGTATTTCACTAAGTGGATAAAGGTGTTCAATAACAGATGGTTCTCTAGGTGAAACATCTAACTCTATGATTTTGATTGAGGGTAATTTGAAGGTTTGTTTTCCTTTAAAGGTCTAAAATGCATGATTAAATGCACAAAGTTTTCTAAGTTAAAATGGATACCTTCAATTGTGATACTTCTATACCTTTTTTCTGTCACAGTGCCAACTACCTTGAAACTTTCATCTTTGGTAAAAACTCCAAATTGACTCCCTGATGCCCTTGATATGTGATGTGATACATAGACACCTATAGGTTTAGCTGCATAACATGCATCGTCTATGTTCTTCGCAGTCACTTGAATCTGTTCTTCTGTAAGATCATCTTCATGCCCTTCAGGAAACATCTTCTTCCCTTTTCTTCATTTATTACGGTGGTTGGATGTCTTGATTGTACATCTGGTACAATGTTTATTATTGTTCTATTTGTAATCGGATAGATTGTATAACGATCTTTTGAAATCTTCATTGGATATGGTTTTGACTTTTCATCTCCTAGAATACCATATAGTCTTCGTTTTTCATGACTGAGAAGATATATTGCCAGATCGTTTATTGGTATAGGCTCGACTTGTACCTTGATTGTCTGCTTAGAAGCTTCTCTGATAATAATTGAACTTCTGTTTCGATTAGGTACTGATTCTTCTATAATCTTCATTTTCAAATCTTTTCTCTTGATTGGTTGATAAGTATTGTAAGGTACTAGCTGGTGTTCAACTGGCTGTGCCTTCTGTGGAACATCAGATGAAAAAACCTTTTTTTTTTACTAAACTTCATCTTCTTTTATTCTTCTGTTGGTTTGGAAGAGAGTTGTTGTTAAGGCTTCTTCCTCTCAAATACTAACTCCCTTTTTATTTCTATCTCTCCAGATGATTTTACTGATTGACTTTGTAGGATAAAGAAAATTGATTTGGTAGGCTGCTGTCGTTGCTCTTGCTTCTTAGAATCTCCACCAAGAATAAGAACTTTCTCCTTTTTCTATTCTTGTTGTCGTAAGGTCAATAATCTTGGTGACCTTCTTGACTGTTTGAGCTTTTCTGATTAGAGTGTCTCAGCCTTTCTCTTTAAAGACACTTGATTTGATGATTGTTGAACCTTGCTTTCCTCCCTTTGTAGAATCGTCTTAACTTATATTGGCACATCAGACGATTGTTCAGCCTTTTCTTTTGTTGATATTCTTCCTGTCGATCGAGGTTTTGTTTTTCTTTCAGACGGAACATGTTCACTCCTACTTCGTCTTACTATAAGCTCCCCTTTAGACTTTGCTTTCAGTGTAAAACCTATATCCGCTTTAACTTCAATCTTGATTCTCATTTTGAGAATAGTAGAGGCATTAATAACAATCTTCACATTCATCTTTACCTTGTTACCTCTATCAAGTAGGATTCCAAATTCTCTAAAGAATCTTATCAACAACAAACCTTAAGGTAAAGAGCTATAATAATCTCCCTTAGACTTTATCATGTTCTTCAAAATCAAGAATAAAAGATTAATGGGTTGGTAAGTAAGTAGATGAAACAAACAACGTTCATCATTCATTTTCACCAGGTCCTTTGAGCTTACTCTTGGTAGAATACAGTAGATAAGTAGTGAATGAAGAACCCTAGCCTTCAGAACGAGGGTTGAAACCTTCTTGACTTTTGGATCACTACACCCATACAGTTGTCGATTGATGTGAGCTTTATCTACATGATCTTGAGAGATCCATTTTGTATTGTTAAATAGTTTTGCTCTAATACTTGGACACCCAATAACCTTCTCGATAGAATCTTATGTGACTATAATCGATAACCTATCTACCATCGATACTAAGGTGTTATCCGCCACCTTTGCATTCTTTCAGAACTCATATATTTCATTCAAATAGACCATCTCACGAATGTTGAAGAAAATTTTCCAATCAACTGCTTCAATTTCTGGTTCGACGTCCATCTAATTTTTCTTCAAGGAAATGAAATTAATGTATCTCCCATAGATAAAAGATTTCTCAAATTTTGATTTGTAACAAATAAACACTAAACACACAGATGTATTTCCCTTAATGTAACGAGGTTAGGATGTAAAGATAAGGATATGAAATGAGAAGAACTTGAAGTTTAGAACAAAGTATTGAATCGTCTTTGTTGAGAGCACTAAACAAGTCGATTTCAAAGTTTTTCAAGAAAATTCTAGAGTATAAGGTATTTTATAATCATGAGAAGATTTCCTTCTTATACATACTCTTAAAAAAGTTACCGTTCTTAACTTACAGTTACTATTTACTTGAAAGTTTACGTCTTTTCATCTTCTTTTTGTACGAATCATCTGGGTCATGACGTGTCAGACGAATGGTCATTTAACATTAACATATTTAAGTTTCGTCTAATTTTCTTGAATCTATCTTCACTTAAGGGTTTAGTGAAGATATCCGCCCATTGTTGATTCGTCTCAACAAATTGTAGACTGATGATTCTTCTCTGTATATAGTCTCGTATAAAATGATGTCTAACTTTAATATGCTTTTCCCTCGAGCGTTGTATTGAATTCTTTAAGAGATTAATAGTAAGTATCAGTTAGAGGATTATTCTATCCAAGAAGATCAGATTCCAATCTTCTGTGAACAACTTACAGCTGATATGTATTCAGGTTCTGCAGTAGATAGAGCAATTGAAATTTGCCTCTTGCTTGACCAAGAAATTAGATTATGACTAAGAAAGTAACAACCTCCACTTGTACTCTTTCTATCAATCCTATCTCCAGCGTAATCAGTATCACAGTAGCCAATTAACCTGAAATATTTACCTTTCTCATACATTAAGCAAAGATCAGTAGAATATGCCAATTATCTCAATATTCTTTTGATAGCAATATAATGAGATTCTCTAGGATTTGCTTGAAATCTTGTACATAAACAAACACTAAATAGTATATCAGGTCTACTTGCAGTTAAGTAAAGTAAAGAACCAATAATTCATTTAAAAAGAATTTGATCAATCTTCTTACCAGCTTCATCCTTAGATAAGAGGATTGAAGGATACATAAGAGTTGACATTGATTTGACCTTCTCCATTTTATATTTGACTAAAAGTTCTTTGATATATTTTTGTTGATGAATAAAATTTTTTTCTTCAGTTTGTTTGATTTGTAAACCAAGGAAGAATTTTAATTCATCCATTATACTCATTTCAAATTCATTTTTCATAAGATTTTCAAACTCGAACATAACTTCTTAGAAGTTACTCCAAAAATAATATCATCAACATATATTTGTACAACTATAAAATCATTTTTAATACACTTTCTAAACAAAGTCTTATCTACTTGACCTTTAATAAAGTCATTTTAAATCAAAAACAAACTCAAACGATTATACCAAACACGAGGTGCTTGTTTTAATCCATACAAAGCTTTATGAAGTTTATAGACATAGTCTGATTTATCAGTATCTTCAAAACTAGGGGGTTGCATTACAAAAACTTTTGCATCTATAAAACCATTCACAAAAGCACTTTTCATATCCATTTGATATAGTTTTATATCATAACAAACAACATATGCAAGCAAAATCCTAATAGCTTCTAGCCTAGTTACAGGAGCATATGTTTCATTAGTCTATTCCTTCTTGTTGATTATAGCCTTGAGCTACTAATCTAGCTTTGTTACGGTTTACTTTTCCTGATTCGTCTAGTTTATTTTTGAATACCCATATGGTTCCTGTGATAGACTTATTGGATGGCTTAGGAACTAAAGACCAAACTTTGTTCCTTATAAATTGATTTAACTCCTCTTGTATGGATAAAATCCAAGCTTCGTTTTGAAGAGCTTTATCAACTTTCTTAGGTTCTAATTCAGAAACAAAAGCTACATTTGCCTCTCTTCTAAATTTAGACCTAGTTCTCACTCCTTCTGATGTTTCTCCTATAATCAGATTTTCTGGGTGAAAAGATTTATACTTCCAGTCTTTTCTTAGACTAAGGTTTTTAGAAATATCTTCTACCTTATCAGGTGGATCGTCTGGTGGTGACGTGTCTAGATTATTGACTAAAAGAGAAGATAGAGTTTCATCATCAGAATCGTCTCTTCTATTTAGATAAAAATCATCATCAAATGTTACATGCATAGGCTCTTCAACAGATTTAGAAACAAGATTATAAACTTTATAAGTTTTAGAAGTAATCGAATATCTTAGAAAAATTCTTGAATTGATCTTAGAATCACATTTATCTAACTTTTCTTTTGTATTCAATATAGTGCATTTGCAACCAAAAGGATGGAAGTAAGATATATTTGGCTTTCTTCCTTTCCATAACTCATGGAATTTTATTTCGAATAGGTTGCAAAATACTCTATTTTGAATATAACAAGTTGTATTTATAGCTTTTGCCCAGAAATACTTAAGAAAATTCATTTCACATATCATAGTCTTGACCATTTCCTGAATCGTCCTGTTCATTCTTTCTATATCTCCATTTTATTTAGGAGCTCTAGGAGCAAAGAAATTATGAAAAATTTCATTCTCTTCATAAAATATTTTGAATTTTTCATTTTCAAATTCTCCACCATGATCACTCCTAATTCCAGCAATAGAAATTCCTTTTTCATTTTGTAACTTTTTGGATAAAACCTTAAAACACTTAAGAGATTCATCTTTATGTGATAAAAATAATATCCAACAAAATCTACTAAAGTCATCAATAATTACGAGACCATATTTCTTTCCTCCTAGACCTAGTGTTCTGGTTGGACCAAACAAATCTATATGTAATAGCTCTAGAGGTTTAGACGAAGTTACAACATTTTTAGAGGAAAAATATGTATTAACTTGTTTTCCTTTTTGACAACTCTCACAAAAGAAATCTTTGTTAAAACTTATCTTTTATAATTCTCTTACCAAATCATTTCTAACTAATATGGAAATATGTTTAAAAATAACATGACCTAGGTTTTTATGCCAAATCAGTTTTTCCTCATCTGTTGATATAAGACATAAAATATTTTAACTTTTCAAATCGTCTAAGTTAATTTTATAGATATTATTTTGTCTCTTGGCAGAAAAGAATATGGGCACGTCCTTATTTTTTACTACACAAGAATTTTGATTAAAAGATACTTCAAAACTAGAATCACATAATTGACTTACACTAATTAGATTATGCTTTAAGCTTTCAACTAGCAGAACATTATCAATAAACGAAAAAGAATCTTTAGCAATTTTGCCGATTCCAACTATTTTGCCCTGCTCGTTATCTCCAAAAGTTACTGATCCTCCTTGCTTATATTGGAGGTCTAGGAACATAGACCTTCTTCCAGTCATATATCGCGAGCATCCATCGTTCAAGTACCATTGGTGCTGGTTGTTTTTTCCAAGAAAGGAGATCTTCAGTATATATTATATCCTTCTTAGGTATCCATATTTTCTTGGATCCTTTGGAGTTAGCTTTACAGTTTTTCATCGAATAATAAGAATATTGGTTCTTTTTCTTTTGGTTAGGAACAAAATTCTTATTATAACGAACATTACTATTATTAAAACCTAAACCACTCTTATCAGGGATGTCTATATCTTCTAATCATATCATTCATCCTTTTTGTACTTTTAGTAAATGTTGATAAATTTGCTGAGAGACTGCTAATCCTTTTTTTTAGTTGATTAATTTCCACAAATCTATCTATAGTTATTTTCTTTTTCAAATCAACTACTTGTTTCTTAAGGCAAACGCTTTCTTTTTCTAAAAGTTCTGTGTTCTTCAAATTTTCAGCAAATTATTTTTTCAATATCCTATATTGTTTTAAGATACCTATGAATTTTCTAAAAATTCTAAATACGCATCCTGAAGATCATCAAAGTTAGAGATTACCTCATCATCGCATTTCTTTTCAGCTACCACGCATCTATTTGCTTGTTCTGATGTTTCTGAGTTAGATTCAAATTCAGACGAATCTAGATCTTCCCATGTTGCCATCATGTTCTTTTTGTTTTCTTTACTTTTCTTTTGTTTTCTTTTGAGAAATGGGCATTTAGACTTGTAATGTCTTGGTTTATTGCACTCATAGCAGACAATAGAACTTTTCTCATTCTTTGAATCGTCTTTGCTATTCTTCTTAAAAGAGAAGTCTTTATTTCCTTTTGATTTCTTTTTTCACATCCTCCTAATCTTTCTTGAAATGAAGGATGGTTCATCATCATCTTCACTTGAATCTTGATCAGATTCACTAGCATCATCATTCTTGATTTCTTTAATCTTTAATGCTTTTGAAGATGTGCTTTTATTTTTCCTCTTCTGATTCTTTTAACCATCCTTTAATGCAATAGATTTATCTCTTCTAGGTTTATCTTCTACGTAAAGCTCTACTTCATGTATTTTTAGTAAACCAAGCAATTTATCTAGCTTCAGCTTACTTAAATCCTTTTCCTTTTGTATTGCCGTTACTTTGGGTCTCCATCTTTTTGGAAGACTCTTAAAAATCTTTCTGACATGATCTTGATTATCGTAGATTCTCTTAAGATCTTTAAGATCGTTAACAATTGTTTGGAATCGTCCAAACATTTGATCAATAGTCTCATAATCTTTCATCTTGAATAGCTCATACCGATGAACAAGAATAATCTTGGACTCTTTCACCTGATTTGTGCCTTCATGTGCAATGGTTAATGTGTCCCACATTTCCTTTGCAACTTTGCATCCATGAACCTTATCATATTCACTTCTGCTTAGAGCACAACTTAAAAAGAACTTGACCTTTGAGTTTAACTGAAATCGACCTTCTGATCAGCTGACCATTTCTCACGAGAAATGCTATTGCCTTCATTGTCTGTTGATGTATATGGACCATTCTCAATGATATCCCAAAGATCAATATGTGTGGATTTTATAAAGAGTTGTATCCTATCCTTCTAATAATGATAATCTTCACCATTGAATGTAGGAGGTCTTATGACCGAGGTACCTTCTGCTATAAAAACATGTGATTCAATCATGGATCTTTATCCTCACTTTGTAACAGTATTTCTTAGAAACCTTGCTCTGATACCTACTGAAGTAAATCACTTGTTACTATAGAAATCATGTATAATATGTAGAATATATAAGAAGGGGGGTTGAATTGTGTAAAATGGTCAAAAATATTAATCTTTACAAATTTCTTAGATTTCTCTACAAATTCATATGATCACAAAAATTATTATCTACTCTTCTAACAACAAGAAATTAAAAGATAAGGGTTAGAAAATAGACGTCGCGATTTTATACTGGTTCACCCTTAGCCTTGGGCTACGTCCAGTCCTTAGAGTTTGTCTGAGATTTCACTATACTCATCAATGTTACAAATATTCTTTATACACTTACAGAGCCTCTTCAGGTCTCTCTCAAAAAGTATTCTTTATCTGCCTTTTTATCCTCTCTAGGCTCTAGCCTTTCTTTCTCTTGGAAAGATATTGTTTGAGCTTCACATTACAGATGTATTCGCTCTCTTTCTTTCTCACTTGAATATAGAGTTTCTCTAAGTATTGTACAATCAAATTTTTTTGTATTGTATCTCTTTGTAAAATGTTATTTTGATTACGACTATTACTAGTATTTATAACCTAAGTCTTTAATTGTCTTCTTGAGAAAACTGCTTCTTGAATCTTCTAGAAATCGTTATTAGTTGAGTCCTATAACTAACTCCAACTAACTAATTGACTGATGTTCTAGAATAGTTTGCTTCGATGTTAGAATGTCTTTTCTCCTTGAGTATACTTAAGGAAAACTTGGAAACTTTGGGGGGAGGGGGGTTTGGCTAGGATGGGAGTTAACTTAGGAGGTTCTATGTCTAAACTTGGCTCGAGTTTTATAATGCTGATAGGATTTGGTTGGGTTAGGTAGATAAGAGTTGGAGTATGAGTGAGGTCTAGGGTATTTATTTGTTCGAAGGAACTGCAAGGACTATCTTCCATTATGCTATTCTCCCCTTGAAGATAGGACTTTGAGAAGAAGAATTTACACTATGAGAAAGTGACATCAGCTGAGATATAGGTCCTTCTTGTAGACGAATTGTAACACTTGTATCCCTTTTGAGTTGATGAGTATCCTAGAAACACACACTTAATGGCTCTAGGATCAACCTTCCCCTAATTTTGTCTATGCACATGAACAAAAGCAGTACACCCAAATACCTAGGAGTGACTCTATTGGAAGTTCTAAAATAAGGGTAAAAAGAGATTAGAAGCTCGACAAGACTCTTATTGTCTAGAACACACGAGGGTAGTCTATTGATCATATAGGTGGCATTAAGAACTGCTTCACCCCAACAAGATTTAGGAACATTTCCTTGAAAAAGTAAGGCCCGAGAGGTATTAAAGTAGGTGTCCATTTTTTCTTTCGACCACTCCATTTTGTTGAGGTGTATTAACACAAGATGAATCATGAATAATACCATGTGATTGGAAGTAAGGAGATAAGACTTGGTTAAAATATTCTTTAGCATTGTCTGTTCTAAAAACCTTTATTTTTACCCCAAACTGATTTTGAATCATTGAATGAAAATTTGGAATAACAGTCCCTACATTAGATTTTTGTTTAAGGAGAAATATTTATGTAACCCGAGTACAATCATCAATCAAAGAGACAAACCAACGGGCTCTAGAAATATTGAGTATAGTGGATATGCCACTATAAATCACATGAAAAGGATGAGAAGCTCTTTTATTATTAATAGGAAAAGATATTTGAGTATGTTTTTTAAATTCACAAGTTTCACAATCAAATTCAAAGGTATTAAATCCTTGAAACAAGTGGGGAAACATAGTTTTTAGAACTTTAAATGATGGATGACCTAGACAGAGATGGTGCAACCAAAATGGAATCTTTATTCGAAGAACTAAGGAAGGATGAAGGTGTATTAATCATAACTTTTTGATATGGTTCGAGGTGATAAAGACCATTCCATTCCTTCGCAAGTCCAATCCTATTCCCCTTGTCTTGGTCCTGAAAAACATAGCAAGGAGAAAAAATGGCAACATAATTAAGGTCATTAGTAAGCCTTTGGATAGCGATTAGTGGCAGATAATTTTGGTATATGTAGGGCATTTTTTAGAGTGAGTTTAGGGCTCAATTTTATGTTTCCATAACTGGCAACAGTAGCTAATTCTCCATTGGAAACTAAGATTTTCCTATTGCTTGCACTAGGGTTGTATGTGTCAAAAAAATTGTGATATAGGGGTCCTGTGGTCTGTGGCACTAGAGTCTATAATCCAAGGGCTATTGTAACACTTGATTTCTAAGGTGTTTGTATACAAAAAGAATGTAGGTTTACCTTAGAGAGCAAAGGAACATGTACCTTTTGGCTATCTAAAGGAACTCAACAAACGTCTTAATTTCTCAATCTTTTCCTTACTAAGACTCCCTATTGCTCAAAGATGTGAATACCATACCAGACTTAGTACCGGATTGAGTTTTGGGACGGTACTGTCTCAGTACCAGTTAATACCGGGTACCATTTCGGGTCATTTTTAAATTTATGAAATAGATCTTAAAATTTTTAAAACTGCAAAATAGTCCATTGGTATATTGTACAGTTGTACTGTATACTTTACTAGTTTACTGTTTACATTAACTTTGTTTCTAAAAATCATAATAATAAATAATAATCACAATTAATATGAAACAACAATAATTTTTAAATATTTCACATATAAATAATAACCACAATTAATATAAAAAAATAATCATCATCATACATTATAAAATTAAGAATAATACAAAGTTTTCAAAATATTATAATAATACAATTTCATCATTTTAATAAATAAGAATTGCATCAAAACATCTAATAAAAAGAACAATAAATATCCTTAAATAATTTACAAAAAGAGTTCATGATAAAGAAACAATCAGGTAAAAATTAAACCTGAAACAAAAACATTTATAGTTACATCAGATATATATAATTTAACATAAACATCAAATATAAGTAAAATTAAAAGAAGAGGAAAAAAAAACCTGGAACAAAATTCAATCGTCAACGGGAGGATACCTACTATAACTGCACTGACCCCAGTGATCATTTAGTACAAAATCCTCATTATTGAGAGGAGCTTCATCATCATTATCATTTAAATTTAATGCACCAAATGATATGTTAATGCTTTTTTATCCAAGATTATCTTCCGAGTCATTCATATCTACCAAATTCGTTCTTCAGAAACCCAATCGCAAAAAGATCAATATTATTAATGGAAATTGGTATATTGTACAGTTGTACTGTATACTTTACTAGTTTACTGTTTACATTAACTTTGTTTCTAAAAATCATAATAATAAATAATAATCACAATTAATATGAAACAACAATAATTTTTAAATATTTCACATATAAATAATAACCACAATTAATATAAAAAAATAATCATCATCATACATTATAAAATTAAGAATAATACAAAGTTTTCAAAATATTATAATAATACAATTTCATCATTTTAATAAATAAGAATTGCATCAAAACATCTAATAAAAAGAACAATAAATATCCTTAAATAATTTACAAAAAGAGTTCATGATAAAGAAACAATCAGGTAAAAATTAAACCTGAAACAAAAACATTTATAGTTACATCAGATATATATAATTTAACATAAACATCAAATATAAGTAAAATTAAAAGAAGAGGAAAAAAAAACCTGGAACAAAATTCAATCGTCAACGGGAGGATACCTACTATAACTGCACTGACCCCAGTGATCATTTAGTACAAAATCCTCATTATTGAGAGGAGCTTCATCATCATTATCATTTAAATTTAATGCACCAAATGATATGTTAATGCTTTTTTATCCAAGATTATCTTCCGAGTCATTCATATCTACCAAATTCATTCTTCAGAAACCCAATCGCAAAAAGATCAATATTATTAATGGAAATTGGATCAGTTGAACTACTTATGCTATTAAGACTCCTAGTAAACAATTAAATTTAATTAATAAAAAAATTTAAGAAATTATATCGAAATTAATAATGATAATAATGAAAATAACATACTTTTCCCGAATCTTTAATTTGTAATGAACAAAAACTAATTCATTCAACCACTTATGCTCCAATCTATTCCTTTTCTTTGAGTGGATAAATTCAAATATGCTCCAGTTTCATTCACAGGCTGTTGTACTCACAAATTGACTTAAAATTCGAATTACAAACCTTTTCAATTGTAGAACACCATTTCCAAATTGATCCCACCAAGAAACTGTAAGTTATAAGATAACAAAAGTAGTATTATAAACAAAATAA
>JANSVA010000005.1:34121815-34144100 GCA_025504915.1 Erythroxylum reticulatum | reverse complement strand
ATTACTCAAGGTCGTGTAGATATAATGCACATTAATCGACAACTCTATGGAAGTAATGATCCTGAAGTTAAGAAGGTAGTAACCCTTGTTCCGAAGGCTAGGGTTCTACATTCATTGCTTCTTCACTATGTTCTACTAAGATTAGGCTCGAAGGACCTTGTGACAATGAATGATGAACATTGTTTGTATCACCTACTAAATCACCAGCCCATTAATCTTCCATAGTTGATGTTGAAGTACATGATGAAGTCAAAGGGGGATTCTAGCTCTTTACCGTATAGAATGCTGTTGACAAGGATTTTTAGAGAATTTGGAATATTTCTTGACAGAGGTAACAGGGTAAAGATGGATGTGAAGAGTATTATTAATGCCACAACTATTCACATAATGGGGATAAAGTTTGATGAGGAGGAGGATATAGCTTCTACACCCAAAGCAAGGTACGAGGGGGAGCTTATGGTAAGACGGGGCAGAAGTGAACGTGGTACGTCTACAAGAAAAACAAAACTTTAATCAACAGGAAGAACATCTATAGAAGAAAAGTCTGAGAAATCGTCTGATGAACTAATAAAACCTAAGGTGATTTTACGGAAAGAGGATAGTCGAAATCAACAATCATTGCAACAAGTGTCATTGAAGAGAAAGGCGGAGACACTTCAATTAGAAAAATCTAAACAGTCAAGAAGGTCACCAAGACTATTGACCTTACGACAATAAGAACAGAAGAAGAGGAAATCTCTAATTATTGATGGAGATTCTAAAATGCAAGAGAAAAGACAGCATCTTACCAGATCAATTGTCTCTATTTTGCAAACCCAATTAGCAAAATCATCTAGAGAGCCAGAAATTAAAAAGAAGTTGGTATTTGAGAGGAAAAAGCCTCAACAAAAACTTTATTCTAAACCGGAAGAAGAATAAAAGAAGATGAAGCCCAGTCAGAAGAAGTTTTCTTCATTTGTTGTTCAACAGAAGGCAAAAATAGTTGAACACCAATTGGAACCTTACAATCCTTCTTAACCAATTAATTAAAAGGATTTGAGAATTAAGATTATTGAAGAATCAGTACCCATTCAAAGCATAACCTTAATTATTATCAGAGAACCTTCAAAAAATTCAGTCAAGGTACTAGTTGAACCGATATCGATTAATGATCAGACAATACATCTTCTAAGTCATGAAGAACGAAGATTATGTGGTATTCTGCGAGATAAGAAGGCAGAACCATATCCATTGAAGATTTCAAATGATCGGTATATAATTTATCCTATTCCGAGCAGAACATTAATAACAATTGTGCTAGACATACAACCAAGATGCTCAACCCTTATGAGAAACAAAGAAAAAGGGAAAAAGAAGATGTTTCTTGAGGGAAATAAAAATGGTCTTATAAAAGAGCAAATTCAAGTAACCGTGAAGAATATAAATGATGCATACAATGCAACTCAACCTAGAGGTATCTATGTTTTATACCACATTTCAAAAGCATCAAGAAGTAAATTTGGAGTTTCAACCACCAATGAAAACTTCAAGGTAGTTGGCAAAGTGAAAGAAGGACAGTACAGAAGTATCATAGTTGAAGGTATTAATTTTAACATAGAAACCTTTGTGCATTTGGTTATGCATTTCAGATCTTTAGGTTTCATACCTTCAGTCAAAGATGTGTTACACCTTCTTGGGCAACCAATTCTGAAACTTCCTAGACCTAATGATCTTGATCTCCCAAAAGGAAAACAAACCTTCAGTCTACCCTCTATCAAAATTATAAAGTTAGACGTTTTGCCTTCAATACCATCTGTTGTGGAAAACCTTCGTCCATTTAATGAAATACAACAAGATCCTATTGATAATATGCATTTCTTGAAGCAATTTATAAATTAGATGGAAGTAAGTGACAGTCAGAAGGAAGTTCAGGAAGCATTAGCAAAAGAAATTGAGGAAGTTCATACTAAGGTTGATGAACTCGTTGACTCAATGGGTGATCTTTATGCGGAAGTAGCACTACTACGGGTTACTTTATGAAGTTTTGAAGCATCTACGATGAGCAATCTTTTTGATTAATAACAAATAGGGGAGAAGGAGAAAAAGAAGAGAACGAGAAGAGAAGATAGAAAGCAAATAGAAAGCATTGTATATATCTTGGGGAGAAGGAGAAAAAGAGGAGAATGAGAAGAGAAGATAGACAACAAATAGAAAGCATTGTATATATCTTGTATGCAATTCTTTTCTTATTTTTTTGATTTATTATTCGTTGAAATACTATTCATCTATTTGTTTATAAATATAGTTTTATTTTCTAAAATTATGATTATTTGTTATCATCAAAAAGGGGGAGATTGATAAGTCAAGAGGACTTCACTTCTATTAATTTGGATGACAATCAAATAATAATAGTCTTAGAAATGTATGAACTGTTTTGATAAATGTTTTAAGTGTGCAGAAAAATATAAGTAACACTTAGTCAACTCAGAAGGTGCATGGTCAACACCAAACGAAACGCAACAACAAAAGAAGCGCTATAACAGATGAAGTGTTATACTAGACGAAGCGCTACACCTGACGGAGCATAACAACAGACGAAGCGCGACACTAGACGAAGCGCAACAACAGACGAAGCGTAACAACAGATGAAGGTTACACTAGACAAAGTGCAACACCAGACGAAGAGTGACAACAGACGAAGCGATATAGTAAACGAAGCAGAATAATAGACGAAACATAGTAAAAGAAGACGCATTATTCTAGACGATACAAAACGAAGATATTCTAGAACATCAGACAGTTAGTTAGTTGGAGTTAGTTATAGGACTCAACTAATAACCATTTCTAGAAAATTCAAGAGGCAGTTTTTAAAAAGACTGTTAGAGACTTAGGCTATAAATACTAGTTCTAGTCGAAGACTAAAATAACGAATGCTTTTACATTAGCAAAAATTCTATATTCCAAGTGCGAAAAAGGTGAGCAAATACATCTGTAACCAAAAGCTCAAAAATACTTTTCTTAGGAAGAGAAAGGAAGGCTAGAGCCTGGAGAGGCTAATACAGCAGATAAAGAATACTTTGTGAGAGAGACCTGAAGAGGCTCGAGTAGAAAGAATACTTGTAAAGTTGGAAGAATATAGTGAAATATCATACTAACTCTGAGGACTAGACGTAGCTCAAAATTTAGGGTGAACCAGTATAAAATCAGAACGTCTATTCTCTAACCCTTATCTTTTAATTTTTATGTTGTTAGATGAGTAGATAATATTACTTGCATTTGCATTGCTTATCAACTTTTGCAAAGTGTTTTAGTAATCATTTGAATTTTCATAAAGAAATTCAAGAAATATCAAAGGATTAATATTTTTGAAAAGATTACACAATTCAACCCCCCTTTTTGTTTAGTTTATATATCATATCAGATTTCTCTATTGACAAGTAATTTACTTCATCATTAACTACAACCAAATTATTATTAATTTCCAATTGCTTAATTTTATTACCTAAATTTAGTACCCAAATATTAAAAATAAAATACCATTTTACAAATATTAAGAATGTGTCAATTAATGATTTAAGTTTTTATAATTTTACAAATTTAATATCAGCGGTTTAAATTTTACATTTATGTTGTTTCAATTTCAAGTTTCAAGTTTCAAGTTCAACTTTCAATTTTGATAATCAACATTAACAAGGTCGTGCATAATGCATATCGTTCATTTATTATAAATATAAACTTAAACCAATCTTTATAACCAATACATCATTCATTGTGAATTCAACTCCATTTCCATTTCCAAATGTCAATACCGTTATCATTCAACATTTCCATTTCCAACCCATACAAATTAGAAAACCAATATATCATTCACTGTGAGTGACTCACTAATTCAATTCAACATTTCAACTCCATTTTCAATTCCAAATCACAATATCCAACCAAAATACCAAATACACGCAAATTGCAATTCACAAAACCAAGTTCCAACTTCCAAAAAATTCACAAATCCAACACAATAAATAATGCAATTAAGATCTAAATAGGAAAAAATTAAAAATTAAAAAAATTAACCCTAAAGAATTCACTAGCTTCGGGTCTTCAAGTCGAGTGAGAACTGACGGGTTAGAGGCTTCAAGTCGTGCAGACCAGTGACTACGAGGCTACAACTATCTCTCCTCCTTCAGTCGTTCAGTGGTGATGACAGTGGTGCCTTCGAGGGACGTGAAAGGAGGAGATGAGGGAGGATCTCTATCCTCTGATGTTGGCGTGGATCAAGGAGGATGAGGGAAGCAGCACCACCTCCAGACCAGTCACTAGTTTCGTTGGAGATGAAGACAAGAGAGAGAGAGAGAGCAATGATGGTGGTGAGTGAAGAAGTGAGAGTCGGTGAGAGCGAGAGAAAAAAATGAGAAGGAAGGTTCGGTGGAGATAGAGACGGGGGTGGGGTTGGGGCTGGGGTAGAAGATGACCGAGAGAGGAAGGAGACAGGGGTAGGGGTAGGGATCGTTTAAAGAGAGATAAATAGAGGAAGGAGAAGGAGAAACCGAGAAGGTTTGAGAGAGACACAGGTAGGTGTCTGGGATGGTCAAGTAGATTTAGGAAAAAAATTTAGAAATTGCAAATAGGTCCTTCAAATTTTTAAATTTTATGATACTGGCCGGTAGCACCGGTATTATACGTACCAGTCAGTACTGAACAAAAAACAATGGCACTGACTAGTATTAATGACCAATACCGAAGGAACAGATACCATTCTGTTTTCCAACCGGTACGGTACAGAACGGTATCCATTGCCATGCTACTACTAGATTTTCTTCATCTTCCTTCTGTTAAGCTAAATGTGCCTGTGGTCGTGATTGACCAACTCGATTTCCCCATTCACAACTTGGTAGCTTCCCATTCAATTTCCAACAGGTCTCCTTTGTGTGTCTCAATTTTTTGCAGTAAGTGCACCATAAATTATCCTTATTTTCTTTCCACAAGTTTCCCTTTCCAAATGGCTTAGGTTGGGCTTGATCACTCCTTTCTTTGTCTTATTTATCTGTCTTTATCGCCATTACTGATCCATCCATCTTCTGGGGCTCAAGCATCACATTTCTTCTACTCTCCTTTGCTCTAATTAGGGAAATAAACCTCTTCTAGTGAGGGTATGGACTCCCTTCCAAAAATTTGAACCCTGACTTGATCAAATTCAAGGTTTAATCTAGGCAAGAAATCATAAATATGCTCTTTTTCTATGAAATTTTTCAAAAAACATCTTCAAGAATTTTCATCTCAATGACCTAATAATGGTTAAGTTCTTGCCACAGAGTTTGCAGACTATTAGCATATTACATGACTGATTTGTCTCCTTGCTTGATGACATGGGCTTTGAGTTTAATTTCATATATTTGAATAGCTTTGCATGCCTTTGAATACATACGTTGAACACAGTCCCAAATCTCCTTTGTAGTGGTTAAAAGCATGCACATATCACTGATGAAGGTTCCATGGAGTCCCACAACCATGACATGATCATGGAGTCCTCTTCTTCCCATGTTTCTGTTGTTGAATTCTCTATTGCAGGTCCTAATCTTAGCATATGATCAAGTTGCCCTTTCCCTTTGAGATAGGTGCAAACAAGGAGTGACCATTTAAGGTCATTCTTGCCATTGAATCTGTTGAAGGCACAAACATTCTGTAGTTCCCCAATTTTTTGGATAGAGATATATTCATCTGGGTTGGAAATAATGGTTTGAGAAGTTCCAGAATTTACCATCATGAAAGAAGGGAAAGATTGGAAAATTGGGTAAAATAATTGTTATAGAGATTGAGAAATCTGATAAGAATGAGCAGCAATGAAGGCTAGCTAAGGCAACAATGAAGGTTGTGCCGAGAAAAACAAAAAATAATTCTAGAAAACCTTAGGGCTCTGATACCATGTTAAGATTTCCAAGAAGGCTTATATCTTTTTTTAATATACATGGATATATATATATATATACAAATTAATCAACAGGAAAATAGGTATCAATATGAACTAAACTATATCTAGAAGTTTATAACAAAAGTCCCTTGATTATAGGGATTTCTGTGTCTAATAATCTTATCTCATAAGATTGATGTTATATAATTTATATCTTCAATAGATAAGAATCTATTTTTTTATGAATTGATTCATTTTTTATCTTCTCAATTAGAGGAATAAAGTCTGAAAACTTGGGTTTTGGTAGTTGTAACTGGAACTCCCTAATATATGAATGGAGGGGAATGCAACATAAAGCCAACATTACTGTAAATTTCCTTTTAGTTTCTAACATCTGAGAATATGTACAAGCTGTTCTTTTCCATATCCACTTTAAGTCCAAACCATTCTGAAAATATGTATAATATGTTTAGCAATATGCTGATAGAATGGTTGTTTGAACTACTAAGAAGCATGAGGTCGCCAGCATAAATGAAGTGAGATATGTTAATATCTCTACATTTGTAATGGTAAAGAAATATTCCATTGCATTTAATAAGTTTGGATATCATTATGGAGATCCCTTCTATAGTTAATGTCAAAAGTAAGGGGAAAGTGGATCCCTTTACCTTATCCCTCTAGCATTTATGAAGGATACAAATGGAATGCCATTGATTAAGACAATGAACGATGTAGTTTCAATTCATTCCAATATCTCATTCCTGAACTTGAGTGGTAGACCTATTGGTTGCAAACAATCTTGTATGTATCTCCAACTAATAGCATCATAAGTTTTGAAAAAGTCTATTTTCATCAAACAACTTTTAATATTCTTACCTGGGGTTTATTCCCCTAACAACTCCTGCAGAATAAGGATGTTAACTCTAATATTCATCTATAGAAAGAATGCCCCTTAAGTAGGATAGATAAGTTCTTTCAGAGCTAGTTTGAGCCTCATAACAAGTAGTTTAGCAATTACTTTGTACAGTGTTGTGAAATAGGATATGGGTCTGAAATCTGATATGGAAGATGGGTTTTACTTCTTGGGTATAAGGCATGTGTAGGAGTCATTTAATTACTTAAGCATTTTTCTAAAGGAGAAGAACTCCAAAACTGATTCAATAAAGAAAGTCCCTATAATCTCCGAAGTTTTATAAAAAACAATATTGGAAAACCATTCGGTCTTAGTACTTTTAAAGGATGTAGGCTAAAGAGGAATTCCTTGACTTTTTAGGGAGTAAATATGGTAATTAAGTTGTCATTAAGAACTTGATTTATTGGAACTTTAAGCACATCTTTCATATAGAAACCCTACTGGTAATTATCTATAGTTTCCATTAGCTATTGGAAATAACTTCTTGCCAAACTAATCATTTCTAATTGTTTTATGATGACATTTCCTTGATGTATGAAAATATCTTGAGTTGGAATCATCTTCTTTTATCCAATTTAGCCGAGCCTTTTGTTTTAATATGGATGTTTGAAGTGCCAACTCCTCCTTATACTCTTTTAGTCTCCTAGTTTTAGCAATCCTGAGATTAGAATTTTGAGGTGATTATAACAAGCTACCTGAGCTTCTTCCAACTTCATCTTAATATTAGTAAGGCTTTAATTTTTCATTCTAACAAAGGCCTTGATTGCATTCTTCACTACTTTTAGATTTTGCACTTATTGATAACTTTTTTAGCTTTGCAATTCTATACTCCAACATCTACTAATAATCTTCATGAAACCCTCTATTTTTGTGACTCCATTAAAGAATCTAAACGAGGCTCCACGTCTGCATAGTTTTGTAATCTACTATATAAGTACATATGAGTGATAAAAAAACACATTCTCTTCAAAATAAGCATATGACTGTCAAAATTTGCACAACCAATTTTGATTAATAACTGCCCTATCTAGCTTTTTCTTAATCAATGATGCTCTTTGTTCCTTATTTTTCCATGAAAAAAGCCTTCCTGTTGCTCTTAAATCTAGCAAGTTCACCATTTGGAAAAGATTATTCATTTCTCTACTAACCCCTATTTTATATCTGGCTCCACCCTCAACTTCGTTTGAACTGAAAGAGTAATTAAAATCCCTAACAACTATCTATGGAGTTTGCACTCCATCTTGACTTAGTTACAGTTCAGACCATAAGATCTCCCTTTGAAAAGCAAAATTAGAAGCATATATGAGAGTTACTTCAAAGGTAGTAGACTGGCCTTTAATTTGGCAGAGTAAATGTATATGCTTATCACTTATTCTAGTTGTTTACACCTCAAGAATCTCTAAATTGTAAAGACAGATTATGTGACCATTGTAGTGGTAATTATGGCTGGTAATTTGCTTCCAATTAGCACCCAAAAACTTCAGTCCTATCAGTGCAAGAGGAGCTTTTATTTTAGTTTCCAAAAGACCAACCAAAATAGGCTTCTTATTAAGCACCATCTCTTTCACTATAAAATATTTGAGAGGTTAACCCTGTAGTGTTCCATACCAAAATTGCCATCTAAGGGGATATTCCCTTTAGTTTATTCTTAACCTTCATCCTAGTAGATCTTCTTCTTGAATTAGAAGAATTTCCT
This sequence comes from Erythroxylum reticulatum, assembly GCA_025504915.1. Classification (NCBI taxonomy): domain Eukaryota; kingdom Viridiplantae; phylum Streptophyta; class Magnoliopsida; order Malpighiales; family Erythroxylaceae; genus Erythroxylum; species Erythroxylum reticulatum. The sequence goes on along the minus strand of JANSVA010000005.1, from coordinate 34,135,607 downwards.
TTGATCTCATCTACTATCTCATATGTCAGTTGGAGTATCACTTACTGATTTTCCATATGTTCTTCATCTAATTGGTTTTCGAACATGTTATTTACAATATCCCTTTATTCCTTAGCTTTTTGCAATTCCAAACTTTCATGACCACTAGTTGCTTGAATTTTCTACACATTCCTTTTAGGAAAGTATCCTGTTGCTCATTAACTACTCCATTTTCTTCTTCTAACAAAACCCCTTACACTTCAATATCATATGAATTCTCTACATTAATATTACAATTTTGTTAAACCAATCCATCCATATCATTTGTTTATGTTGCATTAACCCAAAATCTTATCATGCCAACCAGTTTTGAAGACTTTACTTGCTTCACCTAAGTTCAACATTGATAAACACTCATGTAATGCTACATTTCTTTTAATCTCCACACATATCTTCCTATACCCAATTCTCTACTTGTTGGATGTTTAAACATCCATACACAATGCTTTGCCCAGAGAATTAGCTAAGAAGCTCAATCCTTCTAGTGTCTATAACTCTAGAGGTAAATTATGGAATTGCACCCAGATGGGCAATGCTTCAATACAACCTCTGTTAAAATCAATTCTAGGTTTCCATCTCTGTAGAAACATCAGTTGATCCCCAATATGTTATAATTCCAATTCAATCACCTCACTGATGTTGTTATATGTCATAAACTTAAATAAAATAGTTCCATCATCTATAGGCAAAGTTTATTTAAAGAAAAAGTCCTACTTATGGGTCCTTATAATGTAAGTTTTCATAAATAGCAAAACGCTTGATACTAGAATATCTTTAGTATTGATATTGCACTTTTTATATATTTTTTAGTACTCCATATATTTTCTTTATAAAATAGATTATGTTTATGTTCCTTTTCCAACTTTATCGCTCATGAGATGACTTTAATGTGTTTTGAGTTTTGACACTAAGCCTTTGTTTGGTTGGGTTTATAGTAGTGAAACTTTTTTCAGTAGAATTTTTTTTCTGTAGATCTTTTCTAAGAACCCAGTTGACTGTTTGATTGTCATTTAAAAAAGAACTTTTTTAAAAGAGCTTCATACAGTAAATTGTTTGGTAACATAAAAATAAAAAAACTTTTAATTTTAACTATATTTTATTTTGTAATAAAAAGTATTCATGCGTATAAATATTATTTAAATTATATTAAACAATATCCAAAGCACAATATATTAATTATTATATAATTTTAAACCATGCGAAACATAAATGAAAATATATTTAACCAAATCTTTTACAGGGATTATAACATAAGCAAAACTAATATAAAAATAAATACTAAAACATATAAAAAGGTCAAATAATATTAAATAAATCCCAAAATAAATATCAAGTTTAGTAAACGTAAAGATGAGTTTATGGGTATTGTGGGAATTATATGTAAAACATAAGGACAAAAAGGACTAAAAAAATAAGTTCATTGTTTGGTCTAAAAAATCTACCCGACAAAGTCATTTGAGAGACTTTTTTTAGAAGCTCTAAACTTAAGATGCTTAAAAAGCTTAATTTTGGCTATTAAAAAAGTCATATCTATTAAAAAAGTACTTTTTATTTTACAGTCAAATACTCATTTTCTTTAAAAAAAGGCTTTTGTGATGGAGAAAAGTACTTATTGACTTCTTAAAAGCCCATCTAAATAGGCACTAAAATTAATGATTATTTTCATCATTCTTGGAGTTGCTTTGTTAAGACATACAGTTAACTTACTAGTAAAATAAGTCCAACTGTTACTACTGGAATAAGTTATCTAGAAATAATAAAATTAGGTGCTAGAATTAGTTCAGGGTTTTCCTTTCCTTCTTTTTCTCGAGTTTTAGTTTAAAGAACAACTTTATATTGTCGTAATTTTGGTCATCATAACAATCTTAAATAAGTAAATCAATTTAAACGGTAATAACAAATTTGTACTCAATAATGTCAAGAAATGAAGATAGATTTTGTATGTAAACTTTTTAAGATCTGTAGGCTACATCATAAGAGAGAACTAATTCATGATTTGTCTCATTAAAGTTTCTTCTCTTTTTTTTCCTTTGGAAGATAATTACTGAACTTTAGATGACATATTTGTTATCTAAAAGATTTGATCGCAGAGACGCTGAACTACATATAGTTCTAACAACTTTATATAAAATAGAATCCAACACAAGTTTAACGAACAATCACCTAATTTTATTTAAACAAAATGAAACTTATTTTATATGCTAATCCTACATGTACAAATTATCTGAGGTTTAAAAATTCAACACAAATTAAATACATAAAATGGGCATCAGATCAGCTATTCCATAAACGTTGTTCCATCGCTGTTTTATAATTAAAACATTGATGTTTTAATTAAATCAAACCTCTTGGCTTTAAGCCAAACCGATGCTCCTTGTTCTTTTGATTTTGCCTCCCGCTTCACTTCTTCGATCTTGCGTCCATGCTTCTTAACTCTTTCTATCCTCCTTTTGCATTAATTCTTCTTTAAGGTATGCTATTTACGGCGATACCACAGCTGGTCCTCAGAGTTTCACGTAGCAATACCATTTGTTGCTTCCATGTTATTCATGCTCGCTTGTCTCCTCTTTGAGGCTCTCTCTGTTCACTTTGTCACCGTCATGCTTCGCCTTGATTTGCATCAGTAGGTGCTATGATGTCTATGTTAAAACATCGGGTCACAAATGTTTAACTTACCCAAATTGTAAATTCGTTGGTAATTGGTAATTATCAGTGGAAATGGTTATTTTCCGGTCTTCTTTTGTATTAATATTATGAAGGCAGATCTTGATTTGAATCATTTTCTGTTTATAACAAGTGATTTAGGTTTGATTTGCCCAATGATTTAGGCATAGGTCAAGTTTTGAGCGGTGATGGCTTGTTACCAAAGATTTTTGTAAGAGTTGAATGCATTTTAATAAGATTTGAAGTCATGCACTTAAGTGCATGTAGAGTGCACCTATCCTACCTTAATTCTTAGTAGCAACATGAATCTATGTTAAGATCAGATGTGGGTTTGGCTTTAAACAACTATAGATCTACTTTCTTTTTGTGTTTTTGCTAATTACTTCGTTTTAAGTTAAAAATTTTAAAGCAAGTTGTTTAATAGATTTGATTAGTAAAAATGTCTCTAGCTACTTTACGTGTTCCAGAAAAGTGCAACTCTTCCCTTTTTAAACATACAATTAATGTGCTTAATTATAGAATGTCCCCAACGTTGATTTCAATTTCGAAGGACTCTCTATACAGACATATTAGCAGTCTAGCTGATCATGATTTTTTTGGCATGACTATCAAGATCAGATTCTTTGATGGATTTTACATATATGTGTAATCTTAATTTTGAACAAGTGAAGTTTCCCATATAATGGATATTAATTACAATATGACTGTCAGTACACTTATTGAGGTTCATACTGTTGCTTGGTTTTTTTATAGAAAATTCTTATTCATCTATGCTAGGATGTATTAACTAGATAACTTTTGGGAATTGATTTTGATTATTTTGAACAACAATACACCTCTTCTTCTTGACACTGGCCAGTGGTTGCCAATCTAATTTTCCTTACTGCCAAACACTGTGTATGTTCTTATTGTTCTCTGTTTTGTTCCTTTTGGAAGAGAAATTGTTATGGGCGGTAATTTATTTTGAGACTACTAGTTCTTTCTTTAAGCAAAGCGTAGACAAGCTGCTGACAATAAAAGACTATTCATTTATATTATTGAAATGGTAAGTGTCTTGAAGGTTATGAGTTTGCTTTTAATAATGTCAAAAGTGACATTACCATTTTGCACATTGCATTTGTGTCTCTTTCATTGACATTTAAGTTTCTACTTTGTTTTGAGTATAACGTAATTCCATCGCTTAATGATCTAAATCAATGGCAGAACATTTGGATGGGCTTTCTAGATTAGCTTTATATATGGTAATGTTTGATAAGAATATGAATTCTATTTGTTTAACTTCTACATCTAGTTCTTGTTTTTTTGTCTGTGTCTTGCATAAGTCTATGGTTCCGTTTGGTTCAATTTGATAAGAATATGAATTCTATTTCCACAACCTTTGTCAATAACCTCTGTGGAAAGATGTTGCAATTCAGGTGGTTACTGTATTATGGAATGACTCATACTATTTACTTTCTACTTCTTTTCTTGACTTAGTCTCATTTTTGATGTTTTTCCGTGCTTGTAGGAAACATATACCTAGGGAAAAGGACTCTAAGTTCCAGATTGTGCCCTTTATTTTATGGAAAATTTGAAGAGATTATTTGCTGAAAATTATGTTTCAACTAAGGTATAAAGGGTTGATTTAACATACTCTTGTTCTTTCATATCATAAATCAATATCCTCATTTTGGATGATTTTGGATCTGAAATATGCCAAAGTGTGAATATGTTCAAAAAGAATTTCTTAAGATACCATCTGATGAATGTTCCTTGATGTCATTACGTCGGTTGTTACCTAGCTTAGTTATAGACTCTTCATAAGAGCTTATTACACTTACCAAACTGCAGATAGCAAAGCCAGTACATGTTAGAAAATCTTTAATGCTTTGGAGACTCTATTCTGTTACCTCCATCAGCTGGCCTTAATATTCTTTGTGTTTCTTTGGTGACGGGTAATTTAAAAGTATTTTAGGTGTTAATGCTGACACTTCTCTTTACAGCCAAGTTATCCTCATACAACTTCTGTTAGGAAGAATTAGATGGCTCGTCAATTTTTCAAGTTAGTAATATGCTCAAACTAGGTTTTGCTGGGAATGGAGATGTAACTGTTTCAACTTCTTGCTTCTCTTTGCTATCTTAGGCGCATATTGAAGGAAATCTAGAATTAAAGTCAATACTTGTATTATAATTGTTTAGCTCATGAATCCAAAGATCCTTTGTGGCAATTATATTTGTAAATTGTGACTTATTCTCAAAATTAACTAGTGTTGATTTGTTTTCAAGAATGCTACTTTCAATATTGTAACCCATGAATATAGATTTATATATAATCTGGTTTCTTTTTTTTTTCCATTCCACAATGAGTTTCTCAAAGTTTCATTGACATTATGACTTCATTTACATTTTCACATTTGCCAATAATTTCCCCTACAATGTCATTCCCAAAAAAGTAGAAGATCGATGTTGGTTTTTTTTTTCATACCATTATAAGAAGTTTCATGACAATCTCAATAATTAAACATTTCACATTTTGGCACAATTTTTTTTAACGTAAGGATTTGTCATTTATAGACAATACATAATCAACAAAAAATATAAAAATTAAATAATAATGAGTATAAGAAAGAAATTTCCAATTCTCAGTAGGAAACAAAATATACACTTTGTCCATAAAGATGCATAAATTAACTTAAACACTCTACTTTCTTTTCACTTTGTATTTACAAAATATGCCTCCTACGCATGGAGCTAGACAATCACATGTCTCAATGAAACCACCTATATCTACACTATTGTAGTTAACATTACTGTTTTGTTGTGAGTTATTTATCATCACATCGCTCACACCATATAGTTGTTGTGCCTATAAGAATCATAAGAAATAGTATCATTAGTGAATCGTGAATAAGTTATTAAACGTAATGTCGTTAGTGATAGTATTTTTCCATAAGATAAATACCAATTGGGAGTAGGTCATGTCCATAGAAAATGGAACACCTTCAACAAAATTTGTTTGACTTGAATTAACAAAGACAACCTATCATCAAAAAAGTTCAAAGAGTATATAATCAAAATACTAAAGTAATTATTAAAACATTGAATACACATGTAAAGGACATGGAATTCAAGAAAAAAAATTTACAAATAGAACCTTAAGATTAAGTGGTAATGTTGGTGTTGCAATTGTGTGATTTGCCTGAGTAAAAAATTTTTTGATTGATCTCTTTTTTTATAGCCTTCCCCAAGCCACCCCTCAATCTCTTACCTGAAATAGTTTTCTTCTTGATTTTGATTCCTTTAATTCTAATAATGTTCTTATCATGAATTTAAATTCCATTTTGGTTCAAGTGATCTATTATAACACTCAAATATTAATCCATCTCTTCACTTTGTAATCTAACATTGGAGCTCGCAATCAACTGTTGAATAGTTGATCTATTACCTTGTAGTCCAGGATTGACGATTTCCAACATCTTCAAAATACAATCTTTAACAATTTTGTAAGCCTCTTCACTCTTAGATGCTTTTGTAACCAATTGAACATATAGCTCACACAATTCTTTATACCGCATAATTTGACATATCTTGGGATCTAAATTGTTTATGTTGATTCCAGAATTTTCATCTCCCATGGATCCAAGTTTTGCTTTACGTGTCCACCTTTTCAATATGTACTGATTTGGGATCTCTATAATATTTTTGACAGTAAAAACTTTCATAACATGAGAACATAAAATTCCAGCAAACTTGAAATTTCTACAGCTTTATTTAACTTTTCCATTTGATAAATCATAAGTAATTATATGGTAATACCTCTTCTTATAAGGGGTAATTTGATATTTTATGATTGATCCATACTCCTCAAAACTTTCAATACCACAATTATAAGACTTACACCAGTCATTTTGAAGCCACTTGAACACCTCAAGAGTATAAACACTAGCTGCATGTTTCAAAGTTTCATTTGGATACAATAATGAGGGAATACTTGTACTTGATTTAAAATCAGCCTTTAACTCTTCATATCTACAATCTTCAAGGAGTTTTTCAAAATGATGAAAAAACTCCAAGAATTTGTGTTGATAAGTAATATACCTCTTTACAACACTATTTATGCTCTCACTTCTTTGTGTTGTCGTCATATCTGTACAAAACATTTGTGTTCCATACACTAAAGCCCATTTCTCCTTTATCCTAAACATGAGCCTCAACCAATCATTATCATTAAGTCTATATTTGCACAACATCTAATTTTATGTATTTACAAAATCTTCCTCTTCTTCAAAATCATATATGTATGAGCTAAAATCTTTAAATTGAGAGAAAACACAACTTAAATGCATGGCTGCATTTTGATATATGTGCCAAATACATAAGCGATGATGAGTTTCAGGCCATCTTAGTAATAAAGTCTTTTCTGTTACTACATCTTGGTCCGTAAGAATAGTTTTAGGTCTTTTATCACACATAGCTTTCGCAAAAGTATCAAACAACTATTAAAACGTGATGGATGTCTCATTATATAACAATTCAACACCAAAGAATATAGTTTGTTTATGATGATTGACACCTACAAGTAATGCAAGGGGATGACCTTCATTGTTCTTCTGGTAAGTTGTGTCAAAGCAAAACACATCACCAAATTTTGAGTAATCTTCTCTCATCATTGCATTTGACCAGAAAATGTTGGTTATTACATCATCTTCGTCAACTTGGATAGCATAAATTTTTTTGAATAATTTAATTGCGTTTTATTCCCTCTTTTCGCATCTCTTGTTCTTTTAGACCATAAGTAATTTCTGTAGTCATCTGGTATGAAACCTAAATTCTCTTGACCACCTACTTGCCTAACCATAGCATCATATGATGCCTTTGGTGGGATTCCCACATCATTTTCCATTTCAATTTGCATTGCTACAGGTAAACTTATCTTTTGGTGAGATCTATGTAATTGCGTCTTGATTGGACTCGAGAGGTAGTGATTATGCTCCTCATTAAACTGAACCACAAAGAGTTTCCCGCCTCTTCGACGACTAACTCTCATTTTAGCTTCTTAACCAAACCTTGTTTCAGGGCGCAATGCTTTCACATACATATGTCATTTGACTTTTTATCGTTTGCTTTCAACAATATAATAAAATAATCTGCCAATGAAATTTCCAAATTTTATCTTTGTGATTTCTACTTTTCCTTATCCCAAACCCAACTTTTTTACCATATGCCAAATAGAATTGGTAAACGTCTTCTTTTGTCTCAAAATCCATTTCAATTTTTGGTATTAATTCTTTCGATGCAAATAAGTGGGTAGCTTGCAAATCCTGATTACTATTTAAACTCATGACAGCTATAAGCTTATCTTCACCTTCACTCCTGCCAACTTCATTAACTACCGACAAGAAAAAGATGCACCCACCATAGAATTATTAGGTTTGATCCTGAAACAAAAACCTAAAAAAATAAATGAAAAAATTGAAAATTTTCTATGTCATTTTTAAGATATAGAAAAACACCAAGTGTAGAATTCACAATTTAATGAAGAAGCAAAAATAAATCCTTTAGCACTAAATGTAAATAAATATCTAATAGCTAGTGCTAAAGAAATTCTTTAAAAAATATTTGGTTTCTCTGTTTGGCATTCCCGCGTGTTGATAAACTAGAAGCAAAAAAAGAAATAAAAATGAAAAGAAATTGACTTGACTAAAGCTCAAAGAGAGTGGATTGATACACAACAGAATTGAGTTTTATTAAAATGACGTCGTATTGTGGTGAAATAGCGTTGGAATAGATTTATTGAAATAGAAGATCCAAATTGTCACTCACAAGCATTGAAACAATCCATTACTTTTAAATAGTTAAAATAAAAGTTACTTCCTTTTTTCATCATAATTAATTAAGTGTTATTGTATGAAAATCAAGTTAGAATATGATATGGAAGATACGGGCACTTAACACATATGAATTTACATGAAAAACTCAACTCATCTCATTAAAGTATTAGACTATATAGCATAAGGTCTATTTGTTATAGCAAAACATGTCCTTTGGCTGGGCTTGCTAAACTAAAATTAAATTTAAAAAAGGGCTATCGAAATAAAAGAAAGCATTTGAAATGCAACCGAAATAAAATATGGAATATAAATGCGTTCATAAGCAATGGACAATGACAGCAATGTAAGCTTGGCTTGCAACATTAATGTCTGTGCTTATGAGACCACATCTTACTCCTACCAACCTCCGCAGAGTTAGAATAATATAGATGATCTAAGCCCTTTTGAAGAAACTCAAGCCTATTCATAAAAGAACACTTGTCCTACTGTACCAAGAAAATCCATTATATAGACGAAAATTGTACCTTGAAGACAATCTGATACCACCAAATATCAAAGGCTTGATTCCTTTTGACAATTAAAACACACAAAGAAAAAAAAGCCTAATTTTCAACAACCCCAGATGTAGAAAATTCCAGTGCTTTGAAAATCGAACCAAACCAGTCGATCAAACCAAAGAACCCGTGACTCGGAGCATGAAACTATCCGATTTAGCCCTTATTTTTTATGAGTGATTGACCTGTTCATTTTACGGTTGGACAAGTAAAAACTGCTGAACCGATGAAAGAAAGACCAGTCGGTTCATTTAAAATGAAGAGTTTTCATTTTAAAATCAAAAGATTCAAAACTCTGGGAATTAAGAATATAGAATGTCGCTCTCTCTCAAATGTCTTAGGTCTCATCTCAGCCATTGCCACTGTTCACTTCACTCTTCATCAGCTAAAATCCTTAGCAAGTTTTTTTTATCTCTCTCTCTCTCACATCTCTCTCTCTCTCTCTTAATAAGTTTGTGTTTCATTTTTCTTGTGCTTCTCTTAGAAATTTGTAGGTTCATTCTTTCGTACTTCTATGGCTTTTTATTTTTATTTTCATTCTTCTCTGTGTGGAAGTCTTGGGTATGTTTTTGGTTCCGGATATCAACTTTTGTGTTGCGTCTGTTTCCAGTTCCACTTAAGGCATATGATTAGGGAGAAAAAAAAACATAAAGCATTAGGAAGAAAAAAAGCAAAGTTGGAATGACAATGACTAAGAATCTCATTTTCTTTATCCTTCTCTTCAATAAACAAATGATTGGCTAGTCACAATTTCAACTTTTGCATCTGTTACTTTCTAGTTTACACTTTTGCGTCAAACTTGTATTGTGCTTTGTAAAATTCAAGTTTTTTTTTCATATTTTTAATAACAAGATATTTTTTATGTTATATTGTACTTTATATTAGCAGCATCTTTTTAAGTTAAACCATTGCAAACTATGTTGGATTTAAAGAATTAATTAATAACCTTTAGTATATTTTTAATCAAAAGAAAAATTTTAAGCATGTTTTGTTTTATTTTTATTTTTAGTTTTCTGTTTAAAAAAAATTTATTTGAGTTTTTTGTCTTTTGTTTTAGTTTTGATTTCTTTCTATTTTCAAAAATTATGAAAACTATACAAATTGGTTTTTGTTTTTTTCATAATCTGATTTACTATTAACTAAATATATATTATTAAATTACTTAATATATATTAATAAGAAGTATGAATAATTTAATTTAATATTATGTGATTAATTAACTAAAATTAATTATTAATATGAATTATGAACTATGGTACTATCTAAAGTTCGATGTAAATTTAGCAAATTTTGTTGCTTCATGCCTTTATCTAATAACTTTCTTTTTAAAGAATGGTCCAAGTTTTGGTCATTCTTTATTTAATTCTAATTAAGGAATTTGTTTAATTCTAATTATGGACAAGTTTTTTTAAAATCGCATATTTTTTTTCTTTTTTGTTATCTTCTAGTTATGTCTTAATTAGATTATTAGATGCAATAATACACTTGCTATAATTTGTATCACCTGATAGCTTGTTATGAGTTACTTACCTATATAAAAGCAAGTTTGGTACATAATCTATTATCTAGTTAGTGGACTTGCTAAAAAATTTGTGATTAGAGAGATTTAATGCTATATATGGATATAACATTATAAAATTTTGTGTAAATTTTATAGGAAGTTCAGAATTTAGAAACATGGATATTCCTAATTGTTAAGTCAAAATGCCTTCACGTCTAATAATTTTGATGACATTCAAATAATAATAATATTAGAAATTATTAAACTGTTTTGATCAGGAAGCGAAAGTAAGACGAAGCGGAAACTAAGATGAAAGAAACTAAGACGAAGTGGAGAAGAAACTAAGACGAAAGAAAGTAAGACGAAGTGGAAGCTGAAGTAAGACGAAGCGGAAACTAAGACGAAGTAGAGAAGAAACTAAGACGAAAGAAAATGAGACAAAGCGAAAGAGAAAACTAAGACGAAGCAAAATAAGACGAAGTGGAGACAAAAGTAAGACGAAGAACCGATACTACGTCGAACGGTTAATTAGTTTGAGTTAGTTACAGAACTCAACTAAATAACTGTTTCTACAATATTCAAGAATCAAGAAGCAAGAAGCAAGAAGAAAGAAGCAGTTATCAAGAAGCAGTTGAAGACGAAGGCTATAAATACAAGTCAGAGTCGAAGATTAAAAAGTTAGAGACTTTGAAAAGTTAGAGATTTTTAAAAAAGCTTTTAGTAAACACTGTATTCATTGTGCAAAACACTAGAGATATCATTACTATAACAAAGCTCACAATATCTTTCTGTGAGAAAGAAGAGAAGCTGAGAGCCTGAAGGGGCTAAGTGAGAAAAATAATACTTATTGTAAAAGACCTGAAGAGGCTCCGTGAGAAAAAATACTTGTACTTTTGAGAAGAATAGTGAAATCTTAGAAAGGTTTTTGAGGACTAAACGTAGCCCAAGATTTGGGGTGAACCAGGATAAAATCACTGTGTCAACATCTACTCTATAACTCTCATCTTTTAATTTCTATTATTTTATACAAGTATATAGAAGTTAATTGCAATACATTGTGATTGTCTGCTTAATAGTTTTTGAAAAAGTTATTTTTCAAAGGAATTTGAAAGGAGATTGTTTTCACAAAAAAGAATACACAATTCAACCCCCCTTCTAGTGCATTTTGTCTATTGAACATAAAGTCTATGTTAACGCGTGATTTACTTTAATTGGTATGAAAGCTTGATTTCTAAGAACCACCGTTACAAAGTGTAGATAAAGATCCATGGCAAAATCACATATTTATATAGCTGAAGGTGCCTCCGTCACTAGACCTCCTGCGTTCAATGGTGAAGACTATCATTATTGGAAGGACAGGATGCAGCTCTTTATTGAATCTACACATATTGACCTTTAGAAGATTATCGAGAATGGACCGTATACACCGATGGATGATGAAGGAAATGCCATTCCCCGTACCAGATGGTCAGTTGATCAAAAAGCAAGATTCCAACTAAATTTAAAAGCCAAGTTCTTTCTAAGTTTTGCCTTAAGCAGAAGTGAATACGATAAAGTTCATGGATGTGACACTGCGAAGGAGATGTGGGATACTCTATCCATCACACATGAAGGAACCAATCAAGTGAAGGAATCCAATATAAGTATTCTTGTACACCAGTATGAGCTGTTTAAAATGCAGGAATATGAGTCTGTCGATCAGATGTTTGGACGATTTCAAACTATCGTTAATAGACTTAAAGCTCTTGGAAGAACCTATGATAATCAAGATCACATTTGAAAGATTCTTAGAAGTCTACCAAAAAGATGGAGACCTAAAGTCACCGCAGTACAAGAAGCTAAGGACCTGAGCGTATTAAAGCTTGATGAATTGCTTAGATCCTTGAAGATACATGAAGTAGAGCTCGACGCAGAAGATAAACCCAGACGAGATAAATCTATAGCATTGAACGCTGGACAAAAGAATCATAAGATTCAAAGAAAGAGAAGTTCATCGTCAAAAGCCTTGAAGATCGAAGAAGTCAAGAATCTGAACAAGATTCAAGCGAAGAAGATGATGAATTATCTTTTATCTCAAGGAAGATCAGATGCATGTGGAAGAAGAGAGCAAGAGGAAACAAAGAGTTTTCGTTCAAGAAGAATAGCCAAGCTGAGGGCAAGAACGAGAAAACATCTATCATCTGCTATGAATGTAATAAACCTGGACACTACAAGTCTGAATGTCCGTTGTTGAAAAGAAAACCAAAGAAAAATAAAGAAAACAAGAAGAGTATGATGGCAACATGGAAAGATTTGGATTCATCCAAATCTGACACTGATTTAGAAGCATTAGTTCAAACAAACATTTACTTGGTAGCCGAAAGAGAAAGCAACGAGGAGGTAACTTCTAATTTTAATGAATTACAAGATGCATATTCAGAGTTATTAGAAGATTCTCATGCCATACTTAAGCAGTATAGATTATTAAAGAAAAAGTTTATAGAAAACTTGAAGAACAGGCAAGTGTTAGAGAGAGAAAAGGTTTGCCTAAAGAAACAAGTAGACGACATGATGAAAAAGGTAGCTATAGATAGATATGATGAAATTAGTCAGCTGAAATAAAGAATTAATATTTTTTCAGCCGATCTATCAACATTTACTGAGAGTACAAAAAAGATGAATGATATGCTAGGAAGATACAGACACCCTGATGATAAAAGTGGTTTAGGGTTTGATAAAAAGAATACTCAGAATAAAAAGAACTTTGTTCCTTATAGGAAGAAATTTCATCAGTCATATTATCATCATACCGTGAATCACTTGAAGACTAACCTCAAAGGACCTAAGAAAAATCTGGGTACCTAAGAAAAATATAATATCTCCTTCCTTGGAAAAGACAACCGGCACCAATGGTATTTGGACAGTGGATGCTCGCAACATATGACGGGAAGAAGGTCTATGTTCCTAGATCTTCAAGGTAAGAAGGGAGGATCAGTAACTTTTGGAGATAACCAGCAAGGCAGAATCATTGGAATTGGTAAAAGTGGTAAAGATTCTCTTGCATCTATTGATAATGTTTTGCTAGTTGATGGCTTAAAACATAATCTGATTAATTTCGATCAATTATGTGACTCTAGTTTTGAAGTATCCTTTAATCAGAATTCTTGCGTAGTCAAAAACAAGGACGGTTCCATATTCTTCTCTGCCAAAAGACGAAACAATCTTTATAAGATTGATTTAGAAGA
>JANSVA010000005.1:34098630-34113339 GCA_025504915.1 Erythroxylum reticulatum | reverse complement strand
TAAGAATCAAGCTCCTAACTTTTTAAAGGACTTCAGGTCAATTGCTTACCATAACAATATATATCATTGCTAATAAATTGAAACATATTCTTCTAGTGTACATTAATTTGACATATAGAGCTTTCATCAAAGGAAAAAGTATATGGGATAATATCTTACTAGCATAAGAACTTTTCAAAATTTATAACAAGAAACATACCCTTAGTAATTGTGCCATTGAGATAGATCTCTAAAAATCTTTTAGTTTTCCTTTAAAGTTTATTAAATTAATTGAACAAAGTATTATTTCAGTATCATATAACATCATTATCAATATAGAGCTAACTAAGATATGCAAAGGTGCTAAAAATAAGACAAAGGGATCCAATCTCTCTTTACCTATTCACAATAGCTATAGAGGTATTTACTAGACTTGTTCGATTAGTTACCAAAAAAGATAGGCTTTTCGAGTTCTCAAGTGCCAGAAATTTAATGTTATCAATTTGACTTTTAATATAATCCTATTTTATAAAGTTAAAGCTAATTGTTTAAGCTTATTAGTGACAACTATTCACTCTTTTAAAATGCTCTTTGATCTCACCATTAATAGGGACAAAAGTTGCTTATTATTGTTTGCAAATGCTTATCAGAATGCCACTTGGTTTTTAACAATTATAGGTTTGAAAGTTTAGTTCCTTTTTTGAATTATCTTAGGATCTCAATTTCTTTAAGGAGGCTTACTAGTAAGAAGTTTCAACCTCAGCTTGATAAGATACAAAAGAGAATATTTTGATGGTATAATAAGAGTCTCACTATAGCTAGAAAAGCTTAGCTTATAACTTTAGTGCTTAATTCCTTACACATTTATTAGAATTCGCATCTTTACTTACCTAAAAAATTCAAAGCCATTGATAAGTTACTTACGACCTTACTTTAGTTGGAAGAATTGACTAAAAATGTTATGGCTAAAGTCAAAATAGGTAGATATCAATCTACCAAATGAAGGAGGTTTTAACATAACTACTAATAAAGTAGTTATTCTTAAGAGGTTATGGAGACTCCTAATTGCCAAACAATCACTTTAGGATCAATGGATACACACTTATTATATGGGAAATTATAGCTTTTGGAACATGCAACCAAGAGCAAGTGTTTTATAGACTATGATCAATATATTTAAAATAAGAGAGAGGATTAAAAAGGCAGTTCAAGAGTTAGGGATTGAGCTACAATTGCCTTTGGTTTAACAACTGGTCTAAATTTGGGCCTTTAGTTAACTCATTTGAGCTATCCTTTGTAAGGAATGTTACTCCACTAAATGCTAAGGTCAAAGACACCCTTGAGAACAAACATATGCACTTGGAACTTCTATCTAGAACTATCTTAACTCCTAACAAGGAAGATCAAATACTATGTTAAGAATCATCTTTAGGCACATTCATAAATTCCTTATGCTGGAACATAATGGGAATTAAAGAACCATCGGTATCATAGTTCAAACTTATATGATTTAAGCAAACATATCCTTGTGTAGCCTTCATCTTGTGGCTTGCTTTCAAAAGGAAGCAAAGTACCCTTGATAGTCTCACTAGATTCATGAACATCTTTATCGCTTTATATCTTCTTTGTAAACACCAAAATGAAAGCCATGGCCACTTAGTCTTCAAATGTCATTTCACCAGTCACTTATGGAGGCATATTCTCTACCTCTATAACTTAACTCCTCCCTAAAGGAACTAGAGTGCCATTAGAGAATGGAGTAGTCATTGTTCACTTTCGACAAGGGGATCTTTTGACTTTTAAGATATCCTTAAATTATATAATTTATTGCATGTGGTTAGAGCATAATGAAATATAGTTTCAAGATCAATTGACACAATTGGAATCGGTACAAAAGGATTTGATAGACAAAATAAGAACGCATTTGATCATTCACCAAGTTCACTCCAAACGCAACACTACAATTATCTTAAACTGAAGTTTACCATACCCTCACTAAGGATTAAGAAACAATTCCTTTAAATTTATTCTAGAACATTGAGTAGAGGCTACACTCAAATTGGTGAAAATGACATTCATTATAGAACTAGGAATGGTAAGGCTTGCCCGCCCCGAGTCACCTTTATCTAAAGTCAATGAGCTCGGTTAGCCTAAGTTGATTGAGCTTCAAGTCAGTCTTGGATTTTTTAAAACAATTTTGGGTTACGAGCTCGAAACTAAAAAAAATTCAATAAAGATGGTATTGCTTTAAAATTTTAAAAACAAAAGTATATATACTTATTCATGCTTTATCCAAATTCGGTAGGGTTTAATCGAGCTTCGAGCAACTCAAGTTTGATTGAGTTCAATCGAATTTTGGTTCACTTATGCCTAATCAAATTTAAGCTTAAGGCTCGAGTCTGATCGAGCATTAGGCTAAGCCTGACCTGACTTATTCCCACCATTATATAAAATAGCCTTAAAAAGATGACAAAGTTATAGTAATTAAAACAATGAGTTTATTATATTCAAGCTGGATTGGTCTAAAATGTCCTTTATATTGTTTTATTGTTTTTGCATGTTTTAATTATTAATATGTTGGACTCCAATTATGATTAACATAATGCTCCCTTACCTTTGAAAAAAGTAATGTTAACAAAGTAACTTTTTACCTTAACTGTCTAAATAATTATCCTCATTCCCTTCCTAGTTATTAATATTAAAGTGCATCAACTACCAAAACCTTAAAATATGGGATAAATAATATATTATTTTTGTGGGATATTGCTCTTTTAAGGTCAAAGACGTGGACAACAAAGTTAGCGTGGATGATAAGGTTGATGTTACCATTTGTATACCTTGCATGGAATGCTTTTCTTATTTGGTTAGTTGAAAATTTTAAACAATCAAGACTTAAAGGTTTCGTAAATTAGTCGAAGTGGCTTGACAATAAACTTAATGCAATTAATTGATACAGTAAAAGACGATCAATTAGTGACAAATCTATGACAGCCGTTCCGTGGTTTGCATATGATGTGTTAAACATACAATGTATATTTAATTGTAAGTGTCAAACGAAGAGAAACTAAAGCTTGAATTTTGTTCTAGTATATCATATAATGTTTTTTTTTCTTATGTACATCAATCATTTTATGTATTTTTATCGTGAAAACCGTTTAATACGCAAGAAGCATCAAATGTCATATTCAAAAGATGATAAGATGGTAATAACATCTTGTCATTTAATGATAGGGGTAAAAGGAACAGGTGGGCGTTTATAATTATTTGTAATTGGATCTAATATATCAAAAAAAAGATTAAAAAAAAGATTCAGACACACAAGATGCTTATTAACATTAAAAAAAAAGAAGATTAGCACATTGTTGGATAGAGAAACAATTTAATTCCTATTGTAAATGTTCTTTTGTATATAGGCGGAAAGAAGACAAAGTAAGGCTAGGTTATTCCGTCTCCTTGAAGTTGAGGACGATATTATCAGGAAAACTAATTTATATTAATTAAAAGTATTTATCATCCTTTTCTTTTTTGTATTTATCAGTTATGGGTGCTTGCCCCGAATCTATTTCTAATTTCTTCGTCTCTCTCGTGTCATCTCAAATTCCAACATTAAATTGCTAATATAGTTAAAGAAACAAATGGTAAACATTTACTCATTTTAGCTCATGTACTTAGGCTCCATTGTTACTATCTTATATATTTATATTTCTACTTTTATTATAAATTTAACATTTTTGTGGTTCTTATGCTCTCTCTTTTTCTAGGAGTTGGACACACCATTAAGCAATTTCATTGTTATAAAGTTTTATTACTTTTCTTATTAAACTAATGTTATTTTAAATTTTTTATTGCTTTGATTTTATTTCAAAAATATTTTTGGTTAAGTTAAAGGAGAGCAATATATGATTTGGTGTAATTTTAAACAAAAATTTAAGATAAATTATTATTAAATGAATTTTATTTTAAAAATAGATTATATCAAATCAATTATATAAATCTTGTTTTGTCCAACAATTTGATTATTTTCAAATAAATATTTAAATCTTATATAAATTAAAACATATCGACTAACTAGTCCACATTTATGAAATTAATTCACAAAATTTTACAAGATAATTCATATAAATAAAAGGAAAAAATGGGTTGTTTATTTTCTCATAAAATGATATAGAATATTAGATACAAATTAAATTAACTAATTTAAATTATTTTGATCTTTAGAAAAATTAAAATTTATGAGATTATAGGAAAAGCATAACAATACTGCATTTTTAATTAAATACAAATTCATGTATTTTAAAAATAGTAATTGTTCAAAGATTCATAAATCTTAGATGGGTTAAAGATGTTTTCTAAGACAAGTTGGAAGTTCTTAAACATAAACATAGTTTTGAAAGATAAATAACATATTAATAACTTATATCATGTAAAGCGTAATAAAATTTTAAATCATAAGGAAGTGGTTTCCTAATAGCACTTGCAATATAACTCATTCTTGCAATGGAGCTCCTGCTATCAAGCTTAAGCTATTATTGTTGTTTTATAGTAGCTCGAGCTCCTTTTGCTTCCTTGCTTTTTATTTTTCTAGTAACTTCTTAGAGTCTCTGCTAGCTCTTTGTTGTTACTTCTTTTTGGTCTTCCTTCTTTACTTCTTTTGCTTGTTCTTCGTTTTGGTCTTCCTTCTTTACTTCTTCTGCTTGATCTATTTTGGTTCTATCTCTTTCTCTTGCTCTTGTTTCTATATTCTTTACCCCTTTTGTTGTCTTTTTCCCTAGTCTCCCTCTCTTATGCACAACCATCATCCTCAGATCACTCCAATCGGGTTGCTTTTGTCCTCTAATTTTTGCTTTTAACCAACAATCCTTAATTATGTTTTCTAATTCTGAAACTATCCTGCCTTTGATGCCCTCCTCTTCTTCATCTCCCAATGTGTCCTTCACCTACACAAATCCTTCTGCTTCACTGCCAACTCCTATTCCCACTTCACCCTCTCAACATGACCCTGCTCTTAATTTAGTCCCTTCTAAATGCAAGTAGGTGCAAGTTATAGGGAACCATAATCTATAATCTATAATCCATAATCCATAATCCAAACTTAACTTGTGTCTCCTTAATCCCACCCTAGACTTTTAAGTTGTTCCCTTCCCCCCTCCATTATCCATTATTTATATTGGAGTTGACAAATGGAAGTCTACACTTATTGGATTCTTCTTAGATAGAAGAATTCCATTTCCTACCATGAAAAGTTGGGTTGCTTCCAACTGGAAATTGTTTGGACTACTTGAAACGATCTTAAACAATGAAGACATATTCTTCTTTCATTTTAATTCCCCTAATTCAATCACTGAAGTCATCAAAGTTAGACCATGACATGTGAATCAAAAACCTTTTTTGGAACAACCCTAGAGGCTTGGGATTAAATGTGAAGAACCTAAACACATCAACATCTCTTTGGATCTATATCTATGACATACCTCTTGAGTATTAGCATTTGAAGCTCTCAACTACCTTGCAAACTCAATTAGAAGATCTTTGAGTCTTGACCAAGTTACTGTTGAGATTAAAAGGATTAATTTTACAATAATTTTCATAGCAGTGAAGGCATTTGCAGACTTACTTGATGAAGTTGCTATAATAAGGTTTAATGACATCATGGAGCTTATGGAGGATCATGTCAAAATAAGTTATGCATGGAGACCTCCTAGTTTAAAACCTAAAGAGGTTTGGAAGCTAATAGGAAGAACTTTTTGGACTGGAAGCTATAAGGAACTTGTTTAAGAAGATCCATACATAGCTTAATAATAAAATTCTGTTATATTGAATAGAATAGTAATTTAGCTGAAGTTATTCCAAGCTCAAGGAAATCTGAGATAGATTTGGCTATTTTAAATAAGAATCCTCCTCCTACTGAAGTTGTTCTAGTTCCAAAATTTTCCCAACTACTCTAGAGTGTTCCTAACTCTAGTATGTCCTCAGAAATTATTAATAATTTTCTAAAACTTGGATATATGAAGCGTAATGCAATTATTGATATATTAGTGGTTACTCCCCATAGAATTGATTCCTTTAAATTAATATACTAGACTTGTTTAATTGATAAAAATGAACTTGAAGAGGCTGACACTACTTTAATTCCTAATCTCCAAGTTAAAAATGTTCTTAAAGAGGCTAATAACTGTTTACAAACAACACTTAAATTGGTAAGGAGCCTTTTTAGGCTATAACAAGTAGAAGGAAATCCCAAAGGAGCAAGAGTTTTTGTTGGTCCCCGAATTTTTTTCTTAATGAATAAGCATGATTAGATTAATTTTGGGGTCTTGCTAGATTAATTTGTGTTGGAATTAATTAGCATGTTAATGTGAGTGAGATTATATGACATAGGTTAATTGAATTAAAGTGTTAGGGTGGTAAGATTGCATGAGGGGCATTGTTGGAACATCACTTAAGTTATAAAGTCTTAAGGCATTGAAGGAAGGGTATAAAAGGGGAGAAAAAATTGTTGTCTTGCATTTGGAAGAAGCCAGAAACGTAAATGAGAAAAGAGAGAAGAGAGAGAAGCACAAAAAAAGAGAGAAAGAAGAGAAAAGAAGGGAGGTCAACTAGGTTTCAATTTTTCTTCGTCTTCAAGAGGGATTTTGGGGTTAAGTAAGAAGGAAAAAAGGAAGAGGAAGGTTAAAGCTTCAATTAGAGCTAAGAAACTCATTGTTTGGTGAAGATTCAAGGGAGGCAAGAGAGGCAAGAGGAGCAAGAGGAGAGATATCCTTGAGCAAGTTTTCAAGCAAGTAGACTAAGGTGGGTTACATTTTTATAATTGAATAATAAGTCATTAATGTTTCTCTCAAGAAAAGGAAAATAAATGTTTTCAACTACTTTTAAAATGTGCATTCATCATTTTTTAAATGCTTTGAGAAAGTGCTATATATGTGTGATGAAGTTTGTGGATGAACTACGAAACAAAAATGGAAATGATTTCGAAAGGATATCAAGTTTATGAAGTTATGTTTCGAAAATGTGCCATTTGGGCAACAAGTTTCCAAGATGTGAGATGTATGATTTTGTGGGTTTGTGGTGGTCCCCTAAGTATGTCAAATGCACTTTGACCAAAGGCTTATCCTGCCTGCCTGTTAGTGGCATAGAGCTCCTTCATGGACTCTCCTAAGTTCACAGCTACGCAAGATCTTTATGGAAATTGTATAGTATGTTCTGTTTTAGATCCACCCAAATCATTATGATGTGCTAATGTGTTTATATGTGTTGACAAGTTTGATGATTATTTGACTTATGCAAGTTGAGAAATTTATGTTGTATGGATTTTTATGAAAATTTGTTATGATCATGAGGATTTTCAAGGGTTTTTGCTTGTTACCGATTATAAAACTATTACCCACGAGCTTTAAGCTCACTCTCATTCCTCCTCATCTACAGGCGATGGACAAGATATCAAGTGATCGAGTCGAGAGTCAAGGCATCACTCCAATTCACATATTTTGTTCTTTTGAAATTAGATAATGTAAAATAAGGCTTTAGTCGCATTTTGAGAAATTATTGTTCTTGTAAAGTTAGTATTTTTGGACTATGATGTAAGGTGGCTCAAAATGCCCACTAAAGCATTGTAAAAACTTTATTCTTTTGATGTTAATGAACTGTGAATGGTGCATGGATGATGTGAGTTGAAATTAGATATACGTGAAGAAGCAATCAACTTAAGTTGATGATTTTGGAACATAAATCGTTTATATATATATATATATAAATGAGTTGAGATTTGAGAGTTTAATGAAATCATTTTGGTAGCTGAATGGTTATGCTGAGAACATTCTAAGTTTGCATAGTGCAAAATTTCAAGTCTTCCATAAGGGAAAAATTTGTGTTCTGATTTTAGGGCAAAATCTAGATTGATCTAGGATGAATTTGATAAGTTGTCTTCATGGAAGTTGTAGCTTGTCTTTCTGGCTTTCCAACGCTATAATGTATGAAATTTTTAGATATTGGAGTCAAAAGTTATGGTCCTTATAAGTGGAGATGCTTAGGAGTATAGGACATATCGTCTGGTGATGACGTATCGTCTGGTGAAGACGTATCATCTGGTGATGACATATTGTCTAGTGATGACAAATCATCTGGTGATGACGTATCATCTGGTGGTGACATGTCGTCTGGTGAGGACGTATCGTCTGGTGAGGACACTTCGTCTGGTGATGTCATATTGTCTGGAGTACTGTTCATCTGATCCTATCATCTGGTCACATTTTTGACCCTGTAGATGATCGAATTTCACTTTGAAATCTTCATAGAAGTTGTATATCTAGAAGTTTTCTTTCAAACCGTATAATAATGACCCTAATCCAAGGTTTACAAAGAAATTTATCCTAATTCTCTCAAGAGAGGTACAATATGATTGAGGACATAAACATATTTGATTCTTTTGGCCATAACTTCATCACTTGACCTCCAAATGAAGTGATTCTTAAAGAAATAGATTCCTAATACATTTTTCTACCTTTATTTAAAATTGGTAACCTTTTATGTATATTTTAAAAAATATTGATGTAAAGAATATGAGGGATTGGTTGGAAGAGCATAACTGGGTTATGAATGTATTTAGATTTTTAGGCATATCTTAAGCTATAAAACTCCAAATGAGGTGGTTTTTGTTTCAAAATAAACCAGAGGCAGAGAGCTACAATTGTTTTGAAGAAGTCAAATTGTGATTTGGTGTTTAACTGGTGTGAGCACATCACCCTTATGGGACGATGGCTAATGAGGAGTCATTGAAATAACCCCATAAAGAAGCCCGCTCACGCTTTATAATTTTGGATTGTTGGGCTCCAAAAACTACAAAGTATTAAGTTCATGTCTCACGAATCCGATGTTGGGCTCCGAAATTGGGGTCCAACAGTTTTAGCTCCAAAGGAAAAATAGTATTAAATGTCTTTTATAGTTTGGAATGCAAGAGGTTTAAATAACTCCTTAAAATGGCTAACTTTGAGAGAATTTGTTTTCAAGGAAAATTCTCTTTTACTTGGTCTTTTGCTAGTAAAAATAAAGTTGGAGAATATTAAAAAGGTTGATATTTTAGGGAAGTAATGGGGTTTTGTCTCTAATCATTCTCACCATATTCTCGCAAAATTATTATTTGTTATAACTAAAACAGATTAGAGGTCGATGTTTTGATGATTTCAGCTTAAATGATGCAAAAGATTTCCTTTAAGGTTAAGAAGGTGATTTTCTTACTTACAACAGTTTATGCTAGCAACTTTACAATCCAAAGGAATGACTTATAGAACAATCTTATGAATTTAGGAATCAATAGTAATCTACTTTGGGTAATCTGTGGAGATTTTAATTCCACTTTGAATAGAGATGATGTTAAAAATAAGTGCTATCTTAGAAAATTTATAGGGGACTTCTTGAATCTTGTTGGTCAGCTAGTGGTTACTGACCTAAAATCATAAGGGCACTTCTATGCATGGAGCAACAATCATAGTACTTATTTGTTTTAAGAAAAAAAACTTAACAAGGTTTTTATAAATTCCTATTGGTTATCTAAGTTCCCTAATAGTATAATTAACTTCATGGACCACTTATTCTCAACCACACACCTATAAGGTTGTCTATTTTTCTCTCCTATTCTATGAGGCATTATCCATTCAGATTCAATAACTTCTTAACCCATTAGAATGGTTCCTTGGAGGCTTGTAGTAAATGTGTTGAGAAGTCTATCTCTAGATCTAAATAATACTATTATGTTAGAAACTCAAAGCAATTAAGGAGGAGCTTAAACAATTGAGTAAATCTATGGGACCAATGCACAAACTGCAGTGGAAGTGGCTAAAGTTAGGTTGTCTGATGTTCAAAATCTTCTAGGTTCAAACCCTGATAATATAGATCTCTTAATCGAGGAAAAATGTCTGTTTGATATTTATCTTTAGGTTGTCCATAACCATTTCCCCCTATCAAGCTGAGATATAAGATTGCATGGCTCAAGGATGGTGATTAATACACTAAGTCCTTTTTTTAACTCTGTGCTGGCAAGGAAGAATAAAAACAAAATTTGCTCAATTATTTTAAGTGATGATTCTATTTTGCAAGATTAGAATTCAATCCTTCTTGAAGCTACAAATTTCTTTTCCAAATTGTTAGGTTCTACCAAAGATTTTGACTCATCTCTCTCTTTATTAAGTAAATTCATCTCTAAAAATATTCCTAAAAAGACAAAAAATTTTCTGATCAAACCAATCGAAGAAAAGGAAATATTTAATACTATTCTCATGTTAGACGAGTTGAAAGCTCCAGAGCTTGATGGATTGAATGTTTTTTTTTAGAAGTCTTGGGTTGTAGTTGGCAAAATGATCTTTGAAGCTACATATGAGTTTTTCAGAACTGGTAAGCTTTTAAAGGAGATTAGTAAAACATTTATCTATTTAATTCCTAATCTACCTAATCCAGCGTCATTCAGTGACTATAGACCTATCTCTTAGACTAATTTCCTTTACAAGATCATCTCTAAATTGATTAATATAGGATTGAAGAAAGATGTTAATTCTTTCATTAGTGACAATCAAGGTGCTTTTATTGAAAATAGATAGATTGGGAATAATACTCTGTTAGTTCATGAGCTATTTAAAGGATACCCAAGAAGCAGCACCCTTGCTAATTGCTTTATCAAAGTTGATTTTAATAAAGCTTTTGATAGTATCAATAGAGATTTTTTATTCCACTTGTTGGAAGTATTTGGATTCCCTCTACAATTCATCATATGGAATCCCTTCTAAGTTATTCAAAGGGGTTAACCTCTTGATTTTATGTATGGAAGCTCTAAGTCTTCTCATTAAGCACAATGTCAGTTTGAATCCTAACTTCATATTTCATTCCATATGTAAAACCTTGACAAAGATGTGTTTTGTAGATAATTTACTCTTACTTTGTAAAGCACATTTAACATCAATTTAAATTTTTATGGAATCTCTTCATGTTTTCAAAAGAGTTTTAGGTTTGGAATTAAACTTTAACAAGAGTCACTTTATGATCTCTAAAGCAGCCTCATATCTGGATTCATGCAAAACTAGAATTATTGGCATGAGTAGAAAGTTTCCTCCATTGTTGCATTTAGGCATGTCTATTTCCACTAGAAGGCTGAGGTTCACAAAATTATTTCCTCTTATTGAAAAGGTTCCAAAAAAGACTCTCTTCTTGGGTATACAAATCACTTTCTTATGCTGCAAAACTTCAATTGATCAAATATATTCTCTCTTCTTTTCATATCTACTAGATTTCCCACACATTTCTTTCAAAAAATCTTATCAAATTATTATAAATATTGTTTAAAAACTTTCTATAGAGTCACCATAATGGAGTAGAGGGTTTTGCTAAAGTCAAGTGGTCAGATATTTGTTCTCCTAAAGAAAAAGATGGTACAAGAGTGAATGATATTAAAGAAACTAATTAAACCTTGATTCTAAAAAGACTATGAGAGATCATAAAGGATAAAACATCTTTTTGGATGAAATGGTTGCATAGTTATTTTTTAAAAGGCAGATGGCTTTGGAAGGTGCAAAAAAGTTCCTCATACTCTTGGTTTCTTGGACAACTTTTGTAACTTAAAGACTAGGTAAAATCTAATATTTTCTATAAAGTGGGGAATAGTGAAAAATCATCTGCTTGGTATGATAATTAGATAGATCATGGACAGTTGATCCAACTTATTGGAGTCTCAACAACTACAACACTTAGTTCTTTGGAAGTTAGGGTCTCTGAGCTGATAAAGAACAATAATCGTCCTCAAGTATTGTTGATATATAAACTTGCTTATTCACCATATATCTCTAGATTTGACAGCTTCTTTTAGAAAGGAAAGGAAGTTTCTAATATTTCCAATAAGCTAAGTACCAAAGTATATTGGTAAAAAATTGTATGGAATAAGTATTTGATCCGTAGAAACTCATTTTTGATGTGGTTGATTATGAAAAGTAGATTAAGCACAATTGATAGGTTGCATTTTTTGACAGTGGATAAGAGTTGTTCCTTATGCATGGAAGGTGTTGAATCCAGGGACCATTTGTTTTTTGAGTGTCACTTTCCTTCAAATGTTTGGAAATAGATTAAAAGATATTGTAAATGGGACCTCACATAGAATTCATTCTCAGAAACTATTCAATGGGTGATGGATCATTTTTGTATTCATAAGGACACCTTGGAGACTTATTTTATTACTTTGGGGACTTATATCCAAGGGATACGGAATGAAAGGAATAACAGGAGATTCAAAAACAAATTTACTACTGTGAAAGAGACAACATCAGTGTTGGTACAAACCATCAAGGAGACCATTTCTTAACAACAATGTCAATTGAGTCCATGGAAGCTTAAGTTGCTAGCCTCTTGAATGATTGTATCTTTGTTATTTTAGTAGTGAAATTACTCAAATCTCCTTATTAGTGTATGGTATTTTCCTAATGGACTATTTGTAATCTTCTTTATTGTCCTTTAATACATTCCTTTAAATTTTCAAAAAATTCTTAAAACCATAGGTATTTAATATTGTAAATAATGTATTTTTTTGAAATGAAATACAAACTAACAAAAACTTACATAGTGTATTCTAACTTTATTTTAAGTATATTATATTTTAGATATCCAATTATAACTAAATTTGTAACACTAATCATAATTAAAAAGTATATCAATTAAATTTCTAAAATTTTAATTTATTGCAAATACATCTTATTGTTAATTTTACTATTAATGTTGTTAATTTGGAGTATCATGTAATCAAGTTATATTGACATTAATATACATGTGGATTATATTAATTAAAATAAAATAAATAAAATTATTTTAAAACTTAAGTTAATTAGTTGTTGGATTAAATTAAATTTTCTAAAGAAGTATACTCCATTAATGTAACTTTTTATTCTAGTTTCTATGCTTTTATAAGAAAGATAGAGAGCATGTGTTTGGATTTATGATAACCAATTTTTTTATTATTTAGTTATTATTTCAATTTTGGCTTTCCACTTCTCCCTCAACTAATTGTGTTGCTTTTGTTTGTTTTTTATATGGCTACTCTCTCTATTTGCTTATCTATTTTTAGAAATTTAAATGAATTAATAAAGGTTCTTGTAGGGAAACAAGTTGTACATCAAATTCAAGAAAACATAAATGACAATCTCAAACCTTTATGAGAAATCAAGCTTATATAATTTTTTGAGAAATAAATCAAGTTTATATAATTAGAAACACCTTAACAATGAAAAATGGTGGTCAAGTTTCTAGCTATAGTAGTTTATGTCTAGTCATCAGATGGAGAACCTTAGACAACTTGGAAATGACTAGTATTGAAAACATATATCATGCTTTAAGAGTCCTACAACAAGTTCCACCTAGTTGCTTGCATTGATGTTGAAAATGTTGATGCCTTTAGACTATGGTGATCTCTTTTATCCATACTAGAGTACAAATATAAAGCTCTTATATGCCTCTTTGTTTATTCCTAAAATGTCTTAATATCTTTTAATTCATAGCGTATAAATAATTTAGTTAAACCCTAACTTAAAAATAGTATGGTCCATTTAGTTTGAAACTTTTGTATTATAGCCGAATCTATGATAAGGTTCCAATTATGTTAATTATAATGAGTTTGACATAAATTCTAGAATTGGACCCCAAGGTGGGTTGCATAATGACATTTTTAAAAAATAGGTGACTTAGAGATTTTGATTTTAGGTTGCATAAAAGGCACCTTATAGGGCTTAAGATAACATGTTTGATTTTATCTTTGATGCTCAATTTGTTCTTGATACTAAGGTACAGAGTAAACAAAGATTTATGTAAGTTATTGGGAAATCAAATTAGCTTGTGCCAAGTAACTTATTACTGTTAGGGTGAAAGTAATTCAAGGCCAGAGTGATCGTCAAAAGTTCTAGAAGGATGTCTTAACCACATTACAATATTTGCCTCTTCAAATTTGGGATTGTAGTCTAGTAAGTTATTTTAGATGTTTGTAAAGCCTTTAGGATTGGCTATAGGCTAGTTCCATGAATTGCCTTAGATTATGACTTTGACCTTAGCATCTTATAAGACATCATATGTCAATGCACTGAAGTTTGAGAGTTTGTAAAGAGGCCATATCTTGTTCTCATTGTCATAACATAATCAAGTGTCCTTAACATTCCCTATTATATGTTGCATCTCATTGCTTATAAGTTTAAATTTATCTTAAGGCTTAAGAGAAGTCAATTGATTTGTACCTGCTAGATGCTATAGCCCTTTCAAGAACTGATCATGAATCAACTTCACCTAAAATGACTCGTTAGCTATGTTCAACTTCTATAGTCTTTTTACTAGTAACCATCTTATTGATTATTTTGATTGGTGATATACTTAGTCCTCCATTATCCTTAAAGATACAAATCTCAACCTATTTTATTTTGGTCGTTAAGTGTTGTTAATTCCTCCAGACTAGAGGGAGTTTTTAAGAATTCTTTTAATTGATTTGCTCAATTTTTGTGACAAATAAAGACATTATACGTATATATTACAAAGGACTACTCTAATTAGTTAAATCTTGTCTATATAAGACAGTTTTTGTTGTTCCAATGACTAATTCTTTCAATTGATAAAGATTTGCAACAAGAAATTGCAAAGGACAAAGAAGGTTGGAGACAAGTTTTGATAAGAATAGTTTCTGTTGTGAAATATCTTACTAAATATAATTTAGCTTTTCGAGGATCC